>OX411814.1:8487500-9087500 GCA_948253155.1 Leucoma salicis
GTTTGATCCCGAAACCTCTGCAAAGGTACTGGGCTACTAGGATACACACTTTTTTTGATGTGAAATATCTAATGCGGAGGGAGAGTAAAATCGGCTGTTAGCGTGGCGACGCTTTTATTTTACTTGTCTCGTTCAAATCTTGCAAGTTAAATTGGACACACTTCCTGGTTTCCGATTGAGCTGAAATTTTACACGCATGTGTATATTGCCTGACAATGCAATATTATAATGAAATGGAGCTGATCTGATCATGGAGCTGGAAGGTGGACATAGGAACTCTATAATGAAATGGCGCAACCCCTTCGAGTTTGGGCTCGTATTATTTGTCTTGCCGAGCAGTTACTTTTTCTCTAGATGATATCCAGGGACTGATGATGAACCTGGAAGGTGACCACAGTAACTCTATAATGAAATGACGCAACCCCGTCGAGTTTGTACACGTTTGTTTCGTCTTGATGAGTACTTTGTCTTTAGATGGTATCCAGAGTCTGTTAATGGAGCTGGAAGATGACCACAGTAACTCTGTAATGGAACGACGCAACCCCAACGAGTTTGGAATCATTTGATTCGTCTTGACGAGTACTTTGTCTAGATGATATCCAGGGTTTGATGATGGAGTCTGCTAGAAGGTGGCCATAGTAACTCCGTTATAAAAAGACATAACTCCGTCGAGTTTGGGCTCGTATGATCTGTCTTGATGAGTACTTTGTCTCTAGATGGTATCCAAGGTCTGACGACGGAGCTGGTACAGTAATGCTGTAATGAAACAACGCAACCCTATCGAGTTTATACTCGTTTGATTCGTCTTGAGGATTACTTTGTCAAGGTAAGATCATTTTATTTCTACAAAATAATTTCGATGTTTTCACATATGCTAGACGTCCCGCGACGTCTAGTTTTTTTAAATGAATGATTACATAACCTGGCTTAAGCCTGGAATTTAGTTAGACTTTATTATATGTAAAGATAATAACTCAATTGCTTTGTGATATTATTGGAATCGTGAGTTTAGCAGGCTTCTAAGATAGATTAGCGATATAAAACGTCCTCCAGGATAGAGGAAGACGCAAGTTCGAATCCTGCTCGTAGATTTTTTATCTTTTTGCATTATTATAAAAAAATGTTTGTCATAGAATAACTTATTTCTTAAGCTTTATAAAGCCTACATTATGTGCAAACCAAGCTCTAAGAATCCCTGAAAACCGCATCAAAATCTCTTCAATAATTCTAAAGATGTGCACTAACAAACAAAACACAGTTAAATAAATTAACTTTTTTTTTATTGCTTATGATGGCAGTTGAGCCACGCCCCACCTGATGGTAAGTGGTAACCGTCACTCATGGACTAAACTATACCGATAGTATTGTCAACCTTTTGCGCATAATTTCATTTCTCAGATATGAAATTAAACTGCTTCATGACCGGTCTCACAGGAGACGGTGGTACCAACCCGCTCGGACCCGATACCAAGTGAGTACTCGAACTTGGTACCCAGCCCTACCACCAGTAATGCAATGGGTTATAATTGCTTACTTCCCGTAGTCGCCTTGTAAGACACCCGTGGAAAAGGATGGGGTGGTGACACTTGTATTCTTAGTCCGTCACCACAATCATTGTTTTATATTGTACTAGCCTTTGCCAGCGGCTTCGCCGCAGCCAAAAGCTAGTTTTTCAGTTATATCTCAGGCTCCCGATATAGTAGCGGGATAAAATGTCTACCAGTTTTTAAGTCAAATCAAGGCCTTTCAAATAAAAATGATGCATCAAAATCCATCTAGTAGAACATTTAAATAAATTCTAAAAAAAAATCTAGTTTAAATACATTTCTAGTTTTTCGGTTATATCGCAGGTTCCCTATATAGTAGCGAGATAAAATGTATACCAGTTTTTAAGTCTAGTCAAGGCCTTTCAAATAAAAAAAGTTGCATTAAAATCCGTTCAGTAGTTTTTGTGTGATGCGCGAACAAACAAACAGACAAACAGTTAAACAGACAAACAGACAAAAATTCTAAAAAAAATTGTTTTGTGTTTAGAAATGCCTATATAGCCTATTACAGACATTTTTTCTCAAATATCTTAAATGTACAAACACAGCTCTGTTACAGCTTTATAATAGTACCTATAGATTACCTTCCTCTATCCATTTTTGATACACGCCTTCAATGTACAGATACATTAAATTCTACTGTTGTATTATTAGTTTCACTTCCAAATAATCCCTTATTTCATAATTTAAAAAATAATAGTTACCGAAAATCTCAGTGGCCCTTATGATTCACCTGATAGCAAAACGTTTGTTAAAACAAAAATAATGTTTGTCTGCTATGAATCCAAAATTCCATGATATTTATTTTTACAATAATGTCTTTATTTATCACATTTTATTAAGATATTGCCAGACTTGCGAGTCTTTTGTTATCTTCTTCATAACTTATTAATACTTCGCAATATTTTGTCAATATGTTCTAATATTGGTATCAATATCGATATTAATATAGCATGATTAAGCCAGCTATATCCGATAACATTATGAAACGTATAGTGGAGTAGTAGATACAGTACACACAACTGTGCATCTATACATCTATCTATCTATTATAAAGCTGTAACAGAGTTGTGTCTGTACATTTAAAATATTTGGGAAAAAATGAATGTAATAGATAGCCTATTACTGTTTTAATGCAAAATTTTTATTTGATAGCTCTTGATTACCCTTAAAAACTGGTATACAATTTATCCCGCTACTATATCGGGAACCTGAGATATAAGCTAAAAACGTGGCAACTTTGGCTGCGGTGACGCTATGGGCAAAGGCTAGTGTAATTTTAAATAATAAAAATTAATCAATGTTATCTACAACAAAATACCTCGAATAAATATATTATTTTAAGTTTTTCTCTGTCTGTTTGTTCCGGCCAATCTTAGAAATAGCTAAACCGATTTGGAAGAAGCTTCCACGGGCAGATAGCCGATGAAATGTAACTAAAGTTTGTTGTTGTTTATTTTATGGGTATATTATTCTATTAATTAAATCGCGCCACGTACATGGGTCAGTCAATATACAAGCTTGTCATTGTGAAACTGTGTTTCGCTTCTCTCCCCGCGCACTCCACTATTAACTGATAAATTGCATATAATAATTATATATAGTAGTACTAGCCTTAGCCCGCGGCTTCGCCGCAGCCAAAAGCTAGTTTTTCAGTTATATCTCAGGTTTCCGATATAGCAGCAGGAAAAAATGTATACCAGATTTTAAATCTAATCAAGGCCTTTCAAATTAAAAATGTTGCATCAAAATCCATCCAGTAGTTTTTGCATGATACGCGAACAAACAAACAGATAAACAAACAAACAGACAAAAATTCTAAGAAAAATTGTTTTGTGTTCAAACACGCCTATATAGCCTATTACAGCCATTTTTTCTCAAATATCTTGAATGTACAGACACAGCTCTGTTACAGCTTTATAATAAATAGATATTTAAAGTTGGTCACATTCTTTGACTAAACAATTCTTGCTTAAAGAGAGCTCCAAAAACTAAATCCAATTTCGTAATGAAGTCAGCATCTAAGGCGTATCATAAAAAAGACTTCGATTTCAAAAAATTGGGGTAGGTTGTTAAATTCAGAGGTGAAGTGAAGGCAATATCGGAAAGTCATTAATAACGTTACAGGGTGTGCCTAATTTCGCCGTGACCGGGCATATTTACCTAAGTGGAGAAATTTTTGTGGGTTCCATAATCCCAAAAGGGAATCATTATATTCAAAATGTACAAACCAAATTCGGAATTATTGTCATAACACTGGCTGAGGAAAATTGGTTACCTTTCAACCGCACTTGTGACATATACGTGTTGTAATTTACATTTCAGTTTTGAGGATTTATCTTATATTTTTTTTTAAATCACTGCCCTGCATTTGGGAATGACGCTCATATTGACAGAGTGTGCATTATTTAGTTACTATATCCGCATGCAGATTATCAAATGTCACAAGCTATTTAAAGAACCAGCATGGAATTATAATATTTTTTCCTTCACTAAGCAATGCAAATTATTTATTACTTCTGTAATACAGTTTATACTAGCACAGAAGAATAGATGTAACATGTTTTTATAGTAAGTAATAAAAGATTATTATTATTATTATTTATTTAACTATAAATTATATCTTAAGCGCTACGGTTGACCATGACTGTGAATGACAAAGTCTTGGGTTCGATTCCTAGGTCAGTTATGACAAAAAAATCAATCGTAAAACTCAATAACACCTTACAATTAGAAAGTTTGTGGTGTTTCATCCCCGTACTTCGGAACGCACGTAAAGCAGTTGGTCCTACACCTGATAATGACCCTCTCCCCGGTGTAGCAGGAACGCCGTCCCGTCGGACTATGAGAGTCAGGGAACAGAGAGTGCACTTGTGTTTGCGTAGACATCCGTGCACTGCAATATCTTCTACGTAAGTGACTAGGAAAAAATGTTCTTAACCACACACTCCGTCGTTCGGGGCAACGGGGCCTTCATCCACTAAAAATACCCACCGTGTGCCGTCTCTCCGCCTTTATTGGCGTGCCACCGGAACCATATTATTATTCCTTCAGTGGTACAATAATCTCATCCTGACTTCGCTCGCACGAGGGCAATTCACTAAAACAAATCTCCAAAATGTTTCAAGAACCCTACAATGATTAAGTATATTATTCTGATTTATCTCTCAAGGCTTAAACAACTTAAGACATGAAAATCGATTAAAGGTACTACTAGTTTTATACGATTTTAGATAAGCACTTAACTTCAAAGTCTTTGTGCTTTGCGCAGTCGAAACCTCAAAGTGAGGTTCTATCTCTATTGTATATGCCTTAACAATCCTCGGTCTTATATCTAACTATCTACGATTCTCGAATATACGTGTAATAATAAAATATTTGGAAAATCCAAAAGTGCACGCCTCATAATCTTCATTTTTCACAATTTATTATTTGATAAGTAACTAATAATGTCTTACTAAGTAGTTTTAAATAAATCACATAGATAGCGCTAATTTCAATACTAAAGTGGCGCTATTTTAAGAAGTACTACTACATATTTATATTGGTTCTATAGAAGTAGTTCTCACTAAATAAGGTAGATAGCGGTGATTTTACTGTACCATCGAATCGACCGTAAATATTCACTATTTTTTTGTTTATTTATTAAAAATTAAACCACATCGAATCAGACCGTGAAAAGTTCCTAATTATACTGAAGCGTAAGAGAGAAAAAAAAGACTCGATTAGTAAAGTATTTCGGTCGTTATCGTGTTAACGTACATTATCCGATCATACCTACAGACACACGGACGTCCAAGACAGAACATTTTTAAACAGTTTTTTAACTAGTTTAAATAACAAAAATGGCATCAAAAATATCATGAGTGTCCAAAATAGTGTTTTTTCTTGATATGTGTGCATATATTATTTTACAAGTGCAATATATATGATAAATAGAGACATTTTAAGTTTGAAAAATCAGTTGTTCTGCGTGAATCGACTGTAGTAACCACCTCAACGCTTCGCTTATGAGGCGTGCAATAATTATGTAGGTATAATTAGCGGCCCGTCCCGGTTTCACGCATTTATTTTTTAAACATTTTGGACTAAATGTAAAGTAATAATGTTTCTTTATGCAGGACATAAGTAGTTCTTTTTTTAAATTACTTTTTATATTTTTATATTATTTTTTTTTTTATCCTTAAACCTACTTTATTGTTTTTGTTTTAATTTTTAGCTTTTGTTTAAATTGTTTTAAGTATTTTATTTTTAAGGGGATTAAATTTTTTTACTTGAACTTATTTTTTACATTTCTTTATTTACATTTTTGTACTTTTTTTTTATTTTATGGATGTAATTTAATTTTGTATACATTTACTTTTTACATATTTTAGCCTATGTTATTCAGGAACAATGCAGTATTCGAATGATGAAAGAATTTATGAAATAGGTCCAGTAGTTTTTGAGTTTATTCGTTACAAACATCCAAAAATACAAATATATCCTCTTTATAATATTAGTGTAGATTAAAACGAAGAAAACAAACATTTTCTATTTTCTCCAGTGTCTCTCATTTCTGTTAATAAGCATGCGTGGTGGATTACAGACTCTTTTTGAAGTTTATTTCAATAGTTGTAGGTTTTTTAATTTTTTAAAGACAACACTGCACCACAGTCGAAGAACCATATTCGACTGTTGTAACTGTTGTATTGTTGTTGTAACTGCACTAAGGAATAATCCTTGTATTACGGGGACAAACATATAATTTCACGAACACAAAGTACACCCAGACTCAGACAGCCATTTGTGGATCACACAAAGAGTTGTCCTGTGTGGGAATCGAACGCACAACACTCGGTCGGCTGGTATCTAAACTACTCCGCCATCTGTATAGTCAAATTGTAAGGGATGTTTTTATAGTAGGTACTGTACTTAGCAAACAATAATTGAAGTATAAATATGGAATGATGTATTTATAAACAAACAGTGTTAGGTTATATAGGACAGTTGGTATTTTTAGTAAAATGAAATGTTTATATTAGCGAGTATTTCCATTTCCATGCAGAACAATTATTTATTTGATTCACGAATTTTGGTTTTGAGTCTGTTCTTCCTGTACGTTAACTATACGGTAAAGTTTCCCGCGATATAGGGGCAAAGTTCCCCGCGATATAGGGGATCCCGGGAGCAAGGTATTATTAAAAAAAAACAAAAAACTATACAAAATGGTTAATGGTCCGCGTGGTGATGGACTAAGAATACAAGTGTCACCACCCCAACCGTTCCCACGGTTGTCGTACGAGGCGATTAAGGTAAGTAAGCAATTATCATCCATTGCATTACTGGTGGTAGGGCTGTATTCCACCGCCGGCGGCCCACCGAAGGAATGTAACACAGTTCCAGTGGCCCGCCAATAAAGGCGGAAAGACGGCACACGGCGGGTTTCTTTAGTGGGTGCAGGCCCCACACTACCCTGTTCGTTGCCTCGAACGACGGGGTGTGCGGTTAGGAACATTTTTTCCCGACTTAACAAAAAAAAGGGGCTGTATACCAAGTGAGAGTACTCACTTATATCAGGCCCGACCGGGCCGCATCCTCATGTGCAACCGGTCGTGAAGCACGTGAGTGTATTTTGGCTATAGCAGAAGATATATATAGCAGATCTTTCATTTCATATCTCAGAAATGAAGTGGTGCGCATCAACTTGACAATGCTCTCGGTATAGTTGAGTCCGTGAACGACGGTTACCACCTACCATCAGGTAGGCCGTGGCTCGTCTGCCAGCATTAGGAATAAAAAATAATTTTATCAGCAACTAATTAAATCAAGATCAATTAACAATTGTCAATATACAGCAACGACCCATACACCCCAGACCCACTCGTATAGAGTACCATTAGTCATAAGGCCTATCTTGATTAGGCTCCATCCATATTCTTAAAGGTTATTAAACCGAGGATTACTTTTCCGTATGAGAACGAGATAATACAAAAGCCAGAATATCAAATCACATTTTCGTTTGTATGAATTACATCGGGGAATATTATAAAATTGATGGGTTCTATCCACGCGGGACTAACTGATGAAGATCAGCCGGAAATCGGATCTGTCAGTACGCTGATGATATTTTGTTATATCTCAATATATATTTTTTCGTAGAACTGTTTTATACATCGTCGTTCTTCTAGCAGTAGAGCCTATAAATGGGCTGGCTCGATCGCGTAAGTACCACCTTCAGAGATCAGTATGAAACGATGACAGTACCTACTATTGTGTTCTGTATGGTAAGTGGAACGCCAAAACCCCCCTCCCTAACGTCTCCCTATTGTCCTTCCTGTCCTCTCCTTTATATATTTCCTCTCCACTTGTTATCCCTTTTCTTGGGGATAGCGACGCGTGAGTGATGACTCTGGGGTTGCTAGCGTCTATAGGCTACGGTAACCACTTACCATCAGGTGGGCCGTAAGCTTATTTGCCACCCACGTAATAAGAAAAAAAATTGAGAGAACTCCCTTTGCAAGAAACAAGTGAGGCTGCTGTTTCTTGTGTCTTTGGGAGACGATAACTAGGTACAATCTGCCAAAAAAAACTATACATATCCGTCTAGTATGAATAAAAATAAAAAGCTTAATTACATATGCAACTCAAATTAAATCTAAATCACTTCACAAGTGACACGAGCAGTGAATGTACACTCACTGTAATAAATGAAGCCGTTAGCAGGTTGTTCAATGTTAAGAAGTCATGAACAAGATTAGCTTAGGACCTCACTCAGTGATTAAAAGGGTCTTTAACGTTTAAGCTGCTTGATTAAATTGTAATACATAGTGTATGTTCATTTATATGGCACAGTATCGTCATATTGGATATATTTATACTTGCTAGTTGATTGTATGGGAATCTTAAGTAATAGGCTTAATTCCTTTGTGGAACGCTAACTGTTGGCTTCGACTTAGTTTGCGTAAATTTTGTTCTGCGCTAAGCAATAGTCATTGTATCGCGGGAGACTTTACAAAGATACAGTTTCTCGGACACAAAGTACACCCAGACTCAGAACAACCATTTGTGGATGGCCTGTATAGGAATCGAACTTATAACACTCGGCGGGAGGCCAGTATCTAAACCACTCCGCCATCTGTGCAGTCAATGTCTTTAATAATAAGTAAGAACTACTTCCTGATATTTGAAATGTGCGATATCAAAGCGACAGTCGGACACGTGTTTAGGACAATTATTATTTATTTTTTTAGTCTTACACCTGTACTTATTTTTATACATGTGAGAAAATAAATAAAAAGTTTTTGTAAATTTTAAGTACTTACGGCACGAATGCGTAACAAATAAATAAACAACAAATAAAAAAAGAATTAAGAAGATATACACTCAAAAGTGAAAGGATGTAGGTACAGGGGGAGATCAAGACTCACCTACCTAGACCAATTCGGTTATTTATAATGGAGGGTGGAGTCAGGAGTCTCCGAAACCGGCAAGCGTGTATGAAGAGAATTATGAATGTTGAGAAAGCGAGAGACGTATGCAAGAATAGAGTATCTTAGCACTCTTTTCTCTCTGCCTGCGCAAGGGAAATGGCGTGATAATAAGTAGTAATAGCATATAAATAATTATTTTTGAGATCCAAAAAGGTTTGATTTGAGTCTATTTTGTGTGCTTTATAGAGCATGTTCGTATGCTGGCTTCGAGGAAGCAATATAACACGTTCTTTAAACTAGTACGCCCAATTTAGTTCGAGGCCAGGCGAAGAAATTAATAATGTCAAACGTGACTATATTACTTTATCCTCCCACCTTATACATATAATGTAAATACTATATAAGATTAATCTTAAGTTATATTACAGTTATTTAGATATTTTTATATATATTTTTAGCATTTGACATGCTTAGCACTATACATTAAACACAAAGTGAAAAATGTGAAATCGAAAATAACAGTCAGGAGCAGGATTTGAACCTGCATTTTCTGGATACCGTCCAGATGCTTTACCAATTCAGCCATCCTGACAATTGCTCCTGACTGCTAATTTCGATAACACATCATACTTAACGTCTTTGGGTGACGCCTGCGACATCTGTCAGAAGTATTTTTTTTTACCTTTATTTTTGTTTACCTGGTCGGTATAATGTATGAAAATATGCTTAGCACTATACATTAAACACAAAGTGAAAAATGTGAAATCGAAAATAACAGTCAGGAGTCAATAGTTATATAACAGTTCAATATAGTCAGTAGCAATTTAGTAGCACCTATACCCTATTTAATTTAATCAACGCGGTCACCCTCAGTGGTGTTTGCGGTGCTGTCAAACCTCCACGCATCCATAATTCTCCACCAACAAAAAACCACCACCACATAGACTGCAACATTTGTAAAGTCCCACGATACAAAGATTACCTATTCGTTAATGTTGAGTGTAGTCTCAAAAAAATACTTTGATCTTATTACATAGGTTGGGCCTTTTGAATAATAAAGAAAGTGGGATCTGCGCCTAAACGTTACACTAATTAAAAGTTCATCAATATTTCTTTCTATATTTTTTATATTCAATTGCGAAATATTCAATCGTAAAAATTTGGGATAACAAATAAAATTATAAATAAAAAGATTAATGGTTTCCTTCATTTCCAGTTTTATAATGTTGCCAAATGAAATAAGTTAATCGATTTGTCGAATAGATTATTTTTAAAATGATTTTATATTTTTTATAGTGATACACTTAATTTTAGTATATAAAGAAGTTCGGAATATCCTTTATTTTAAAAGTACATAATAGTAGCTTTATTAAAGGCAATTATAGTTAAGTTTAAAAAAAAGGTTGTAAAACATTGATCTCAAAATCAATCAGAAAAATCGATAATGGCATTTTTTTATACTAGGTACCTCTTCCTTTATTTCTATTATCTCAGGTGTACATATACTCAGTACGATGCAGTTGTGTCGTATCCTGTGTGTATTTTTAAAAAAAGTACAATGTTAGAGTTCACTGTAATGAAAATAAATAAATAAATAAATATTCACGGACATTTTCACACAACGTCCTCTGGTCCCAAACTAAGCTTAACGCTTGTGCTATGGGTACCAGATTATGGATATAATACATATACTACTTTTTTTTTTGTAAATACATACATATCACAGATAGAAAACACCCAGACGCAGTACAATTATCTGTGTTCATCACACAAATAATTGTCCTGAGTGGGAATCGACCCCACGACCTCTTGCACGGAAGTCGGTTACACTACCGACCACGCCACGAGGCCCGTCAATAATAACGTTGCTTATGTGCCGAAAGATATATATTTTTAAGACCTATATATTTTTTTTGCAATATTGCAGTCATAAACTGTTTAGTTTTTTTAGAAATGGTATTAATTTCTAAATTTAATAATATAGGAATCAATACTGTAACGTCAAGCCCAACATTCTATGAAGTTTCGCTTGCGTCCTTTATTTCGTTATTAGAACAGCTCAGTCTGTAGTAAATAGTACCTTACCGCTGTTCACACCCAACTTTATCAACACCACAATTCACACTGCTTACAGACGAAATTCCAAAAGGCAAATAGACGTCTCGGAACATCTGTTACATGTGAGAACATCAAAATTATTTTGTAGAAATAATGAATAGAAATGAAATTATCATAACATTTTCAGTGTGTGCTTGTATAAAACTATAACATGTGTAAAATAACGGAAATGGACATAAAGGCCATCAACTTATAAGTAAGTATGAATGTATCCTATTACTATAATATAATAAACGATATTATTGTTTAAATTTTATGTAATTCTTGGTAAACGCCTTTTAATCCATAGACGAATTAAAAGTATTTTTGTTTTATTGAATGATGTTATGGTTTCTAGTTACATACTTTTGTCAATAGATGGCGTTAAAAACAACTAAATAAATTGGCGTGGCGATGTCACCATGCTAACCGTCAGTTTTACTCTCCCTCCGCATTAGATATTTTCATATCAATTTTTTTAACCATTAAAGCTCACAGATTGGCCCACGTAGAATTATATCTTCTGATTTAAGAACTGCTATATGTACCTAATATAATCTAATAGAAAAATGGATGAATACTTGTTTATTCACTGCGTGCTCATTGCCAACATTGACAGAAAAGCTACCGGCCTAAATATTGATAAGTAGTAACCATTGATAGTGATAATAAGTGATAAACAGTTGCAAATTATTTTTAATAACGACGTAGTTCGTTTGACATCTCAAACAAATGTGAAGTGGAGATTCGAATTTGCCGATGGGTGACTGCGATAGCTTAGCAGTTCAGAGTATTTAGATATATTTGTATATATTTTTAGCATTTGACATGCTTAGCACTATACATTAAACACAAAGTGAAGTTCAGAGTACTTCCCGATCCGATCCAGCGAAGTACGGGGTCCTATCCGTACGACTCCTGATCCCAGCAGAGCTCTTTTTTTCAACTTTCACAAATATTTTTTCCTCTTAACTTTAACAACATTGGAGACACTACAAACCGCCTTTAAGTGTCAAGTGATAAAGCGGGCAAGCCTTTTCTTGAGGTTCATATTTACTCTTTATTAGATTTCATAAAATTAAATAGGTAATTTAGCAGCTAAATCATAAAAAAACAGAGAAATATGGATTAAGCACATATTTTCAAAAGCGACTTTGATGTTTAACGAAGCTTCTTGTGACGTCATCAACTCATTATCTATATTTCTCACCTCACTTTCACTTGTAAATATATTTTCATCGTACTATGAAGCCCGTTACACACGTTGCTATAATATATATTGATATACCATACTCTAATATAAAATACGGTATAGTTACGTTATATAAATATATATATCTGTATGTGCGGTCACTCGAAAATTTATATAGAAAATATATCGTAATATGCCTTGCTATGATTTATAATAAATATATATTAATTATATATAATAGCTACGTGTGTGATGGGCTTTACGTGGTAGGTACGTATCATTACTTGCATGCAAGCTACTCTTTAACCTGATGGCATGTTTATAGCTGCCTTAAGGGCTCTTAAAGTAAATGAGGATTACAATTAAATGCTGAATCTTAAAGCACCCAATTTATTTTAATGAACGTTAATTTCGCACAAACATAAATCACACTGAAAAAATAACTTTTTTGTTACATGTCTTCTGATATACTATTTGTTTTTCAAATTTGGATAGGATTTATAATAATTATAAAAAACAATAATTAATGTTTTATCAAGGCCAATATCATAGGTAACGTAGAAATGTCTATATAAATGAAAACATTGATTAGAAATAATATCTTTGTATCGCACAGGACTTTGACGAACATAATAGTGAGGATCGCACAAATAATAGTTCTGCGTTGTAATGGACCCCCTACAGTTATTGATGCAGTATTAAAAATATTTCTTGTAAAAAGCTATTGATTTATGTTAAATATTTTTGTTATAAATTATTTTTAAAATACAATAAAAACCACCTTCAAAAGACCCCTTGAACTAAAAATCATGTGTTTGAAGTCGGTGCCTAAATTATGTTAATGTTATTATAAATAGGTATATATACCTACCTATTGTTTTTGTTATTATATGAGTATAAGTATTGTTTTGTTATTTTTAGACTATGCAGAACGCAATGGAAATGTTTAATTACAATAATCTAAATGGCAGTGACATGGTTCTCCACCGTCATGCATATCCATAGAAGCGAAAGCAGTGTAAGGTCGTTTAATGAAAAATAGCAATCTGTTATATATGCCTACCCTTCTGAAAAACAGGCACGTACGTCAAAATGGGCTCACGAGCCCATATATGTACGTACTAACGCAGGGAGCAAAAAAAAAGAAAAAAATAAGATACTAATTAGTAAATATGAAGCATTTTGTTCCGTTTTGTCGCGTTAATTTTGTACGTTAATCACTGCAGTATTCAAGTGCTTCAGTATTTACAACTTGTTCGTCCAAAAGGGTTAAAGGATATCTAACATCCCGCTACGACCCTTAAGAGTAGAAAAATTTACAAGCAATGGTGGGTGGGCAGAAAAGAGACGAGTTAAGAATGTGTTTATTGTCACTCAGTAATTTAACTATAAAAAAAAACACGCGGGGCAGTCTTTGGGGACTGCTGATAGAAGTGGAAACTAAGTAACTTGTGAATTGTATCGTCGAGCTATTAGACCAATTTATTGGTCATTAAAACTTCTTACTTACAAACCAAAAATAATAATCTAATAGCTCGACGATACAATTCACAAATTACTTAGTTTTTACTTCTATTGGAGCGTTCGGTGACGATGACGTGAGGTCCATGATTTTTGTTCACCGAAAAAGTACTCAACGCGCCTAAAAAAGATCGGAGCGTTCTGTGACGATGACGGGAGTTCTATGATTTTTGTTCACCCAAATAGTGCTCAACGCACCTAAAGAAGTTTTCACTTCAAAAAGAAACGGGTATGTATTGGATAGTGTGCATTCATAGCCTAGCGGTTGGACCAAGGTTTGCAAAGACAGCGGTATCTAGTTCAATCCCCAATCTAAGGCCAAAACTCAGGTCTAGTTTTGTAGTTTGTATTTGTTTAACAAATTGTGAGCTCTCTGAAACTGTGCTCGGTGATGGAAGATATCTTCAAAAAACCTGCAAGAGATATTTCGACATTTAATGAAGCCTGATAGCCCACACAGGCCCAGCGTGATGGATTATGGTCTAAATCCCTCCTACTCTGAGAGGAGACCCATAATCAGTTGGACATCAATGGGTTGACAAAAAATATTCCCCCAAAATGCATATTTTCTATACATATCGTACTGTATTTATCATATTTATCATTAATAAACCAATAGAATAAATGATATTTAGCACACATCAATTTTATTTACAAAATGATTTTAGACATCAATATATCGCGTTGACCTTAGCAGATCTCACACGTATTTTTATTTACTCATGTTCAAAAATTATTTATTGCTTAACTATTAATTAACGAATTGTTTTTATTACATAAATTTGTCAAGTTAAAAGTTAGTGCTTTTTGTTTTAACTTTACTTTAGCAATACCTAAACTTGCTTAATCTTATTTTATTTACATTACTTTATAACTTGAACAAGTTAATGAAATACTCACTTCTGGTGTCTGATCTGGATGATATAACACTACACAAAAACACATAAAGTATTATATTTTTAATGTTGTTGCATAAAATTTCGTGCTAATTCGTAACGTAATTATCGTTGCTACGCGTGGCTATCGACTACGCCGTAGACGTCCGCGCGCGAAAGCATTAACGCTACACTGACTGTAGCCGCGCTCTGAGTACGGTTCTATTACCGAGCAAAGTGGTCATGTTAGGCGTAAATTTCACATTTTGTTACTAACGTGGCCACATTTTTCTCGAGAATTATGCTAATGTAAGGAGCAAAAATATTAAGTATTTAAATTATTCTTATAGGGGTCAAATTTATGAGTTTTATTTTTGCTTAATAAAAATGCTTCTTTATCGCCCGTACACACGTGTAATGAATGAGTTAGTAAAAAAGTTTACGAGTAAATTTTGTTGGCTTTGCACGCGTATATTTGCGAAAATACTTATTTTTTTAGTTGTAACCTTGTTTAGCTTTTAGAGTATATATGATAATACTTATTTGTAGATACTTCAAAAATCTTATTAATACTACTACTTTATCAAACAAAGTTAATGCTGAGCTTATATAGTATTTTTATGAAAAGGGATTAATTAATTTACTAGTGAAGAACATATACGTTTTTTGTTATTTTTACCTGACATATATATATTTTTAGTGTAATAGTGAACTTATTTTTACTTAGGCGAAGCTAAGGGATGATTTTAACCCTCATATATGTATGCTCGTCTGTTGTTACTTATCTTTTAAACTACTGATCATAGCTAAACAAGTAAGGTATCATAAGAAGCTTCTTGATAATCCGCTGGTTGTAGGTTTTGTGAGGTAATCGTCATTAGGCTTAACGTCTTCTGAAGACCATGACGTTAGTAATAAAAAAATGTTTTTTTTTTTTCGAAAAGTGCCTTAATGGACAACAAGAGGTTTAGTTAGCATAATACAAATATATATGTGTATATATACAACCGGGTTCAGTTTATAAACTTAACTTGTTGTTTAAGCACTCTACATTCTCGATCAGTTACCAGAATAAAAATGTTTAGGTTGGTTGCTACCAACATCCATATAAGTAATAGTGCAAACAAGCATATAAGCTACTGTAGCCTATAGATACTAGCAACACCAGAGGCATCACTCACTCATCGCCCTTTCCAAGAAAACGAATTTGAGGTGGATGGGAAGGTTATTAAGGAGAGGATAGAAAGGATTATCCTATGAAAATGTGAAATCTAAAATAGCAGTCACAAGCAGAATTTGAACCTGCATCTCCTGGAATGTATTCCCAGATACTTTGCCAATTCGGCCATCTCGTGACAGTTGCTCGGGACTGCTAATTTCGATAACGCATCAATTCTTAATTACCAGGCGTCACCCAAGACGTTAAGAATCAATCATGAATGGCAAAGCATTTGGGACGGTATTCCAGGAGATGTAGGTTCAAATCCTGCTTTCACACTTTGTGTTAATTTATAAGGCATTTAGTATATTAATAAAACATTAGCCTAGGCACAATAGAATACTTATAACTCTATATCATCTTATTCCTTCAAGGCCCTACACAAACATCGTAACAATGTTATTCGGTTTTCCATCACAATTATCGACACTTCATAAGAAAGTCGTTCCATTTACTATTATATTATTCTCACATAATTTCCTCTTTGTATTCCTTTTCCCGTTTCGTTGGATTAGCGACAAAAAACATTGTTTCTGTTTGCGGAAATCACAACAGTCAATAAAGGAAAATTGGCTGCTTAATTATATTGGTGGAAGCAATTTGTCATTATTTGTATCCAGCTATTCGTTTGTTTGTATTTCCGAGTATTTATTGTTAAACAAAGCTACGCTAATACATTTGCATGGTTACGATAAATGAAACCTTTGTCAAGATATGATAATACTTACTTTTGCTCGCGAATTTCGCTGCCTGCACATGGCAATTGGGTCAATCTTTATTGATATTATAATATTTAATGTGAGTTTTCTAAGCTTTTACGTAGTAACTAATTGGCAAATCATTATGAAATTTTGCAAAAATATAGTCCGCACCAAAAACGTACGTTTCCTGCGAAATAGCTATTTTTGAATAGAGATAATTAATGTGTACGTGTATTAAATTGAACCTATTCTAAAGCCCACGCAGATGAAATCGCAAACAAGAACTAGAATATATATATACGTCACATAATTATGGAATTATATATATATATATATATATATATATATATATATATATATATATACTAGCCATGCCCACGGCTTCGCCGCAGCCAAATGCTAATTTTTGTGTTTTATCGCAGGTTCCCGGTACAGTAGTGAGATAAAATGTATACCAATTTTTAAGTCTAATCGAGAACTAACAAATAAAACAAGTTGTATTCAAATCCGTTTATTAGTTTTTGGGTGATGCGCGAACAAACAAACAAATAAACAGACAAACAGAAAAAAAATCTAATAAAATCATTTTGTGTTTAGACACGCCTATACAGACATTAATTTTTTTCTTCTTTTTCTCAAATATCCTAAATGTATAGATATAGCTCTGTTACAGCTCTATAATAGTATAGATATATGGAATTATACATATATTAATAACCTATATGGAAAAATAGTTGTCATAAAAGCTTTGGTTTGGAATAATAAACAACTCTTTATTTAGCGTGGCGTCTGAGTCATATTCGATTTATTTCTTCCAAATGATTCCTCAACCATCTGTTTTGCTATTACAAAACCTCAAATATTTTTAAGCTGTGTGGTAACGGACTAAAAATGCAACTGTTACCTCCCCATTCTATCACACGGGTATTACTTGAGGCGATTCAGGGAAGTAAGCAGTGATCACCCTTTGCATATTACATGCATATGAAAGTAGGTATACATTATATACATTACCAATAACAAAATAATTGAAGGTTTTGCCTGTTTGGCTGTTTGTTCTGGCTAATCTCAGAAATGACAGATTTGAATGGGACTTTTACTGGTAGATAGCTGATAATATAAGGGATGAAAAACAATAAGGGGAGCCCAAAAAAAGGCCTCCTATAAGAATCATAACCTCCTCCTTTTTGAAGTCCTCCATATATCCAACCTCCGTAGGTTCATTCATACTGTTATGCGATGATTATGTTTCAAAGTTTTTTAATCAATAGTAAAGCATAGACTAAACGTTGATTCACACGAAGCACAACCACACCACACACAAGACGTGGTTGGGTGCTAATTTGTATGATATTGAATAGTTTAATTCACACGGACCACGTTCTGCCGTCAAACGCAACTGTGTGAGCATACCGACCACATCGCAACTACAACGCAACCATCAGCAACACTGTGCACGAGTGTTTGGCCACATCGCAACCACAACGTTGCGGAGTCGATCTGTCTGACTACAATAGCCACAAGGTAACCACATCGCAACTACAAGCGTCCACGCAACCGCATCGAGATTTTGTAGTTACCACAACGCAACTGCAACCAGCTGCAGCGCATGTAACCACTGCTTAACTACTTTTTGTGGTGTGGTTGTGGTTTGCGTGAAACAATGCTAAAACTATTAAAAAAAATGAAGTAGTAGCAGGTAGCTGTTCCTGGCACTCACTTGATGTATAGGCAAACAACCACGGCTACGTTGAACATTTTCGTACATACGCATTGATTTCTTTTTTTAATAGGTCCTATGTGGGTGGCAAACAAGCATACGGCTCATCTGATGGTAAGCGGTACGATAGCCTATAGACGCTAGCAAGACTTGAGGCATCACTCGCGCGTCGCCATCTCCAAGGAAAGGGATAGTAGGTGGTAGGATAGGTAGATAGGTGGTAGGGTAATAAGGAGAGTATAGCTACGGTCGTATTTTGGCAATGCCGCAGAATGATAGGTAAAAGATGGGGCCTAGACCCTAAAATCGTTCTATGGCTATACCAGGTAGTAATCCGACCAATGATTAGCTACGGTGCGGTGGTGTGGTGGCCACGGACCGAATTATCCAC
Source organism: Leucoma salicis (assembly GCA_948253155.1). Lineage (NCBI taxonomy): Eukaryota > Metazoa > Arthropoda > Insecta > Lepidoptera > Erebidae > Leucoma > Leucoma salicis. The sequence continues at coordinate 8,506,176 of OX411814.1, forward strand.
TGTCATAGCTAAACTACAACGACTCCAGAGATTGGCCTGTATGGCGGCCACGGGATGCATGAGGACAACTCCAACTGCTGCTCTGGAAGCTATTCTTGGCCTGCCGCCACTGCATCTGTTCATAAAACAACAGGCAGCAGCTACAGCGGTAAGGCTTAAAAACCTGAGTCTCTGGAGACTAGCAAGGGTACCGCACACCGAAATCCTCAGTGAGGTAATAGGTAAGGAGCCGCTCATGGCAGCGGTGACCGACAGGATACCCAAGCAGTTTGTTTTTGACAAGAAGTATAAGATACAATTGCAAGAACAACCGGGTGAAGGTCTTAACCCAAGAGAGATGAGTATCTTCACAGATGGATCTAAAACAAGGTCAGGTACTGGTGTGGGTGTATTCTCCGAGGACTTCAGGTCCTCAGATATCTACACCATTAGGAGCTCATAACACGGTCTTCCAGGCAGAAAGTGTGGGCATCTTAATGGCAGCGTATGCAATCGACTCTAGAAAGGTAAAGAACCAACAAATCCGTATACTCTCTGATAGCCGATCAGTCCTACAGGCCCTTCAAAGGTATACTATAACCTCGGGTCTTATATACGAGTGCCATCGAGCTCTGTCACAGGTATGTATCGACAACGATATAACCCTACAGTGGATCAAAGGACACAGCAACTCACGCGGTAATGACGCTGCCGATGAATTGGCAAGGGGGGGTTCGGAGATGATAGTGGAAGGACCTGAGCCCATTCTAACCCTGCCGTTCGCTTGGCTCCGAGACACACTACGACGAAACACCAAGGTAGAACACCAAGAATACTGGTCTAACTTAGGTACATGCAGGCAAGCCAGAGAGGCCCTTCCGACAATCTACCCCGGATTGTCACTAAAGCTGCGGCGTTTGAAGAGGCCTCAGCTCCGGCTTCTAATGGGAGCCATTACTGGACATGCTTTATGGAATAAACACTTATTTACTCTAGGTGTTACTGATAGTCCTCTTTGCAGAGCTTGCATGGAGGCAGACGAAACGGCCGCCCACGTCATCCTTGAATGTCCGGGGGTGGCGGAATACCGGGCACTATACCTCGGCTCTCCGAGGTCGCTCCCAGAGGTCGTCGGCAACGTTAAGGGTCTGCTAGGCTTTCTGGTGATGCTGGGTTGGCAGGAGTAGTGCCAGCAACCCGTCACGCAAAATAGGCGCACATACGACGTCGAGTTGCGGAAAATAGCCCGCGTTTACAATACAATACAATACAAAAGGAGAGTATAGGATGATAAGGACAGTATTGGGGGGAGCTGGGCCTCCGATGCTCTCACTCACCATACGAAAAAAAATGGTTGGAGTACCTACCATTGCTTCACACTGATCTTTTGTGAGAGGGTGGTACTTCAATCGAGCCGGCCCATTCCAGATAAGCAAGGCTATTTACTTGTTTCATAATTTTTAGATCACTTTTCTATGTCCGTAGATGGATAAAGTTTTTTAAACTTTATTTATTATTACGAAGACATACAGTACTTTAGGAATGATGCATGCAAGGATACTAATATAATAAAATACCTATATAATATAAGTTCAGGCCGCGACTCAATCCGCAAAGATTTCAGCATATAAATATATCACTCTATAGCTTACTAATTATCTCTATCTAAAAAAGGTACCATTCATTTCTCCGGGATAAAAAAGTAGCATATCTCTTTTTCTGGACTCCAGACTATATGTTTGCAAAATTTCATGATGGTTCAGTAGTTACAGTGTAAATACGTAACAAGCAAAAAACTTACTTTCGCGTTTATAATATTACTAGCCTTTGCCCGCGGCTCCACCACAGCCAAAAGCTGGTTTTTAGGTTATATCTCAGGTTCCCGATATAGTAGCGGAAATTTACCAGTTTTTAAGTGTAATCAAGAGCTATCAAATAAAAAAAGATGCATCAAAATCCGCCCAGTAGTTTTTACGTGATGTGCGAGCGAACATGCGCGAACGAACAAACAGACAAACAGTTTTGTCTGTTTGTTCGTTAATCATAAAAATCTAATAAAATATTTTTTGTTTACACACGCCTATGTAGCCTAAAACAGACATTTTTTTCTCAAATATCTTAAATGTACAGACAAAGATCTGTTACAGTCTTATAATAATTAGGATGTCGAAAAAATACGCAATAATGTTTCACACATTTTCATATCTAACTAATAAAACATGAGTTAAAAACTATAGAACTAATTTCTGTTACCCTTTATTGCAGATCTCAGTTTTAGCTATTTATTTATCTCACGTTCGATCAGAGTCTAGCAGTAAAAAGCGTACGTGTAAAAGAAACTAATAATTACATTTATTGTAACATCAAGACCAAGTTGGGGTAAAATAGAAAGTCAATTAATGGTGTAATAAACTTAAGATAAAGAAGATTTATTTGTTTGTTTTCATTTATATAGCAACACAAAAATGTTTAGTGATCGTTGCTTCAATAAAAAAATACGACCTCTCGCCTAAGACTAAGTTCTTCAAATACTTGGCGTATATTGACATTCTGATTTTAAATTATATTTGTTAACTTCTGACTATTAGACTTTTTTTTTTTATTGCATGTAGTGGCTGATGAGCCACGGTCCATCTGATGGTAAATGGTAACCATCGCCCATGGACTCGACTATACTGAGAGTATTGTCAAGCCGCTGCTCACCAATTCATTTCACAGATGAAATGAAATATAAACGGCTATCTCCTGCTACAGCCAAAACGCAACGATGTGCTTCATGGCCGGTCACACGGGAGATGGTGGTACCAACCCGCTCGGGCCGTTTACCAAGTGAGTACTCCCACTTGGTACCCAGCCCTACCACCAGTCATGCAATGGATGATAATTGCTTACTTCCCTTAGTCGCCTCATACGACACCCGTGGGAATGGATGGGGTGGTGACACTCGTATTCTTAATCCGTCACCACACGGATTAAATCAACTAATCAAGCAAGCGCGTCGGACTTTCCATATAGTCGAGGTGGCATTTGCCAGCCGGGCCCCAGCTTGCGCGGCCCCCCCAGGCACATACTTTAGGGGGTTTGCCGCAAGCCAGGCGGTAGGTAAGATACGGGGCCCACGCAGACTAGAATACCGAATTGAATCTAAACAAGGATGACGAGAACAGCAGCTTTTACGATCGAGTTATTAACAGCTTAGCTGAAACTGTACTTTAGGTACCTACCTAATAATACACATCGTTGATAATTAATAATTTTAAAAGTATAAATTATTTGTGAATAAGGAAAAAGAGATTTTTAGTAGGAGGGGGAATCGAATCCGCGTCTTTTCCAATCCGGGGAAGTGCTCTTATTCACAAATAATTTATACTTTAAAAAGTAGCGGAGCATGTCAATTGCTAAAAAATATAGATCTAAAATAATTAATAATTTGTTTATTTGATTATTTTCCGATAGTATCCTATCTACCATTATCCAGTCTCGGGCCCTAAGGGGAGCCACCCGGGCCCTTCCGACCCAGTCCGACCCTTGTCGCATTTCACGATTATTTGCATTTCAGAATATTCAACATCAACTACACCACCGTTTTTTTAAATTCAAATATAGAACAGTAATTTCTAGAACTATTTATAGAAGGCAATGCAACGTTCGGACAAGACAAGGTCGGCCAGTAGGTTGGTTGACAGTATAAATAAATAGTTATTTTAAGGTTTATAAAGGCTAAGTATTTCCTTCACTATAAAGAAAATAGAGAACGGTGTGTGCCTTATAATTGAGTATGAATATCGCACTCGTGCATGCTCATTTTCGTTTATGCTCTCTTTGGATTTTTGTTCCAGTATGCTCCAATCACGGAATCTAAATGCGACAGGAAAATGAAAACGTATCGTCTACTGGGGAATACTGTGTATTCCAACTTTATCAATTGATTTCCTTCCTCTCCGCTGGGGTTTTGTGAGATATAAGTATTATTATTTATTTCAAATATTAATATCATATAAGTAATCTGAGAGTGGTATGTAAAATTTAGTTTGCGATGCAGTGATAGGTGCTTACTACCATCATAGGAAGTCAGGATTTTATTTGATCAAAAATATATTTAGAGTAAGGACAGTACACACCTACTTGTATAATATTAATTTGTGCCAATAATTTTATCAAATTTTTGGGTTAGTCACAATATAACTAGATTCATTTTTAATTGATTAGGGTAGGAATAGTTGGAGGGCGCGGCTGGAGGCGCCCCGGGCCGGTCTTTGGACCGTAGGGGCGCTCCAGCCAGTGCTGGAAGAGTGGGCAGGGCGACGGCACGGAGTCCTTACCTTCCGACTGGTGCAGGTGCTGTCGGGGCACGGTTGCTTCGGCAGATATCTGCACATTGTCGCAAGGAGGGAAGCGACTCCGGGCTGTCACCATTGCGGCTGCGACGAGGACACGGCGCAGCACACGCTCGAGTCGGGCAGGCTTGGGCCGAGCAGCGCCGTGAACTTGTCGCAGCAATAGGGGGGGGACCTCTCGCTGCCGAGCGTCGTCAGAGCGATGCTTGGCAGCGACAGGAATTGGGCCGCGGTCGCTGCCTTCTGCGAGGAGGTCATCTCGCGGAAGGAAGCGGCGGAGAGGGCCAGGGAGGCTGATCCTTCCGCAGACCCAAACCGCCGCCAGCGACTGGGGCGGCGCAGGCGTGAATATTTGCGCCTAATGCCGCCCTAGCTGGGGCTGCGGGTGGATGGACCGGGGAACGTCCGCCACCCGCAAGGCCTCCCGCGAAGGTGCGACGATCCGTGTACGGATGCGTTGCTCAGATGAGGGTACCCGAAAGGGTAAGCCGCCGGCGGACCACCGAAGGAATGTAACATAGTTCCAGTGGCCCGCCAATAAAGGCGGAGAGACGGTACACGGCGGGTTTCTTTAGTGGGTGAAGGCCCCACGCTACCCTGTTCGTTGCCCCGAGCGACGGGGTGTGCGGTTAGGAACATTTTTTCCCGCCTAAACAAAAAAAAAGGGGGTAGGAATAGTAATTATTGTGATACAAAACTTGACTACAGTGCAACATAGACCAATCAAAAAAATGCGTTTAGATTTGAATAATGATATTAATTAAAATGCGGTACCTAAGCATTAAAAGTTAATTTTTTTGAATAGTTTAAGAATTTTATATATACGATTATAATATTATTATTGTTGGCATACAACTAAACGAATGAACTATAATAATAGACGTATAGTTATACGAACTCCGTAACTTCCAATTATATTTTCTATCAGTAATAATTATTATTTAAATATAGAACACGTTTGAAACTTAAGGTGCAGCTCTCTGAAATTGATAATTATATTTTTATTCACCAAAATACACCTAGGGCATTTATGGTTGGTCACAAAATAGACAGTGGCACTGACCCGCTGGGGCCCAAAAAAAGTGAATACTCCCATTTAGTACCCAAAACAATTGTGTTGTTTACATATTCTTAAATAAACGGGGGTAAATGACGCTTATTCGTTGCCAAGTGACCCCAAAGGGGCCTTGGGTAGAGCCAAAGGAAACACGTTTGGAATTTGTATGCGAAATTTTGCGGATTGATACGAGTTCTAATTCTAAAAACGTACATTGTAGGTGCTTTATCTTCCCGGCTTCCCTTCTGTTTTTGAATAATGCAAATTTACAATCCGGTTATTGTTTTTTCTACAACTGCCGGGAGTTATCAGTTCAGATTTTCTTAATGGCACTCCGACAATTCTACCATTACAGATCAGAGGAGACATGTGCTTATAATGTTTAATTAAAATAAGGTCTTGAAATGACATTAGAAGTAGATGTGAACAATTTTGAGACTAAAACAAAAGAACAATCATAAATAATTTTTTGCTAGGTTCAACGTAATCGATTAAACGACTGATGAATTTCCTCCTAAATAGGTACTCACCAGAATGACAATATACTACTTCCATTGTTGCCATATTCTATTATTTAAGATAAAACAGCCAAAATAAATTAACTGCCTCAGTGGTGCAGCGGTAGTCTGTGCGACTGCTAATCATGAGGTCTCGGGTTCGATCCCCGGGTCGGGCAATATTATTGAGTTTTTTCCTAAAAATAATAATTCTCAGTAGCAGCCTGGAGATTAGAAATGTGCTCGGCAGACGGCAATAGGCTTGCCCCCTATTACGTGGGGCCTAAACATAGCTGGCGAACCGTGGGTGTATAAAATACACCTTTGCCTACCCCTTCGGGGATACAGTCGTGCTATATATAAATTAAATGACGTATGCTCTAAATTACTGCGTTATATTTTAAAATAACTATATTACAAAATCAATATTTTGATGATAGGTATTCATAAGGTATTTTTTATGTAGGTTAGTATAAAATATAAATGTGAGCAGGGACAGACCAATTGGTTCGTGTATTAACAGTTATCACGGTCAACAATGCTTTGTATTCCAGATACGAGACATGAGAACGTAAGAAATAATACTTTTTCCAATAGTTCAGTATTAGTTTTTTCTATGTTCTCGTATATCTCTATCCCACTTGAAATCTACTTGACGGAACGTTACGCCACATACAATTACAAAATTATTTAGTTATAGTAATATTTCCAAGTACTTTTAGACACTGTATAACAACTTTTTAATATTCTAATTTCAAACGGTGGCAAACGACTCAGCATTCAATTATTCATAAAAATTTGTACATACATTTCTGCTATCTAATAGAAAGATCATTTAGGTAGGTACCTACTAACTTTTCCAAAAAACTTTGTAGACCAGATTGTTTTTCTCTACAAACTGTGTAAATTTGTTCATAAAGACGCCTCCTGGCATAGTTGGTAGTGAAACCGGCTTCCGTACACAAGGCCGTGGGTTCTATTCGTTGCCCCGAACGACGGGGTGTGCGGTTAGGAACATTTTTTCTCGCCTTAACAAAAAAAAAAGGTCGTGGGTTCTATTCCCACTCTGGACAATTATTAGTGTGATGAACACAGATATTTGTACTGCGTCTGAGTGTTTTCTGTCTATTATATGTATATATTTACAAAAAAAATTAGTATATGTATTATATCCGTAATATGGTACCCATAGCATAAGCGTTAAGCTATTGGTTTGGGATCAGATTCCGTGAAATGTCCGTAAATATTTATTTATTTATTTAAATTGCGAAAATAATTGTAATCGGTTGGTACAAGGTCCGGTAAGGAAGATGTTGAATCGCTTCTAACCCCAGTTCTTGTAGTGTTACAATGTTTCAAGAGCATTATGATGATAGATCTGGTGTTATCATGGAGCAATAATGGTGAAGACCGATTAGCGAGTCTGGGCTGTTTTGCTGTGAGTTTTGCCATCTTTGTATGGTGTTCTGCGCGTTCTACACATATTTGCTGCGTCTTTGTGTTATTGCTTGACCTAGACTGAGGAAGCTGTAGCGGATTATGCTCTGAAGTAACAACCAAGCAAGTTTAATACATTACTACACTACACACTGCCTTTAGGGTATTTTGGGTTCCACCCATTGCGTTCACTTGCAATTGTCGTAAAGGATCCACATTTCGTCACATGTCACAATTCAATTCGAAGTCCCTTCATTTCTGTACCGGCTTAACAAAATATAGCTCAAGTTTCAACTAGCGCTGCATATCGCTCCATGATTTGACTGCTACACCTATTTTTATTTTTACCAATTGCTTCTAATACGTAATAAGTAAATATTAGGGCATGTATGCCGCTAATTCTTTGGCAAGTTTATCATGGATCGGTTTCCACCATCACCTTCAATTTATTGTTATTTACCTTAGTGGCTGGTCTTCCTCGTGGTTCATTCTTCAGGTCGAAGTTTTGCACCAAGAAAGCAATTTAACCAATATGCCGTATCCTCTTCTCTCGTATACTATACCCTCTTCAAATTCAGCATTGACGTTTCGAGCAGATTCTGCTGCGTTAGAATTTTACTCTGATTTTCGCTATGTCCATCTTCACGTTAAAAGCTGAATTTAACGTAAAAATAAAAAAGACAAACAACAAATGTCAGATCTTTTTTTAAATATAGAATGTCATAGTTTTCGTTAGAAAAAAAATCTTAATTTGTGTTCATAGTGTTGAGTGCGTTAAAACAACATCTTCATATTTTCACCCCTATTATTTAGTTTAAAATTTCCTGTATATACGTAGATTAAACATAAAAAAATACATGAAATATGAAAAATTTCATCAAACCGAACAAATTGGAACTGCAACGAGTTAATAAAGCTATCGTGTCCTGTTCGCTATTTCGTTTAATGAAAAACTTGCGGCTGATACATCATTGTGCGCAAATAGTTTGTGCTATTTGCTATATAAATTAAAAAATAAATAAAGTCAAATTTAAGCCATGATAGACGAGTTTGGGAGAAAAAGTCAGTTAGGATGTCAAAAAGTAACTAACAAACAAGCTCAGTTATACATAATATTAAAGTAAGTATTTATAATAAAAAAAAAAACTGAATAAAATAATAATCAGTGATCTATTACAATCCTGCCTATATAACATCCATCCATCAGCCTCTTAAAGTCCACTGCTGGACATAGGCCTCCCCAACAATGGGGGATAGTGCCGTAATCGCCACGCTTGGCAGGCGGGTTGGCGATCGCAGTGGATGTTGTTAATACTCGAAGGAGTGCTGCTGCCCACTCCCTCGGTATTCCCTCAGTCGGCTCTTACGATTCCCATGGGTGGAGAGGGGTGGGACAATTGTAAAGCCGGCCCCACACGGCCTATATAACAATCATAGGTAATAGGCAAAACTATTTTTGTTTATGAAATTTACTTGAAATAATGCGTCTGCATCACATGTACAAATAACTTGTCGTCAAATTGATCTGTTTGTTGAATAATTTCCATGTATCTAATATACGAACTATATCTGCCGTAAAATGTGCTGCTTCGCTAGAGACAAACATAAATATAACGAAATACAGACACAAAACTGCGGTCATATTTGGAGTTTATCAACATCATTCATAGTAGATTATTTACTCTGTGCCTAAATATTTAAATTATTCATAAACGTACCTCTATTCAGCAAAAACACTTATCATCCGCTGGCGTCAAGATATTACAATGAAATTGTTTATTTATTCGTATAAAACCTTACCGAAAAGTGTGTCATAAATCCTGATTGTACCACAGATAGTGAATAATAAATGACACTCGTAAATCTTGTATGAAAACTCTATAAATCTAAACGGGTAGCTTATACAGGTTAACCACAGACGGAGCTGGGTAGAGACTGACCAACATCAACCCTAATTGCGTTTTCATTTGTTTATTTTTTTACTTTCGAGTGGTAGCCTCATAGTGTAAATTTCAAGTAAATTACAACAAATCTTACCATAAAATACTACCACGTTTAGATGAGGTCCATGATCAATAATTAGAAAAAGATAATGATGATAAAAGCAATGACACATGTTACGATGTAACCGATTAAATAATTAAATAAATTGTAAAGTCGCATATTCAATTATACCGGATACGATATCCGCAAACTTAAAATGCGCGCGTTGCCTAGACCCCCTACTAAGTTAAATGATTACTAATGGGACGCATGATTCTACTCCCACAAAGGCAATAATCACATTATATTACCTTATATGGCCAGCATACAATCCCGGATGCGAGCAGAGTATACCAGGGTTCGAGAACGTTCTATGGCTACTCTGCTGGAAATAGATAGGAAAAGTTCTAGAACTTAAAATTATCTACCAATGGGTAAGTCGGGACGCAATAGCGCGAGAGAGAGATAGCGATAGTATTCTTAGAAGGGGTACTATCAGAATTAAAATATAAGAGTTCAGGTCGGGTAGATTCTTTTTTCACTCTCGATTATTATGTGTGTCGCGGCAGAAATCTAACACTGCGTGCTTGTTTAAAAATATTAGTTTTGCTAGTGCATTCTTTTAGCGTGTGACTAGGAAACCCCTAAGAACTGCTGTAGCGAGCGTCGTGTCTTATATATACCGCGTTCGCACATATAATAAAGATCTGAATATAAGCTCCTGGGGTTCCTGGTTACAAGCAAGTTGTTCCTGGTTGCGACTTTCTTGGTTCCTACGAGTTCTTGTTCCGGCGCCTGTTGCGCCGGCTTCACACGCCTTACGGCTTCTATCCGCGCACGCCCGAGCGACGAGGACCTACCCTTCGGCCCAATTACACCGGCCCGCAGTTGAGTACCCCTAAGTGACGGTCCGAGGAACCCCCTGAGTTGCGAACCACCCCCTGATTTCTCATGGCTCTTTAATTCATTCGTCTCTAAACTTTTTAATTATTATAATTGTATTAATTATTTTTTTGTTAAAGACTTCTAATTTGAATTAATTGTTCCTTCTTTCTTCTTTTATTTTAATTGTTATGGATTTTCCCCGTAACACACACCCTGACGTTTGGGTGAATTGTACTGATATTTAACTGAATGTCTCTGTACACTAGAGGCAATTAAATCCACTTAAGCTACACCTGATCTTTCACTAGTCTTGTCATATCACTTTTGTACATGACAGTGCAGCAATAAGGTATTCATTTTTTTGTCCGTGTGGTGACGGACTAAGAATACAAGTGTCACCACCCTATTCTTTCCCACGGGTGTCGTACGAGACTTTTAAGGGAAGTAATCAATAATTGATTGCATTACTGGTGGTAGGGCAGGGTACCAAGTGGGAGTTCTCACTTACAATCGGGCCCAAGCGGGTTGGTACCACCATCTCCTGTGCGACCGGCCATAAATCACATCGATGTGTTTTGGTTGTAGCAGGAGATAGCCGTTAATTCTTTAATTTCATATATGTGAAATGAAATGTTGAGCAGCGGCTTGACAATACTCTCGGTATAGTTGAGTCCATGAGCGACGGTTACCAGTTACCACCAGGTGGGTGAGGGCTCGTGTGCCACCATATGCAATAAAAAAAAACTCAGATCTGTTATTTGAACTTAAATATCATGACTGAAAAAAGGTCACAAGAACCTTGATTTCAGCCTCTATTTTACTGAAAGATTATATTTAAGCCTTTACATAAATAGAATCATAGTAATCTTAGGAAGCTGACTGGTTCAAACAAAATCTCCATTTTTTGAGACTCGTAATATTAGATATTATCTGCCGATAGGAATTAAGTCACTCGCACTCTAAGAGAAAATCTGTGCATAAAACACTAGAGGGTAGGTACGCGTTTCTTCTCAGACTGTACTCTGAGAAGAATAGGTTGGCAAAAACGTAATGTATTTTTTATTTATTATATGGCGCAAATAAGCATACGGCATAAAAGATATCCCTCAGGAGCCATTTATTTTTCCGAACAGCAATAACCTATATGTTATTTTTCTGGGCTCCATATTAACTATATTTAAGCAAACCGTCATTATGATAGGTCAGGAGTTACGGCGTAAAATCTTAACACAGTCTAGTACAGCTTTTACGTATAAAAATGGTTGCTTTTAAAACTTTGGTTACTTTATATTATATAAAGAAAATATGTTACAATATGTATTTTTTAGATAATAATGCATCCATCCATCAGCCTTTCATCGTTCACTGCTGGACATAGGCCTCCCCAAAATGAGGGTTTTACCATAATCGCCAAGCTTGGCAGGCGGGTTGGCGATCGCAGTGGATGTTTTTAGTACACAGAGGAACGCTGCTGCCCGGTCCCCCAGTAATGCCTTAGTCGGCTTTTACAACTCCCATAGAAAAAGACGAGGTGGAGCTATTCTTGGTGCCGACCCCACACGGCCGCACGGTATACCATACCATATATAATAGGGCCAACTGTCTGAGAAACCGAACTTGAAGACTTATTTGGAATTTATTTTTCGTGATGCACACACGACGGCAGAACTCTATCACTTTATTTATATAGGTTTTACTAATTGCATTGATATAGCTTATTAGGTAATATTTATTTTATTTAGGCTCGTCTATTTTTTCTATTTTAACTACTTTAAAAATATTAATATCCGCTCCACTAACGACTAATGGTCAATAGGTAAAACATATACGTTTTTTCAAGGTGTGCATTTATAAAACCCGGTTCGATTTTGATTCAATTTCGATTTCGAGCATTTTATTGAAATTGCTATGATAGATTTGGAGCAATTTATTAAAATTGCTCGAAATCTATCCAAATACAACAACAGAATGTAAAAGAAAGGCCATGAAATGGCTTCTCACGCTCAATTATGACAAAACAGAAAAAATCTTAGTAAGACATAGATACATCTTAAACTCACACACAAACATACAACACACATAAACACACACACACACACACAAATACATACACTAACGCACCAAAAAAATATACATATACGCCACGTCATTTATATTTTTCGAAGTTCTTCAATCCTATTTCATTAGATCACTTTAATATCTAAAAATACAATATATTTTATAATTGATAACTTATCTATCTTAGACAATATTGTTTTGTATCTGGGATAAGGAGGCCGGGAGACCTGTAACAATATATGTATAGGGGGCAAGCCTAATGCCATCTACCGGGCACATTTCCAAATTTCGGGCTGCTACTAAGATTTTTTATTTTTACGAAAAAGCTCAATAACACTGCCCGACCCGGGGATAGAACCCAAGACCTCGTGATCAGCAGTCGCTTACACTACCACTGCACCACAGGGGTAGTCTATAGGTATATTGGCAAAATTAGAGCTAAGTTTTTATGTTACATGAACAAAGTTCTGAATCAAGTGGACAGTTCCCAGTACCAGTACTTTTACAACGCAATGTTCTATTATTGAGCCTCTCCGCTGTCAATTGTAAGACGTTCGTTAAGAGTTCTTTACAAAGTTAGAGTACTCGTGGAAAGTGGAAGTCAGCATTTGAAATTCTTGTGAGTTCAATGTTAGAGAAATTGATTACTTAGTTGTTATTTGTTAAATATTTTATGTGTTTGTAGACTGGTACACAAAATTTAAGACATATAAAATTAGAGCACAAAGAATTAAAAAAAATGCTCTGTCTTCCGAATATTTTGTTTTAATATATATGTCTATATGTATATAATAGAATGGAAAGTTATTTATTATTTGTTAATTTAGTAAAATAACGCTGAAACAGTAAAAAAACTCACCTCAGAGGGCTTAGTGTGAGTTTTTCTAACTACTCGATAGCGTTAAAGTAAACTCAAATTTGTATGGAGTTGGATCAGTGACACCTAGCGTCACATATAGAATTTCAAACTTTCATGGTCACTTATAATTCTAAACGTTTTTACGGGATTTATACCATGTAAATTTTTAATTACGAGTTTCCGATATTTCGGCACTGTTGCAAGCGCCATGATCACGGAGCAACTGAAGTCCACTACTATTCCCACCAACTATACACCAACTATTCCCACCCGCAAGGACTTCAGTTGCTCCGTGATCATGGCGCTTGCAACAGTGCCGAAATATCGGAAACTCGTAAGTAAAAATTTACATGGTATAAATCCCGTAAAAACACCTAGCGTCACGTTTGCGAAACATAATTTGCGAGTGCAAGATTGTTTATATAAAAACGTGTCGAATGTGAACGTTGATGACAAGAGCAGTGAGCATAAAAACGAGCGAGAACCTCGTTTTTGCGAGTGTGAGTTGCAAAATATGTCAACTTTGACAATTTGATCGAAAACGTCTTCACCGTGAGCAAGTGCAAATTGTCACTGAAATTTTTATAGTGAAAGCAAATTTTTTCCTCAAAGTATAAGTCAAAGAGTAGTAATAATAATCCGTATAACCAGAAAATATAAACAGACATAATGGATCAACTAGATTAGAAATATATAGCTGCAAGCATTGGAATATACCTATAGCTGCAAGACATAATGAAAGAACTAGATTGGAGCGGAAAGGCGATAAAAATAGATTCTGAGTCCTTAAGCAACTTAAAATTTGCAGAGGATATAATCCTATTTGCAAAAAACATCAAATCAGTTGGAAACAATTGTAGGAGAGCTAAATAACTCTAGCGAAATATAGGATTGAAACTGTCCATATCAAAAACGAAGGTTGCTACGAATACATAGTATAAAAAACAGGTACAATTATAGAATATGTGGACAGCTATGTGTATCTCTAGAAACAAATTTCATTTAAGAAATCGCTAAATAAAGACGAACTATAGTGGCGTATCAACATAACCTGGAAAAAATGCTGGAGTTACAAAGACATTTTAAAAGGCAAACTTCCACTTATATTCTAAAAGAAGGTAATAGACTCCTGCTAGTTACCTCGTTTACCATATGGTGCACAAACTTGGGTCTTCAATAATAAAAAAAAGCAAAATACGCTCGTGCCAGCGTGCTATAGAAAGAAGCATTCTATGTATAAAGCTTATGGACAAGCATAGAAGCGAGGAAATGGCGTGAGTTAGTTAATGAAGTTAGTTTAGTCAGTTAGAAGCGAGGATATTCACAGAAAAACTAAATTAGTAAACGCAAAATAACATGCACAATAACTTAGAGACGAGCGGGTCACGTTGCATGGATGACAGACAGAAGATGGTCAAAACGCGCCATCTCATGGAAAGGTCCGAGTGAGAAAAGAAGCAAAGGAAGGTGTAAAGACCGGTGGAGCGATGAAATCCAAAAAATAGCTGGTAGAGACTGAACAGTGAAAGCGCAATGTAGAAATACCTGGAAACAGTTTGAGGCCTTTACCCAGAAAAGGTTTTGATAACAAATCTACTTCATGGAAATAAAAAGGCTTTATTATTATTGTACTCATTTATTAACATAACATCACTAGATACATGTTAAAGTAATCTATTATATATAGTTGCAACTTAAGAGATAGGATACTTAATATCTTAATTTATAATTGCAATATTTATTAATGAAAAAATATATGGCGGTACAAAGTTCGCCGGGTCAGCTAGTATATTATAAAAATATAACACAAAAATTAAAAGTATAAGAAGTGTGTAGACTCACTACACAGAGGGACCAAACTGCTAGTGGCTAGGGCCTCAAAGATAGGAACTTTTTCTACTGCTAGAAGAAATGACGACTCTAAAAAGACTACTCCATAAAGATGACCATCATAATAAACTGAGACGAACTAGTCTTCATTTTTTTATTGATAATAAACGTAAATTCAAATAACAAATAGTATCTATGAATTAATTGTATCATAGGCCCGAAGAATCAATCACATAATAATAAAATCGTATAATCAAACGTAACCATGGAAGTACGTGTACTTCTTGGACATACAGCTATATAATTTGTGACGTGTACGTAATACCGTAATAGGTACCCCTTAAACATAACAAACCATAGATATAATATGACATAAACAAAGCTCATAAAATGACACAAACTTCGAAAGACAGATTCTTAAACTACCACCACTAGTTTAAAATGATATTCCAAATTTAGTCGGTTTACCTCATGACACCAACATTAGAAAAATAACAAGTCACTATTCGAGGTGAGCAAACGCCGTAAACGCCAAGCGAGTGGTAAAGTATGAATGTATCTCGCACTCGCTTGTTTACAATGTTCGATTACGTGTGCGTTAACTCACTTTACGTCGTGAAGAAGTAATTCGATTGTCATTGTCAAACTCACACTAAGCCTTCAGCAATATGTCAGGCAGATATAAAATTTCATATAACCTGACGCTGACTTTTGCTGTAATTTTGTCCGTGTGGTGACGAATTAAGAATACAAGTGTCACCACCCCATTCTTTCCCACGGGTGTCGTATGAGGCGACTAAGGGAAGTAAGCAATTATCATCCATTGCATGACTGGTGGTAGGGCTGGGTACCAAGTGGGAGTACTCACTTCCGGCGGCACGAGCGGGTTGGTACCACCATCTCCCGTGTGACCGGCCATGAAGCACATCGTTGCGTTTTGGCTGTAGCAGGAGATAGCCGTTTATATTTCATTTCATCTGTGAAATGAATTGGTGAGCAGCGGCATGACAATACTCTCAGTATAGTCGAGTCCATGGGCGACGGTTGCCATTTACCATCGGATGAACCATGGCTCGTCTGCCACTACATGCAATAAAAAAAAATTGCAGTATGAAACACGCTCATTACCAGTTCTTAATACGATGGAAGTAGCCGATATATTACATTTGTCGATTATATAATCCAATTTTAACACTTTCTATTGAAAAATAACTTAACCGTCGAAGTATAAAAACTTAGTCCATTACAGACTAGTAAAACTGTTAAATCATAAGGTATAATGTCTCCGAAAATATTAACCTAGTTAGGTACTTTAGTAAAATAATGAAATTAAATTGAAATAGCATTGAATTTCTATAAATTCGATCAAATTATAATCTTTTATAAAGTACACAACAACGGTTCTGCGTAAATATGCGATAATACTAATCTTATTTATACCAAGAAGCTAACAGTTCCTCAAAACTAAATCAAAATTTGTTCAATTACTAAGTTTGTTTTCGAAATAACAAAAACTTTACTAATGAACGTAAGAGATTTGTTTATAATTACGAGTGACGGAGCATTGTTGATTTAAGTGTATCTTAAATATTAATTTCACTTAGAAGGAAGCTGTATCTTGAAGAGACGTCAAATACTTATAAAACGTATAACGTTTCCACTGGCATACTTGATGAGTAAAGAAATGGATCTTGTCACTCAGCTCAATCTTAATCATGGATAAAAAAAACAGCGAAAAAAAGGCATAAAAAGGTTGCCAATTTAAATTTTCTATGATACAATTGCCATAGTTAAAAATATTTACAGCCATTGACGCCCAATAGAGCCGGGCAATCTACTCGTATAGGTATCCATCTATATATATAAAAATCAGTTGCTGTTCGTTAGTGACACTAAAACTCAAAACTGGCTTGACCGATTTAAATAATTGTTTTTCGGTTTTGTTCGCTCTAATACAGGGGTGGTTTGAAAGCTGTGGGTAGGCTCGACCGGAACCTGCTAGTGGAGGCGGCCATTTTTCAATCTTAGCTGCCTCCCCCCCTGACGGAAGACGTGGGCGCCGAGGCTGGCCGCATTCGCGGCATGCTTACGCAGATCTGCGATGCGGCCATGCCCCGCGTGCGGCGCCCGCCTCGACGGAAGGGGGTTTACTGGTGGTCCCCGGAGCTGGCGGACCTCCGTGCGGCCTGTATTCGTGCCCGGAGGTCCTACACCCGCAGCAGACGTCGCCGAATCCGCGACGAAGAGCGGGAGGACCAGCTGTATGCGGCGTATAGCAGTGCGCGCGCCGCGTTAAAGCTGGCCATCTGTCGCGCCAAAGACGCAAAAAGGCAGGAGATGCTGGAGGGTCTCGAGCGTGACCCCTGGGGACGCCCGTACCGCGCGGCGCTTAACAAGCTCCGCGCCCAGGGCCCCCCCCCTTACGGAGACCCTCCAGCCGGGCTTCCTCTCTGAGGTGGTCGAGGGACTTTTCCCCTCACGGGCGGTGCACACGCCCCCGGTCATGGCTCCGCCAGATGGTGACCGGGAGGCCGACGACGGGGAGGTACCGCCCGTGACGACGACGGAAATGGGCTGCGGCTGCGCGTATGCGGAGAGGCGCCGCCCCCGGGCCGGACGGGGTTCCCGCCCGAGTGCTGGCCCTGGTCCTCGACCACCTTGAGCCCCGCCTCGGGGAGGTGTTCGGCGCTTGCCTGGTGTCCGGACGGTTCCCTGACTGCTGGAAGGAGGGGAAGCTCGTGCTCCTGCCGAAGCCGGGACGGCCTCCGAATACGGACTCGGCCTTCAGGCCCATCGTGTTGCTGGATGAGGCGAGCAAACTCCTCGAGCGGGTAGTCGCTGCCCGCATCGTCCGGCACCTAGGGGCGGTTGGCCCCGTCCTGTCCGACGCCCAGTTTGGATATCGGGTGGGTCGGTCTACGGTCGACGCCATTCTGCGCCTGAAGGCCGCGGCTGCGGAGGCCGTCACCTCGAGGGAAGTGCTGTTGGCGGTGTCGCTCGACGTCGCCAACGCCTTCAACAGTCTGCCATTCGGCTGCATCAAGGAGGCACTCCGGTACCATGGAGTGCCCTTCTACCTAAGGCGGCTGGTGGCAGACTACCTGGACGGCCGCAGCGTCCTCTTCGTGGACCGGGAAGGGGACGTTGTAAGGAGGGCTATGTCGTGCGGCGTCCCGCAGGGTTCGGTTCTTGGGCCGCTCCTGTGGGACATCGGCTACGACTGGGTCCTCCGTGGCCGGCTCCCCACCGGGCTGGGCGTAATTTACTACGCAGACGATACGCTCGTCACAGCCCGGGGCAGGACCCTCGAGGAGGCGGCTACGCTAGCCACCTCAGGTACCGCGGAGGTGGTCAGGTGGATCGAGGCGCTGGGGCTTAGGGTGGCCCTTGAAAAGTCGGAGGCCCTACTCTTCCATGGGCGCCGACGGGGCCCGCCCGCCAGAGCCTCGATAACGGTCAACGGTGTGGGCTTCCCAATCCAGGCCCACATCAAATATCTGGGCCTGGTATTGGATGGACGGTGGCACTTTGACGAGCACTTCCGCCGTCTTGCGCCAAGGCTCGTCAACACGACGTCCGCCCTCGGGCGACTTATGCCGAATTTGGGCGGACCGAGTCTTGCGTGTCGACGATTCTACGCGGGGGTAGTACGGTCGATGGCGCTGTACGGCGCGCCTGTGTGGGCGGAGTCCCTGGCCGCTCGCAATAGGGCCCTTCTGTGGCGCCCACAGAGGGTCGTAGCGGTCAGGGCAATACGCGGGTACCGCACGGTCTCGACCGATGCAGCCTGCGCGTTGGCCGGAACCCCCCCGTGGGATCTGGAGGCGGAGGTGCTCGCCGACGTCTATCGGCGGGCGTCGACGGCGCGGGCGGGGGGCAGCCGCCCCTCGCCGAGCGCAATGTCATCGTGGCGGGAAGATGCCCGCCGCGCCACCGTCTTTAAGTGGAAGTCTCGGCTGGAGACGCCCCGGGCCGGTCTTTGGACCGTGGGGGCGCTCCGGCCGATCTTGGAAGAATGGGCAGGGCGGCAGCACGGGGTCCTCACCTTCCGATTGGTGCAGGTTTTGTCGGGGCATGGTTGCTTCGGCAAATACCTGCACACGATCGCAAGGAGGGAGACGACCCCAGGCTGTCACCATTGCGACTGCGACGAGGACTCGGCGCAGCACACGCTCGAGTCATGCCCGGCCTGGGATGTGCAGCGCCGGGAACTCGTTGCAGTCATAGGCGTGGACCTGTTGCTGCCGGCCGTTGCGCGAGCGATGGTTGGCAGTGACAGGGCCTGGACCGCGGTCGCCGCCTTCTGCGAGGCTGTCATCTCGCGGAAGGAGGTGGCGGAGAGGGCCCGTGAGGAATCCTCCTTCGCGGACCCGATTCGCCGCCGGCGCGAGGGGCGGCGTGCGCGCGCTTACTTGCGCCTGATGCCGCCCTAGCCGAGGCTGCGGGTGGTGGGGTCGGGGAGTACCCTGCCGTCCGCGGAAGCCTACCGCGAAGGTGCGACGCCCAAGTGCGCGAGGCGTCGCTCAAGAGAGGGTGACCGAAGGGGCAGCCGCCTGCGGATCGCGGTCGTAACGACGCGGTACCCGTGATCCGCCGTAGCAAGGGCGGGTGGAGGCGCACGGTGGGTTTTAAGTGGGTGAGAGCCCCATTCACCCCGTTGTCTCCCCGGGCAGCGGGGTGTGCGGTAGGACATTTTTGCCCACCTAAAATAAAAAAAAATAAAAAAAGAAAAAGGGGTGGTTTGAAAGTAACAAAAAACACACACACACACCTTTAACAACCATGGGAATAACAACAAAAAAGGTGTAATAGAGAATAGTTGTATTTGCCTTTATGCTTCATTAGGAACTCGTCTGCGGTCTGCTGGACCGTGGACCAACTAACCTGCGGTTGGTCCGGTATATAAAAAGTAACCTATTCTCCTGGGCTCCACTATAACCAGTATAATATGGGTCACCCATGGTTGACTAGTAGGGAATACTCCAGGCACTGAATCCGCCATTGTAAAATTTAAAAAGTTCTGTTTTCTATTTACATAAAGTTAAATAAATAAATAAAGTAAATAACACTTTAACTTTATGATTAACGGTTTACTATTTAAGGCGTAAAAACGAAACAAACAAACAATCAAACGCACTTTTCCATTAGTAAGGATTGTACATTAAATTCATGTTATGTCAAAAACATGTTTAAATTTTTATTAGAATATGCATAAATAATTATTTGACTATAACCTAAAATGTGAGTTCACATTCTATTCACAACACAATGCTTATTTTGACATTTGCATGTACTCAATAAATTGTAGATCAGCAATAAGATTTCAAAATGTATTGTGATATTTTTTATTAATATTGTACGTCAATAGTAAGCTATAAGGTTTATTAAATATACGGATAGATTTGTCATTATCTTTTTTATTTATACCGCGGAGTAGCTAACAAGCATAGCATCCGTGTGGTGACGGACTAAGAATACAAGTATCACCACCCCATCCTTTCCCACAGGTGTCGTACAAAAGGGAAGTAAGCAATTATCACCCATTGCACTACTGGTAGTAGGGCTGGGTATCAAGTGAGAATACTTACTTGCTATCGATTCGGGTCCGAACGGGTCGGTCTTCTGTGTGACCGGTCATGAAGCACGTCAGTGCGTTTTGGCTGTAGCAGAAGATAGCCGGTTATTTTTCATTTTTCATATCTGAGAAGTGAAATTGTTCACAACGGCTTGACAATACTCTCGGTATAGTTGAGTCCATGAGTCACGGTTACCACTTACCATCAGGTAGGCCGTGGCTCGTCTGCCATCATTAGCAATATACCGTAACCTATAAAAATAAAAGTATGATCAGAGGCATCACTCGCACGTCGCCATCTCCAACAAAAGTGATAAGAGGTGCAGAAAGAATTATAAGGAGATAAAGAGCGGGATTTAAGAATCCGGCGCTCTTACTCACTATACGAAACTACATTAGAAATACCTAACAGAGGGTGGTACTTTCTCGGTCGAGCCGGCCCATTAAGCTAGGAAAGCCATAACATGACACTATTTATATATTAAAGACACGTTTACCTCCTGTGACTTCTCGGCGTGTCTTCGGTGAGTGAGAGCGCCGGAGGCTCAAACTCCATTCCTATCCTTTCTTTATTATACTTCCTATTCTCTCTTTAGTATCCTACATCCTCTTCTTATTATCCTTCCTGTCAATCCCTTTCCTTAGAGATAGCGACGCGAGTGATGCGTCTGGTGTTGCTAGCTTCTATAGTCTACGGGTGGGCCGCGTGCTTGTTTGCCATTCACTTAGTATAAAATATTTAAATTATTGTAAATATTTTATTTTCATTCCTTAATTTCCAAGATGTCCGTGTTTAGAAATGTCTTCAGTTTTATTAATTACCTTTCTTTTATAACGCCGTCTCCATTATGGATAAATGTTTTAATCCACGCCAGAATATTATTATTTCATATTCCAGTCTAGTTTAAGAACGTGGTAAACAATGTTACCACGCCATTAATCACAATGAAGATAAAGCTGCCTTGAATATAAAATTCGAATAAATGGAAATAAATGCATTGTAGTGACAGGGTTTAATACCAAATAAGAGTAAGGGGTACTGCTTCTCTTGAGAGCTAGTTTCAGTAAGCTGTTGCTTAGTTATATCTCTGGTGTTATACCTTATTTACTTATCGTCACGCCATCTCCCTTGCCCGGTAGGGAGAGAGAATAGAGTGCCAAAAGGCTCTATTCTTGCATACATCTCTCGCTTTCTCAACATTCATAATTCTCTTCATATGCTCGCGGGTTACGAAGACTCCTGACTCCACCTTCCTTCAATACATAACCGATTTGGTCTAGGTAGGTGAGTCTCGGTCTCCCCCTGTACCTACATCCTTCCACTTTTACCTTGTATATCTTTTTTACCAATGGCTCGTCCGGCATTCTTTCCACATGTCCGAACCATAAGCCCTTCCCTTTTGCATCTTTAAATTTTTCGACGCACGTGGTATATAAATAGCCTGATGACAAAAAGAGGAAATCAACAAACCAAAATATTTGTACCAACATTATAAAATTACTATCCTTTACTTCTTTTGACATTAAAAAATAACCATTGAAAATTCACTTTTAGCATAAAAGTTAAATCATAAGAAAGGGTTGCTTTGGATGATATTATTAAATTATTTTCCCTGAGTCCCTTAATATGACAAATTCCGTTCTCCGCATACATAAATTATTTGAAAAACCAACAATTTCCTCAAAAGGTCCTGACCCTATCCAAATCTATTAGTGGAAAAGGATAAACTAGAGTTTATTAAAGGAAGCCATGAGGTAGCACTCTAATAACTTGACTTTCGATTTATAGAAGGTTTAATTTATAGGTTTACTCACTGCGAAATCCTCCAATAACTAAAACTACAGAATTAATAATATAGTCCATCAGCCTTTCTACGTCCACTGCTGGACATAAGCCTCCCCAAGAGAACGCCACAACGTGTGTTTCACTCATATGAGGGATAGTGCCGTAATTGCCACGCTTGGCAGGTGGGTTGGCGATCGCAGTGGATGTTGTTAATACTCGAGGGAGTGCTGCTGCCCACTCCCCCGGTATTCCCTCAGTCGGCCCTTACGACTCCCATGGGTGGAGAGGGGTGGGACAATTCTAAAGCCTGCCCCACACGGCTGTATTAATAATGTGTGTAGTATTAATAATTATAGAAAAACGGTTAATCTGACACTTTCATTGCGGCAGATTATTGATATATTCAATTTAGATTATCACTTCACAAAAAATTTTATGATTATATATTTTCAGATTTTTTTGGTAATTAGTATTTATTATATTTTGATCTGTATTTTAGCACTTGACATGTTCAGCAATACAAAGATCCCGCTCCCAGTAAAGCTTTCTTTTTCTACTTTCACAATATTTTTTTCCTTGAAGTATTTATTATGTTTCTCACAAAATAAAATGGCATACAGAAGAATGTATATGTTGATAAGACATGAATGTAAAATCATACTGCGTCGACTGATTAAATTGGATCGGTGCAAGCTAATGACAAAATAATACTAATTTTACACCAAAAATAAAATAACTCATGACCTACTTAAAGCTGCAAGAAGCCTCTGCATGCAAGTGGTCCAAGAATAACAAATTCAAGCTGGCTGATGTATTGGTTAAAGAAAGGACATTCCATCCATCCATCCATCAGCCTTCCAACGTCTACTGCTGGACATAGGCCTCCCCAAGAGAACTTTATATAGAGAGAAATTAATTATATTTATTAATTATACATGAATTTTGTAAAAAAGGAGGCCCCCAAAAAATTACGAACCTGGCAGCCACTTGACGTAAGTATACTTATTTAATTTCATCGTAAAGAAATTTCGAGATTCAGATGAACATCCGATGGTCCAATTAGTGATTATAAGAAAAATAAAATGACATTGTAAGATCTAATTTAAAATGCTTGTAGATACTTGAAAAATTTTCAGTGGTAATTTTTAAGAAAGTGGTTCGTGACCTGTAAGCGTAGCATACTATCAAAATAAATAAATATTCACGCACATTTCACACAACGTCCTATGGTCCCAAACTAAGCTTAACACTTGTGCTATGGGTACCAGATTACGGATATAATACATAAATATTACCTTTTTTTTTGTAAATACATACATATAATATATAGGAAACACCCAGACGCAGTACAAATATCTGTGTTCATCACACAAATAATTGTCCTGAGTGCGAATCGAACCCACGACTTCGTGCACGGAAGTCAGTTACGACTGCGCCACGAGGCCCGTCAAAAGCTATTATTTTGATAGCCTCGACGCTTCAATAGTATGATACGCGAAAAGAAATAAAAACATCATAAAAGAAAGATAGAAACAAACAAAGAAAATATTTCTCCCCACGGAAAGATGGGCTCTTACAATATGCTAAGAAAGCTAAAATTAAAATAATATCTATAGAAATAATTAAATAAAAAGTGACCACTTTACTCACGGTAGGAGGCGGCTTGGATATTTGAGAAAAAAAATTACCGAACACAAAACATTTTTTTTTTAATTTCTGACAGTGTTTAAAAAAAGGCAAAATCTACTGAATGGATTTTAATGCAACTTTTTTGTTTAATCGTTCTTAATTAGACTTAAAACTCATATACGTTTTATACCGCTCCTATAACCTGAGATATATCCTAAAATCAGGCAAAGGTTATTAAAATAAATAATAATATTACAAATAGTCATATTTTAAATTAATTCCGAAAATGACAATTCTGCAGCTTTATGAATCCATTCAATAAGATAATAATTAGGTTAGGTTATGTTTTTGTTTTTGCATACCATCAAAATTGCATGTTTATTCGTGAAATTTAAGTTCATAAACTGGTATCAAACAAAAAATTAAGAAACTAAAATTAATTTATTTCGGAATATTTGAATGACTTATTTAGCCAGTAATGGCATGAAATAATGTTATTAAACTATGCACATCTTTAGTGCGGTTTTTCCGATTTTTGTAGTTTCGGCACATTTTAAATGACACACTTTCATTCCTGGATATAACCGTGTCAAGTGACGTCGCGATTGATACTAAGAGCATAGAAGTAACCAGTAGGCTTCTATTTCTTTTAATTAAAACGCGTTCAAAATCAACTCTGAGTGTCTATTTCACACCTCATAAGCGAAGCGTTGAGGTGGGTACTGTTCTCGTTTTACGCAGAAAAACTGATTTTTCAAACTTAAAATGTCTCTATTTATCATATATTGCACTTGTAAAACAATATATACACACACATATCAAGAAAAAACACTATTTTTAACACTCATAATATTTTTTACGCCATTTTTGTTATTTAAAATAGTTAGAAAACTGTTTAAAAAAGTTCTGTCTTGGACGTCCGTTTGTTGTAGGTAATGATGAATGTTAACACGATAACAACCGAAATACTTTACTAATCGAGTCTTTTTTTTTTCTTATTAACTTCAGTACAATTACGAATAGAGGAGCCCTATTACTTTTCACGGTCTGATTCGATGCGGTTTAATTGTTATTTAAATAAACAAAAAATAGTGAATATTTACGCTGGATTCGACACTTAAACCAGCGCTATCCTTATTTCGTGAGAATTATTAGTTACTTATCAAATAATCAATTTTATTGTGAAAAATGAAGATTATGAGGCGTGCAATTTTATAAATATATCTAGATATATTATAAAAACGTCTTGCGTTTCATTAGTGTAAACAAACATGGATATTGAAGGTTAACTCGCTGCAACAACCTTAAAAAACCTTAAGGTATCAAAAGCAGTATCTAAACTTTTTCTTCAAAATATTTAGGACTTTTGATTACAATCAAATAAAATTGTTTACTAAGAACCTTAATTATAGCCAGCTCCGTCCTTTCTAAACATAAGATGAATTATTTTAAACAGCTAAATAGTCTTCCCTTACCTAAATTTGTTCAAGTGTAAAAAAAGGTTTATTAAAAAAGTTTTCATCCTGAAAAAGCACTCATAGAGCAGTGGTCTTAATCAGTTGGGTTCGCCGTTTTAATTTTGAGTTTTAATTGTTAGCTTTGCTCTATCTGTTGTAATTCAGATATTATCATTAAAATATGTAAATTTATACTGAAATAGCTATGCTCCGCGGTTTCACCCAAGTATAATTTAAGAAATGTCGCGTCAATTTCTCATAGACTCACCTTATTCACGCGCCGAGCCAAATGTTGAATAATTATTAAAATATTTTTAACTAAACTATTCCTCATTAATTGCTCTATCATATACAAAGAGTTTTTCAAAACGGAGTATTAGTTCTAGAGATTAGTTTAAACGAACAAACAAACTTTATTATATAGTATAGATTGGTTATTTACGTTTCTCCATCCATCCATCAGCCTTTAATCGTCCACTGCTGGACATAGGCCTCCCCAAAATGGGGGTTTTACCATAATCGCCACGCTTGGCAGGCGGGTTGGCGATCGCAGTGGATGTTTTTAGTACACAGGGGAACACTGCTGCCAGGTCCCCCGGAGCTATTCTTGGTGCCGTCTGCACACGGCATTTATGCTGCTAGTAAAGTTTTATTTTATTAAAATAAAAAGGCTCATGGTTACTCTTTCTCACGGGGCGGAATTCAAAAATCAAAAACTGAATAGTGGCTGTTGTCACAGACTACCCCTCCAAAAAAGGCTTGATTCTATATATATGAAAGAAAAAAAAATCGTTTATAAGCCCTTTGAATCCAAATAAAAAAGAAAATAAAATATTTAGAACATTGTTTAAATTAAGTCAAAGGCCAAATGGTTGACAGCTCAGCATAGTGCCAGGCAGAAGCAAGATTGCAAACCACCTGACGCTTGTATTCTGCTACAACCACGTTTTTTTAGATTTAGCACATAAATAGGTTTCCTGATGTTGCTGTACTTTTTTCGATAGATGTCAGATATGGTGATATGTGATATGATATGTATTATTTGTCTGACATTTCAATATTAATAAAATCGGTAAGGTAACGTATAATTGGTCATGTATTGAAGGAAGGTAGAGTCAGGTATCTCCGAAACCGGCGAGCGTGTATGAAGATAATTTTAATTATTAAAGTTGAGGTAGCGAGCGATGTTTATGCAAGAATAGAGCCTTTTGGTACTCTTCAAGGGAGATGGCGTGATGATAAGTAAGTAAATAAAATCTCAGAATAAAGCTACACAACTTTTATTAGCATGATCATGTTATGGGCCTGTAAAGTCATTTTCTTTGACGACCTCCCTTGTAATACGACGCTTATCACTCGGGAAGTACAAATCTTGAGGGCTTATCTTTGTTGTCATTGGTAATCTCTCCCAAGAAACCTATCCCAGAAATAAGCTTAGGATTTTTGTAGACTTTTGGTTCTTTTCTTGATAAAGATATGAATCGTTTCCATTTTATGGAGGCCAACTCTATTTAAATGGAATACTATTATAGGAGAAATGGTTACACAAAATTAAATTAAATTAATGTCCAATATATTATTATCTAATATAGACACACAACACATGAATACTATACAAGTAGACATGACTGGATATCACATGTTCAGCAAAACATTTAAATCATCATTAGAAATTAATTTTAATTCATTTGAACAAATTAAATAAAAGAATCAAGCAATTCAAATTATTTTGTGTCCATTGAGGATATCAGGATCATCCCGCATCTCAAAACCATCCTATAATTATTTATTATCCATTTTATAAACGCTGTGTAGGTTAGTTTTTCTTTGTTTGTTACGCTTTAACTGCGAAACTACTGCAGTAGTACCATTATAAAAACATGCATACATATATAGTACTTACTTAATTATCATGTCATGTCTCTTGCGGGGTAGGCAAAGAGAACAGAGAACCAAAAAGCACTATTATTGCATACCTCTTTCGCTTCCTCAACATTCCTAATTCTCTTTAAACACACTGGCCAGTTTCTCTTTTATTTTCATTTATTATAGTCTGGAACCCATAAAAAGACATAGACTACTTTTTATCCCGCAAAAAGAATAGTTCCTGTAGGATAGCAATTATTGCAGAGATCACTAGTGTGCCGTATTTATATGTCTGTGAACACGCGAAGAATGTCGCCAGCCTACTTTAGTAATAAAATATACTTTATAGTCTTTTACAGGTATATATGGACAAGAAAATTGATCTAGAGTAAAAAGTATACTTTTCAATCCAGACAATGTTGAGGCGCGTCCAGACTAGCTGTAACGTAACATGCAATATAATATAATGCGAATGCTTTGGATGGCCTGCGTGCATCTTACGCGCACGTCCTACGAACACCTGTTCCCACCAGACTACGCGCGCACGTCATGGAGTCACATGTGGAGAATGCAATTATTTAAACAGAAAATGGGTGCTGAACTTATGGCAGATCTACATTTTCAACAAATCAGTGGAAAGCTTTTTTTTTTGTTGCATGTTGTGGCAGACGAGCCACGGCCCATCTGATGGTAAATGGTAACCATCACTCATGGACTCAACTATACCGAAAATATTGTCAAGCCACTGCTCACCATTTAATTTCACCGATATGAAATGAAAGAATAAACGGCTATCTCCTACTACAGCCAAAACGCAACGATTTGCTTCATGGCCGGTCACACAGGAGACGGTGGTACCAATCCGCTCGGGCCCGATACCAAGTGAGTACTCCCACCCAACCCTACCGCCAGTCATGCAATGGATGATAATTGCTGGCTTCCCTTAGTCGCCTCATACGATACCCGTGGGAAAGAATGGGGTGGTGACACTTGTATTCATAGTCCGTCGCCACACGGCTAAAAATAAAAATTTAAAAAAAATTGTACATAAGTTTTGTTCGAAAGAGTCCAAGTGACTTTGAAGTTCGACTTTTGTTTGTAGAGAGAGACCAAATACAGACTTTTTCGTCGTCCCAGCCTTCATCGTCTCCCGTTTTATTAATTCAAGAATCTATATTAGTTCGCGGCGCGCACCTCTACTGCGAATTCCAGTCCAAAACTCACTGCGCGCATCCTTTCTATTCGTCCGAAAAACCGACAATTGTCGGATCGCTGCGTGCGCGCTACAAATGCACGTACGCAAGAGGAACGTAGTTGTTCGCGAATACACTTATGGGAAATGTTACATTGCAATTTATATTACATGTTACTTTTCAGATAGTCTAAACGCGGCTTAAGAAAATGTGCTGGCACTTTATTATAATTAGCTTTGACAGTTAGGAGATTTTTTCCTTCCTCGTAATTGAATTATCGGATACTTATAGCGAGCTCTTTCTACAGACTTTGTAATCAAATTAAAATGTATATTATGTTAATTTTATATAAAAGGTAGGTATGTTTATGTAGAATTACTGTTAAGATGTTATATTCGACAATAAATCCTCAATGTAAACAGTTATTACCATAGACTTAGAACAAAGAGCTCATCAACGTGTTACGATTTTTGATGTTAAAGTGTAGTTGTGGCTATTTTAATATAAGGCTGTAGTTAACTGTATTTTGTGTATAATTATAATATTATTGGAGTATCCAACCTTCCCTCTGCCTTACCTTGCTAAACTAAGTATAAAAGAGCCGGCTCCCGAGGAAGTACCACCATTTCACAGAATATGAGCATGAAGCAACGTTGGATATAGGACATTAAGAAGGAATCTGTTATCGAAATTGATAGTCCCGAGTAAATGTCTCTCAATTGGCAGAATATCTGAATGGTATTCAGCGAGCGTGGGTTCAAACCCCGTTCGTGGCTATTGTTTTCAATATCACATTTTCGCACTTTGTGTTCATTCAACATAATCGATAAGTAAAGTCATATTAAAGAACAAATTATTTGTGAAAGTGGGAAAAGATAACTTTACTGCGAGCAGAATTAGAACCGTGCATCCCCTCCAATCCGGGGAAGTGCTCTAGACCGCTAAGCCATCGCAGTCGGGTTGGGTCGGTTACCAGGATGAGGAAGAGAGAGTATCATATTTTTTATCTGCCTTTCGTTTAGGTGGTAGTTGTTCTTTTTTAATTATAAGCAATGTTGTCACTCATAGTAATTATGAAAATATGTGGGAAACAGATTTATAATTCCGCTTTCAAAACTTAAATATCGTGGGATAGTTTCACACGAAAATTTCTTGCCCCCGAGCAATTAATCAAACTTAGCCGGTTGCACTAAAGTATGTGTGCTTTACAAACATTTCGTTGATACAATCCACAAGTTATGTGCCCGCATCGCTGCCCCAGTAGTGAACAAAAAGTTTACACTTAAAGTTCGTACATTAACAAGGAACTGCGATATTTAACTTTGTAGCAATACTCATTACTGGCCTGTTGTTATGTGGTGATGGCTGAGAATACCCATTGTAGGATATATTACTACTCCTTTATAGAAGGAGTTCATACTCGTTTTAATATCTAACCGTGTTAGGTTGACTTCAAGCGACATTGTACAGCGCTTTTTCACGGTACCTACATGTTTTAAATAATAACGTAGTGGCAAACATTGTACACAAAACTGTAGAGACAAAGGATGTGTAAAGACTTTATATCCAATGTATGTATCACAAATTGTTTTTTAATACATTTTAAAAAACGTTTTACTCAAAAAATGTGAACTACTGTAATATAATTATGTATTGACATTTATTGCACGCCTCATAAGCGAAGCGTTGAGAACTAACTGAAAACTAACTTATCATCACGCCATTTCCCTTGCGGGGTAGGCAGAGCGAACAGAGGGCCAAGAGGCTCTATTCTTGCATACATCTCTCGCTTCCTCAACATTCATAACTCTCTTCATACACGCTCGCCGGTTTCGGAGACTCCTGAGACTCCACCTTCCTTCAATACATGACCGATTTGGTCTAGGTAGGTGAGTCTCGGTCTCTCCTTGTACCTACATCCTTCCACTTTCGCATTGTATATCTTCTGAACCAGTCGCTCATCCGGCATTCTTT
Organism: Leucoma salicis; assembly: GCA_948253155.1. Taxonomy (NCBI): domain Eukaryota; kingdom Metazoa; phylum Arthropoda; class Insecta; order Lepidoptera; family Erebidae; genus Leucoma; species Leucoma salicis. The sequence goes on from OX411814.1 coordinate 8,536,578, forward strand.
CGACATGTCTGAACCATGGGAGCATTCCCTTTCGCATCTTTACACCAATACTCTCTTTCGTATCTACTCGCTCTCTTACGTCGTCGTTACGAATGAGGTCAGTCAGCCTCACTCCACAGATTCTCCTCAGAGATCGCATTTCGACCGCATTGATTTTACTCTCATGAAAGGTGGGTACTATTCTCGTTTTACACAGAACAACTGATTTTTCAAACTTAAAATGTCTCTATTTATCATATATTGCACTTGTAAAACAATATATACACACACATATCAAGAAAATACACTATTTTTGACACTCATGATATTTTTTATGGCATTTTTGTTATTTAAACTAGTTAAAAAACTGTTTAAAAAAGTTATGTCTTGGACGTCCGTTTGTTGTAGGTAATGTATGTTAACACGATAACAACCGTAATACTTTACTAATCGAGTCTTTTTTTTTCTTATTAACTTCAGTACAATTACGAATAGAGCCCTATTACTTTTCACGGTATGATTCGATGTGGTTTAATTGTAATACACAAAAAAATTGTGAATATTTACGCTCGACTTGATCGCACAGTGATACACTAAAACCAGCGCTATAGCCTATACCTTATTTCGTAGAACTACTTCTATAGACCAATATATTAGTACTTCTTAAAATTAGCTCTGGATGGCGTATAAAACATGAGAAACACATTAGCAATTTTTGAAATTAGCGTTATCTATGTGATTTATTGAAAACTACTTAGTAAGACCAATATATTATTAGCTCCATCCATCCATCAGCCTTTTAACGTCCACTGCTGAACATAGGCCTCCCCGAGAAATGGGGATAGTGCCGTAATCGCCACGCTTGGCAAACGGGTTGGCGATCGCAGTTGATGTTGTTAATACTCGAAGGAGTGCTGCTGCCCACTTCCCCGGTATTCCCTCAGTCGGCTCTTACGACTACCATGGGTGCAGAGGGGTGTGACAATTCCCAAGACAAGACCCACACGACAAAGCCGGCCCCACACGGCAAATTATTAGTTACTTATCAAATAATCAATTTTATTGTGAAAAATGAAAATTATTAGGCGTGCAGTTTTGGATTTTCCAAAGTATTTGTATAATGCACCTACCTTCTTTAATTTCTGCTTCGTCCCAGGTCGACTGTAAGATAATACCTAAGGCATTAAGTCCGCCTTGTACCTAATGCATGTGCAAAAGTTTTGAAATAAACAAAAAGCTAGTAAAATACCGTAGATACGACCAAATAGTGTCTCGAAAATTTATATTTAGATTCCATCAATATTTTCAATAAAACAAATATAATATATTTAGTATGAAAATAGTTTACTCATTATTATTAACTAGGCATCATATAAGTAGGTATTAAAACTTTGTGGTGTTGCTAGATGCTTTGGGCAAAATGGACAGATCTTGAATGTACGTTGGCGATAACTTCTTTTTTAGATGTTGCCTTTGCAATCGGTCTGCACGTTCACATTGTCAAGTGAATGAAATCTGTTTTATAAAAGTAAGTTGTAACTCAGCACAACTAAACATGGAAATTTTTTCTCTGACTTTGTTGCTAAAAACTCATGTTCTAAATGAACAACGTAAAGAAGAATTTAAGATTTGTAATAAGGAAGTATGTGTAAAATAGTGATAGCCTAATATTAAAACCAAGGACTGCGAAGATAATAGAATGAATTCAATCTCCAGTTTAAGGTTATGGCACACATAGGTACCTCTGAATATTCGAGATTTTTCGAGAATATGTAAAAATTCCTTAAACATTCGTATATACTTATAAGCTACAATAATGATAACATAATAGATTTTATTTTTATTAATGTTTAAAGCATAAGCCTTACCTTACTTAATAATAAATATGAAAGTGAGTTTGTATATTTCTTTGTTTGTTACCTTTTGACGCCGTAACTGCTTAAAGATGATAAAAGTTGGCATCCATATAGTCAGAAGTACATAGAAGGGTATCCTCTCCTCCTCCTCCTCAAGTCGCTCCCTCACTGTTGAGGATCGTGGCTTCGATAGAAGCTTTGCAGTGGGCATCTCCAATCGTCTCGGTCTTCAGCTTGATGGAGAGCCTGATATATATGTATCTGCAGTTTTTCGGACACCTGATCGGACCACCGTTTTTGAGAGCGTCCTTTTGGCTGCCTACCATCTACATTTCCTGTTATTATAATTCTTTCAAGGTTATACTTCCTTATAACGACGCGCTATGTGTCCAAAGTAATGCAGGATCTTATGAAGGCATGTCTACGCTCTCGAAGACATGCCTTCATAAGATCCTGCAGTACTTCGTCTCTACGTCTCTACGTTTTGGTCTTTCCAAATCTTGGTCAATTGAGTCATCGCCATTTTGGCTATGCCGATGCGTCGACGGATTTCTTGTTCACAGCCCTCTTTGTTGCTAATTACAGAACCGAGATATTGAAACTCCTGTACTGTTTCGTAATCATTAAGCAAATTCGTATGCTCTATCTCATTAAACCGATCGTCGATCATTAATTTTATTAATTTTTAGACCAAATTTTTAGACTTTTTTTTATTAAATTTTAGATCAAATTCTTTGCTGGCTTGTTCCAACCGCTGAAGAAGTTCCGCCATTTCAGCCTCAGATGCCGTCAATAGTGTGGTGTCATCGGCATAGCGCAGGTTAGATAATTTGACGCCTCTAACCTTAATTCCGCCTTCCCAACCCTCCAGTGCTTTACGCATTATATGTTCTCCGTATATATTAAATAGAATAGGAGATATAACACATCCCTGACGCACTCCTTTCTGAAACTTGAAACGACTGGATGTATGGTTTTCTAGAGTTACTGTTCCAAAGCCGGACTCATATAGATCTTTGATCAACTGAACCACGTGACTAGGTACGCCTGTTGCACGGAGAACCTCCCACAGGTTATGCCATCGTACGAAATCAAAGGCCTTTTGGTAGTCTTTGAAACATATGATAACTGGAGTGTTAAATTCGTAGCATTTTTCTTTAGGCGGGAAAAAATGTACCTAACCGCACAAACAGGGTAGTGTGGGGCCCTCACCCACTAAATAAACCCGCCGTGTGCCGTCTCTCCGCCTTTATTGGCGGACCACTGGAACTATGTTACATTACTTCGGTGGTCCGCCGGCGGCTTACCCTTTCGGGTACCCGCTACTGAGCGACGCACGCGCACACAGTGCGTCGCACCTTCGCGGGAGGCCTTGCGGGTGGCGGACGTTCCCCGGTCCATCCACCCGCAGCCTCAGCTAGGGCGGCATTAGGCGCAAATACTCACGCCTGCGCCGCCCCAGTCGCTGGCGGCGGTTCGGGTCTGCGGAAGGATCAGCCTCCCTGGCCCTCTCCGCCGCTTCCTTCCGCGAGATGACCTCGTCGCAGAAGGCAGCGACCGCGGCCCAATTCCTGTCGCTGCCAAGCATCGCTCTAACGACGCTCGGCAGCGAGAGGTCCCCCCCTATTGCCGCAACGAGTTCACGGCGCTGCCCGCCCCAAGCCGGGCATGACTCGAGCGTGTGCTGCGCCGTGTCCTCGTCGCAGCCGCAATGGTGACAGCCCGGAGTCGCTTCCCTCCTTGCGACTATGTGCAAATATCTGCCGAAGCAACCGTGCCCCGACAGCACCTGCACCAGTTGGAAGGTAAGGACTCCGTGCCGTCGGACGAGTGAACCCAATCAATAGGCCATTCACAGGTTTTCCAGACTATATTGCAAATTTTGTGGATCAGCCGTATGCCTATTGAAACAAGTGCTTTTAATACCTCTGTGGTGATTTTATTAGATCCTGGAGCCTTGTTTACTTTTAGTTTTCGGATGGCCTCCTCTACTTCTGATCCGAGGATATCAGGTTCCAGTTCCTCCACACATAAAATGGTAGTTCTGCAGTCTGATTGATCTTTGTAGAGATCCTCACAGTACCCTTTCCAGGATTCCACGACCTTTTCAATGTCGTTAATTGGGTTTCCAACTTTATCGTTTATCGTCCAAGAGAAGAGTATACCATAGGCTTAGATATCCCGGTGAAATTCAAGGTTTCTGTAGCTATTTTTGTGTAGAGATTATTTGTGAGCAAGAGAGTGACATATTGATATTAGACGCTTGAAACTAGTTTACCTAATGAAATTCTTGTAAGACAGAAATAAACAATTGCGAGTGGGAGAAAAGACATACCTAACTGTCTTCTGATGCACGACTGACTGTAAGCACGGATTAACTAATATTTTGTGAGACGTATGTCATTAAAGAAGTTGAAAGAAAAATAAAGATAGAAGTAGAATAATAAAAATGCTTTGTACGTTACAATATAAATCAAACCTGTCAACGTGGGCTTGTGATTGTCTAAATAGATAATAGATAATAATGCATTTTAATTGTTAGTTTAACCAGTAACATAAATTTATAATATAATACTCGTGCCACGGTAATAATATTAATAGATAACATTACCATGCTCATACTTAAAATATTATAACATGATTTTATAACGACTATCTATTACTTTTATATATTTACACTAATATTAACGTTATGAAATAAAACTATTCTTACGTAATCTACGGATCACACGTGACCATGAATGCTGTAAGGTTTAAAACAGCAGAAAATCAAGTAAGCGCGATAGATTACGTAAAAGTAGCTTTATTTCATAACGAAGTTATAAATTAATTGAAGGATTGAAATGAAGACTAAATTTCCAATACATTCCAATGATTGTTATAGAAATCAGTACACAATCTATATTCAGTAGAAAACTCTAATGATCTAACTTTGATGGTCGTGTCATCGGAATTCTTTTGATGCACTTTACTGTGTGAAACGACGCGATTGATTTTAACGAACGCTCTCAAAGCATCAAGTCGATAACTTGATACTCGTTAAGTGCATACCCCCAGAAAAAAATCTATTTTGTTCAGGAAATCTTGTTTTAATTAAACTGTGCATACTAGCGTACTTTAGGTATGAATTCTTTAGTACTTTAGATTTTATTTCTACGTCACCGGGTATTGCGATGTGATGATGTGTTTACTCGACAAAATCTCTCAGGCACAAACTTCAGCATACCATACAGGTTTCCTCACGATGTTTTTCGTTGCCTAGCAATGATAATTTATGAATGAATACACTAATAAGTTTGCCTCACGAACTAAACATTCGGGCTGGAAATAGAACCTCGACTACGTCCTATCTTGGCAGTCCCTTCGATTTTAGTAATAAATTACACTAGTCTATTAAAAAATCTACAAAATCAAAAAATCAAAATCAAAGTCTACTTACATCTTTGGGGATGATATTAAAGTCAGTATTTTAAAATAACAATTTATAAGTATTTTTATGATTACCTACATTATGCTACTATATAACTAAATAAATACCATGAATCTTTTAAATATTCCCTCCCGTAATTATGTTTAAAGAGGCTACCGTGGTGTCTTTGGCGAACACTGAGGAATGTTTTATTTAAACCTTATCTTTTATTCATAAACCAGATTCTACTAAATATCTTATCATCATTTGCGTGAAATATTCACCTAAAAAGAAATAGCTCTCGCTCCATGATTACTTCCGTTCAGATTCCCAAAACAATGGAATATGTACATCTTGTAATTATAACATCGTTTTTCATATTTATATCATTAAAAATTTATTGTAATAATATTATTTCTATCTACCTTACACCCCTTACACCTTACAGTTAAAGAACAAATTATTAGTGAATGTGGAAAAAGATAACTTTTTCATGTTTACCTATACGTTTTAGATGTGAAAACATTTAATGCGGAGGGTGGGCAAAACCGGCTGTTATTGGCCAATTTATTTAATTATTTTTAATGCCATCATCATGTTAACAAAAGCATGTTACGATAAAGTATAATGTCAATCAATAAAGCTAAAAAAAACACAGGGTTCTCTGGTTCGCCTTCTTCAACTCTGCTAAACCACCTGAAACTGTCATGGCAAAAATATTAAAGATATAGTTGCAAATATAAAACATTTTTATTACAATTTTTTTTGGTAATTTGTTTGTTCGCAATTCACTCTAAAAGTTACACTATTTATTTTTGTTTCATATCTCATAACCATATTTATTAACTGGTATATTTTTGATATCGTTCCGTTTGTGTTTTGAAACATACAAAAAAAAAACATACAGTTAATTGAGAACCTCCTCCTTTTGGACGTCAGTTGAAAATTGTTTTTATTGGATGACTGACTTTTTTTGTTTGTGTTTTTTATTAAAAAGATTTGAAGTGGAGTATAGTAGAATAATTTGTAGTAGTCAGAATTCTTAGTGATAAATTGTTAACATTATTATTTAGGAATGAATATGATAATTATTATTAAAAAGGACAACCAAAGCAGTATTCAAAATAATATAGGTACTATGATTATGCACTATGGTAGCTGTGTATTAATAATTTATAATCCATTAATAATTTGCCATTAATCTAGCTAATCTCCACTTCGAATCTCAAACAAGATAATATGTACTTCAGATATTACTCTGGCGTAGAGTAAGCATCATATTTACATAAATTGACACCACACTCAAAACATGTAAATAATACTAGCTGTCTCCCGCGGTTTCACAAGGTTTTAATCAAGCCTATAAGCCTTCGTCAAGAATTAGATTATCAACAAACATTTTCGTCCAACTGGTAATTCCTGAGTTAAGCGCGTATTAACAAAAGTAAACAAACTCTTTAGTTTAATTATTATAATTAAGTTTAAATATTATTATTATTATTTTTTAATACTAATGATGGCAGACGAGCCTGGCCCGCCTGATGGTAAGTGGTAACCGTCGCTTATGGACTCAACTATACAGAGAGTATTGTCAAGCTGCTGCGCACCATTTCATTTCTCAGATATGAAATAAAGAATAAACGGCTATCTTATGCTACAGCCAAAACCCACCGACGTGCTTCATGACCGGTCACACAAGAGATGGTAGTACCAACCCGCTCGGGCCTGATAGCAAGTGAATACTCTCATTCGGTACTTAGCCCTACCACCGGTAATGCAATGTGTGCGGCGAGTCGCCTTGTACGACATCCGCGGGAAAGAATGGGGTGGTGATACTTATATTCTTAGTCCGTCACCACACGGACAATGTGAAGTGGACATTGGGTGTCACCACTAGGTGACTGTGATAGCTTAGCAGTCCGAGCTTTTCCCTCGATTTGGACGTAGGTTCGAATCCTAATCGCAGTAAAGCTCTGTTTTTCCACTTTCATAATTTGTTCCTCAAAGTAGCTGCGCATATCGAGTGCTAAAATACAGATAACAATAGTTTTAATTTTATGTTCTATTATTCTATAGCATGATGTGATCCCCTATAATAAAGGAATCACAAGGACTTGGTCGTGTATTAGTATTTATTTTAAAGTTTATTCTTTAATAAATGTTATTTTTTGTAGCCTTGCTTAACACAGCATGAATTGGACCGTGCCTTGTAGAAATGATCCAACCCACAAACTGCACAAAATTAAGGTTTTAATGGCAAGTTCTTTTCAACCTACTTCGGAATGGAGGTTCTCAATTCGTCTGTATGTTTTCTTTTTTTTGTGTGTTTGTTACGCGGTTATTCCGCCAATTGTGAATTGATTGTAATGATTATTTGCTTTGGTAAGTACTACTTCAGAGATAGTCCATTTAAATTTTACCAAAATCGGTAGAGCGGTTTTAAAAAAGTCAACAAAAATTATAAATTGTATACATCGATGATATTTTTTCGTTTTCTTCGATACTTCTCTGGCTCATTGTAGCAGTGCGTTTAGTTGGCCCACATTATATATGGGTACCCCAACTTTTCTTCATGGTCTTTGGAAGACTCTCGCTGTGCTCTATTTCTTTCTCTACTGCGCTTTAGTCGCTCATCTTTGTCATTTTCAGACTCCTGTGCTCGACGCTTTCTCATACGAGATACCCAAGGAAGGCCTCTCAATCATGTACCACCTACTCAAACCTACTCAGCTATTTTATAAAAAAAAACACTAAAAAGCAAAAAATAATTTATTTTTAGTATTTACATACGATTTCTGTACTAGACACCTACTGATGTATTTGAAGTCGGTGCCTAGTCCAAAAATAACAAATAGGTATACTTATAGGTACTTATAATAACATTAACATCATTTTTGGCACCGGCGGAAATCGTATGTAAATACCAATTATATTTTGTTTTTAGTTCTTAGGTATCTTCAAAAGGCGGTTTTTTTTAATTTAAAAATAATTTATCAATTAAACACAAATTGAAAATAATAGTCACGAGCAGGATTTGAACCTGCATCATCTGGACGGTATCCAGGAGCATTTTTCACTTTGTGTTTAATGTATAGATAGTGCTAAGCATGTCAAATGCTAAAAATATATATAAAAATATCTAAATATTTATAGGGTTTGCGTCATTATTAGGTAAAATCTTAATTGTAAAATTAAGTTTACCTGGTCGGTATAATGTATGAAAATACTTCCGACAGATGGCGTAGGTGTCACCCAAAGACGTTAAGTATGAATGTTTTATTGAAATTAGCAGTCAGGAGCAATTGTCACGATGGCTGAATTGGCAAAAGCATCTTGCAGGTTTCAAATCCTGCTCGTGACTGTTATTTTTGATTCCACATTTTTCACTTTGTATTTAATGTATGTGCTACATAGCTAGTGCTAAGTATGTCAAATGCTAAAAATATATATAATATTTATCTAAACATAATTTATCAAAATAAATCTTGACCACCGTAACAAGTGACCTCTACGGCTTATATAATAATAGCAGTTTATTTTCATAACACCAAACTCAGAGAGCTAGTTACAGTTTGAATGGGGTTTAATTTAGCTAAAGAACGAGGAGTGATTTATCATTCTTTTTAACTCAATTTATATAAACTACAGTCCCAAATGTGTGATATTAAATATCGCCTTCAAAATGATGACCAATGCGACACTTTCTTGCAGACATCGAACTAGAAAGTAAGTTACCAAACAACATTATTATTTATTACCTCATTATTGAACATTTTTGAACTGTATTTTAGCACTTGACATGCTTAGCTACTTTAAATAACAAATTATTTATGAAATGTAGAACAAGAGAACTTTTAGTGCGAGCGGGAATCGAACCTGCGTCCATTCCAATCCGGGGAAGTGCTCTAACCGCTAAGCTGCACTAAAAGTTCTCTTTTTCCACTTTTCACAAATAATTTGTTATTTATTACGAATTATGAACACTCTTATTTTAAATTCTTCTCCATTTGTATTCGTATGTTAAGTTGATGTATTTAGATTCATGTAGAAATTCTGAACCGCAACAGACACAACTAACTAGCATTAATCAAAGATGCAGATATACCTCTTGGATACTCAACAGCACGTGATCAAACAAATAATATACCTATTTCACCGACTTTGTTTATATATTATTTTGCAAATGGCTACATATTATTTTTTCGGTTATACTGCGAAAACTACTGAACCGATCGGAATAATACTTATTCCATAAGATGCAGCGTGTTTCGGAGAAGGTTTTAGTATATGATATGTTGGTAATTACTACGGAGGGAGGGTAAAGCCGGCTGGCGTAGCGACGCTTATACCTAATAATAGGAATCCTAAGCCGGCGTGGCGACGCTTATACCTAATAATAGGAATCCTATCCGAAATTATTTACTATGACGCGAGCGAAGCCGCGGGGAATGTACTAGTATTCTATAATGCGAAAGTGAATTTGCTGATTTGTTTGCTTTTATGGGCTACAGACTAAAAGTATGCTATATACATCATTAGTTCAGTAATTAAACATTTTTAAAACATTTATTATAAATTATAAGAAAGTATACAAGACGATAACTAAAGCTAAGAAATGCACAAATTGGTACGTTTCTTATAAAGTTTCCACTTATAATAATTAGTATTCAATTAAAACAGACTCTAGGCATGCCTTTTAAGTTCTGTCGTTTCCATATTTCCCGACAATTTTGAATTTGGAACTGTTCTATTTTCGAATGTGTTTAAATTTTGAATTCAAAACATTTGAAAGTATTAGGATTAATGCTATTGTTTAGTCACAGCGTCGATTGGAATCTGTCAGGTTACGTACGAAAATGAATCTTTCTAAGGAAAATGTTACAACTTTACAAAAGGCCTGACACGGCTTCAGTGTTTTGAAGAGCTAACATCTGTATTCAGTGATGAAGCCCCATGTCTGCGGACTGTCGAACGCTGGTATTTAGAATTCCAGCGTAGACATACTAGTGTTAGTGACAAATCTCGCGAAGGACGCCCAAAATCCGCCTTCACTGAACAAACGATTTCAGCAAAATTAATCTTTTAAATGATTTCTCCAGAGGACCATAGATTAATATTCATGACAAATCAAATTCTATAATTTATTCTGAAGTTATTCATCAGATTAAAACTTGGTACCTAACGCCTACTCGTAGGCCAAACGTGTGACCGATAATGATAGACCGCGCCACACAATGATAAATGAACTATCACTTTGATTGATTATTTTCCTATCAACTATACTCACAATTTCCACTTTTTATAATAAAATATATTAAGGTATTTTATACTTACTTATCATCGTGCTATCTCCCTTGCAGAGTAGGCCGAGAGAACAGAGTCCAAAAAGGTTATGTTTTTACATACATCTCTCACTTCCTCTACATTCATAATTCTCTTCATACACGCTCGCCAGTTTCGGGAGACACCTGACTCCTCCTTCCTTCAATACATGACCGGTCTCCCCCTGTACTTTTTATAATATACTATAAAGGTAGAAATATTATCGATTTGTTGATTTAGCGTTTTTTAGTCTTATTAAGTGGTCTGAAATACCCATCATCATACAAACCTCATTCCAAATTTTATATGGTTCAGTGTTCAATTTTAATTAATCACCAGAATTTACACGTAGCGTCTGCCTGGTGGTCTCAGAAGAAGACCAGAGTCAGTTTTTTAATCCAGTACTAAATGTGTCTTTCAAAGCACAGAGAAGGTTTAGGTACTTACTAAAATATAATTTTTCGATCACGCATCAGATACCGGCAGAGCAAACATTCACACACACACACACAGGACATGTGTACAACTAGGCCTCCAGTATACTGTAAAATTACCAACAAACAAAAAAAACACTTATTTTTTGCAACATTTTTTTTTGCCATATAGAAAGAAATAAAGAAATCTTTTTATACCTACAGCAGGTAAAACATTTACATAGCTATAATAATACTAAAAATAATATAATAAAGAAACAGTGCAAAGAATAAGATTAAACATAGGTATCTTAATAATATATCTCTGCAGGATTGGGTAGCCAATTCAGCATAAGCCAGACGAAATCATCCACCGCTGGTTTTCAGTTGGCAACCTGACGGGGCGATTCATCGTGAAACGTGGGTAAAAGTGGTGATAGAAAAAAAAAACAAATAAAAGTATACAAAATATGTAGAAATTATTTGTAAATATATAATAATAAATATTTGTAAATTTTATAGCCATTATATTTTATAGGCAAATTAATTAACCATAATATTGGCATTTGACTGATGATTGACACTTAAAATTGAAAGCTTCGAACCAGACTCATGCACCTTACTGTAAATAGTGCTAGTTTATAGCCTTCCTTTATAGACTAGGAATTGGATTTATAGCTTTTTTATATATACGAGTAAACCTTAAGGTTTATTTAACTCTATTTAGCCTTTATTTAGAAATAGTTGAACCATACTATCTCCACGATATAAAACATTTTAGCCATAATTTTGCCTAATATTGCTGAAGGTTTTTCGATTTCTTTATCAGAAATAAATTACTGTGATGAGGAAGCCAAAATTAATTATAAGATACGAATAGTGTAAAAAATGTTTAAGAACCCATTTGTTTTAGAATACAAGAACTTAAAACATAAAAAAACACATAAAAAAAAAACGTCGCGGGACGTCTACTAGAAGTGAAAACATGAAAAATATTTTGTAGAAATAATGGTAAGTAGAAATAAAATGATCATAATTTTTACAATGTGTGCTTGTATAAAATTACTGGCTGACCCGGCGAACTTTGTTCCGTTCCATCAGCCTTTCCACGTCCACTGCTGGACATAGGCTTCCCCAAGAGAACGCCACAACGAGCGGTCCTGTGCGCTCATATGGGGCGATAGTGCCGTAATCGCCACGCTTGGCAGGCGGGTTGGCGATCGCAGTGGATGTTGTTAATACTCGAGGGAGTGCTGCTGCCCACTCCCCCGGTATTCCCTCAGTCAGCTCTTTACAACTCCCGTGGATGGAGAGGGGTGGGACAATTCTAAAGCCGGCCCCACACGCCCAAAGCCGTGTTAGTTACACTATTTATAACTCAAGAACGGCTGAACTGATTTGGCTGAAAATTGGTAGGGAGGTAGCTTAGAACCAGGAGACGGACATACGATACTTTTTTTTATCCCGTTCCCGTGGAACGTGACATAAAACGTGGTATAACAAAACGCAACTGACATGTGCGTGGGCCAACGTCATTTGAGTCACTACGGACTGTTAATGGTACAATATTCCCAACATATCGTGCTGCATGTGAAGAACTCAATTTACTAGAAAACGATACCTACTGGGATACGATAATCGTTGAAGCAATTACTTATTATTTTTTATCATCATTTCGACATGCTTTCCATCAAACCCGTCTAACCTGTGGAACAAATACAATGATAATATATCAGAAGACATATTGAAATTCGTGTCAGTTCAAGAAATCCCGATCTTAAGATGAATGGGGAAATACATAATCGGGCTTGCCCTGGATATAATCTAGGACCGAAGTACTTGTCAAACGAACTAAACGATTCCTAAGTTGATGGGATTGCGGTGTTTTATAGCATAGTGCCCTTGGCCATCTGGTTCGATCATCACAGCCTTCCTGTTATCTAGGACTATGGTACTATTCAAGATAACTCAAACGGGCCCTACATCGGTGGGATACTATCTAAAAACAAAGTAATCGTCAAGACGAATCAAACGAGTCCAAACTCGATAGGGTTGCGCCGTTTCATTATAGAGTTCCTATGTCCACCTTCCAGCTCCATCATCAGATCAGCTCTATGTCATCATAATAATGCATTGTCACGCGATAAGCGAATAAGCATGTAAAATTTCAGCTCAACCGAAAATCGGGAAGTGTGTCAAATTTAACTTACAAGATTTATTGAAAGGGACTGGTAAAATAAAAGCGTCACCACGCTAACAGCCGGTTTTGCCCTCCCTCCGCATTAGATGTTTCACATCAAATAGGCCGTCTCACATTACGTTTAAGTGTTTCATTTACAAGTTTGATTTAGGAAGTCTCCGCCTCAATGTATGTGTACATGTGCTTGGATTGCTCCCCCCAGCACGAAGAAGGTTATTTTTGACTTCAACAACCATTTGCAAACGATTCCTCAACATTGTTGACACCATAATATCAATTCCTCCGCGCTGTCGTGCACCTTGTTCAACCTGTTCTTGGTCTGCATACCTATTGAAATTAGTCTCTTCAAAGTTCTCGGTGTATAAAGCTGACTCTACGCCCGTCTTCAAGCATTGTGATAATGGTGTATCGGAATATAAACAACACTGATTGAAGTAAATTTATGTATATCCGCTAGCTTTTGGCACCGCCGCAGCCAAAAGCTAGTTTTTAGGTAATATCTCAGGTTCCCGATATACCTCTTAGTGGGTTAAAATGTATACCAGTTTTTAAAGTCTAATCAAGAGCTATCAAATAAAAAAAATAGCATCAAAATATTTTCTGTAGTTTTTGCGTGATCCGTTAGCAACAATCAAATATTAAAAAAATAATCTCAAATATTTTAAGTGTACAGACACAGCTTTGTTACAGCTTTATAATAGTTAGAAGGATTACATTTAAACTTCACAGCAATTTGCTGCACCTGTTTTAATTATCCATGTTTAAATATAATGGATATTCCCTACATTACACAAAAATGTACTTCTATGCATGATCTGAATACAAAATTCTTCATAATATTATATTAACAAATTCAATAACGATTTCGTTTATATGAATGAAATATCTATAGTTATGTAGATAATAATCGTTGCTTTCGAAGCTATGGAATAGAAATATTAAAAAAGCTTTTGAACTTTAAATAGTTTTACCTATGTACAGCGGAAATCAAAATCGTATCTGCTCCACTTTAACATGAAAACAAAACACAATAGAGACACACTATATGAACAAAGTTTACAGAAAAGAAAAATCTCTATGCTTTTTTGCAGCAGCGCTTTGAATGAAAACTATAAATTTAAGAGATATTGTGTAATTTGATAGACTTATACTATAACTAACTGGGTTATGTTATATTATATCTCAGGTTTTTCGATATATATTATATACTTGGATAAAAATCGACCAGTTTTTGAGTCAAATCAAAGCTATCAAACATATAAGTTTCATCAAAATTCGTAAAGATGTTTTATTTTCAGAGATGCCTCATTATACTGCCGACAGAAGTGAAAACTTAAAACTATAAACAAACAGTTGTTATTTTTGGATATCCAAATTAATTGTTTGATCTTAACATACATTCATCAAAAAACATATTTTATTTAACATTATTCATTTCTTCATTCACATCTGGCCCAGTGCAATAAGTTATACTAATAGGAACAGATATAGTGTTATCGTTAATACGTCACGTGACCATGTCGATGGCGACTTACATAAATTTACTCCCTATCCAAACTTTCCTATAGAAGTTTTCACTTCGAAAAGTTAGTTAATCATTATTGTTACTATGTATCCAATAATTTATTCTACGAGCTTTCTTCCACTTCATTTACAATATATTATGAATAAGTGTAAAGTAATTTTTATATCACAAATATAAATATAACTATCAAACAATAAGACAGAATCATTAAACTTTATGCTCGAAAATTAATACCTATAATTATTTAAATATCTACAATTACTTATCTTTCCAAGTTTTGAATAACCTCACGGCTCAAAGGATTTAACGAAAACGCTTTGAGGGAATTCACTGAGACCTTTATTATAATTCGTATTATTACGGAAACTTCTATACCTATATTACAGAAGTAATTTAAGCTTGTCGAGTTTCCTTCACCATAGTATTATGACTAGTTTAATTTACTAAAAGTGAAAACGTCTCGTGACATTCTGTTAGGTTGGTACTTGATAGGTATTGCTTATAATTAAGACGTTAATAATTTCGTTATATTGATAACGTTCTTTACTTTTAATATTAACTCGATCACATTTATCCAGTAAACCAGGAAATTTATTCAGTCAGAATAAAAATGTTAAATAAAACTTAATAAGTATTCTTGCCTGCCTTTGCCCGCGGCCTCGCCGCAGCCAAAAGCATTTGTTAGTTTTTCGGTTATATATCAGGTCCCCGATATAGTAGCGGGATAAATGTATACCAGTTTTTAAGTCTAATCAAAAGCTCTCAAATAAAAGTTACATCAAAATCCATTCAGTATTTTTATGTGATGCGTAAACAAACAAACAGAAAAACAGACAAAAATTCTAAAATAAATTGTTTTGTGTTTAGACACGCTTATATAGCCTGTAACAGTATTTTTTTCTCAAATATCTTAAATGTACAGAGACTGCTCTGTTACTGCTTTATAATAGTATAGATAGATAGATAGGTAGATTATATTATATTTTCAGACTGATAAGTCAGTGGTTTGAACTACATTTAATTTTTAAGGCTTGAGATTTGTGTCTTATTTTAGTTTACTTGCATGTCTACTATGTAATTTATAATTTTATATGAATGAAGAAATTTATGATACACATTGTGACATTCAAGTCAAGATGAATCATCGCAATTACTTTGTAGAAATAAAATGATCATAACTTGACAAAGTACTCCTCAAAACTAATCAAACGACTATAAACCCGATAGGGTTGCGTAGTTTAATTACAGAACTACTGTGGCCACCTTCCAGCTCCATCGTTAGACCCTGGATACCATCTAGAGACAAAGTACTCGTCAAGACAAATCATACGAGCCCAAACTCGATGGAGTTATGTTGTTTTATAACGGAGTTCCTATGGCCACCTTCTAGCTCCATCATCAAACCCTGGATACCATCTAAAGACAAAGTACAAGTCAAGATGAATCAAATGATTCCAAACTCGATAGGGCTGCATCGTTTCATAACAGTTACTGTAGTCACCTTCCAGCTTCATCATCAGACCCTGGATATCATCTATAACTGAAGTTCTAGTCTGAACAATTCAAACGAGCCCTAACTCGATGGAGTTGCGCTATTTCATTACAGAGTTTCGCATGGCTACCTTCCAGCTTCATCATCAGACCCTGGATACCATTTAAAGACAAAGTACTTATCAAGACTAATCAAACCAACTCGACGGGGTTGCGTCATTTCACTATAGAGTTACTGTGGCCACATTCCAGCTTCATCATCAGCCCCTGTATACCATCTAGACACAAAGTACTCGGCAAAATGAATCATAAGAGTCCAAACTCGATGGGGTTGCGCCGTTTTCATTATAGAGTTCCTATGTCCACCTTCCGCCTCCAACATCAGATCAGCTCCATGTCATCATAATATGGCATTGTCATGTGATATACACATGCGTGTAAAATTTCAGCTCAATCGGAAACCGGGAAGTGTGTCAAATTTAACTTGCAAGATTTGAACGGGACAAGTACAATAAAAGCGTCGCCACGCTAACAGCCGATTTTACCCCCCTCCGCATTAGATGTTTCACATCAATAAACCTTGACTGTGACATTTTGGTATTTACTGAGTGCTGGTTGAAACGTTCTAATAACTCAATTCCTACTATTGACTACTATTCTAATTTTCAAACGAATAAACTTCTAAACCAGAATGATGGCATAGTGCTCTATGTTAAGAGTAGTATGGTGAACTACACTGTCGAGGAACCGGATCTATCAGACGCTAGCTGTCTAGTTCTAAAAATTGGTACAGAAAAAGCAATAATTTGTATTTACCGATCGCCCTCAATTTATTGTAGATGTGAGTAACTTTCTACAATCCCTCAACTCACTCTTGTCCAGCCTCACTTCTTATAAAAGCATTGTTATTGTAGGGGACATCAACCTTGATATTGCTTCTTCTACGCCTTCAAACCAAACCTTGGAGTACCAGAACCTCATAGCTTTTCTTGGTTTGTTACCTGCCCATAATTTACCTACTCGGGAGCACGCCTGTCTTGACCACGTCATGATGAAATCTAACCTGTCAGCACTAACTTTGGTTATCGACTCCTCTGTCACTGACCACAAGCCTGCGATGCTTTGCCTTTAACTAAAAAACATGTTAAATTAAATTTAAGCACTATCACAAAGTTAAATTATGTATTGCTAGATACTGAGATGAGTATTACTAACTTTCAACCCATTTACCAACTTACGAATGCAAATAAAGCAACTGAAGATTTGATTGATGCTCTTATTAGAATCATAAGTACCCACAGTTCGGAATTTAAGGTTCCAAATACCAAACGCTTACTCAAACCTTGGATAACTGACGGCATGCTTCGCTGCATGCGAAACAGAGATGCAATGCACAGGAATCTCAAGCAATCTCCAAACAGTTCTACACTTAGACTCACGTATATTAGATACAGAAATTACTGCACTAAAATACTAAAAAAGCTTAAAAGAGACTTTCACCGGACAGAGTTACGAGAGGCCTCTAATGAGAGTAAAAAGATGTGGAAGGTTATAAAGCGGGTTACCAACACTGACAAGCCTAATAAACCTAATACTGACTTATTGGCATCCTCTTCATCACCTCAACGCTCGGTCAATATTGTAAATGAGTATTTTGTCAATATAGGTAAAAACCTTGCTAATAAGTTATCACGACAATATGACAGCCTAATTTCACTGGATAACTCTGCGTCCACGTCTTCTTCAATGCAATCATTTGTCATGTTACGCACCGACGAGGCAGAGGTTGAAGGAATATTTATGTCTCTCAAGGCTGATTCTGCTGTTGGATGGGACAATATTTCTACGAACTTTATTAAGCACAAATTATAATTTGTGAATAAGGAAAAAGAGTATTTTAGTACAGGCGGGAATCGAACCTGCGTCCTTTCCTATCCGGGGAAATGCTCTAATCCACTGAGCTACAGTACTATCTTTTAGAAATACCCAATCTCCTTATCACATTTGTCTTAACGACCAACGCCCTCTATCGGAACGCATTTACATGCATTAATCCAATATAGTAAGTTTAATTTTGCAATTAAAATTCATACTATTTGATGGCGTGATTTTTTTTAAATATTTTGATCGCGTTTGGCATTTGGCGTTGGTCGTTAAGACAAATGTGATAAGGAGATTTGGTATGTCTAAAAGATAGTACTGTAGCTCAGTGGATTAGAGCACTTCCCCGGATAGGAAGGGACGCAGGTTCGATTCCCGCCTGTAGTAAAATACTCTTTTTCCTTATTCGCAAATTATAATTTGTACTTTAAGAGTAGCTGAGCATGTCAAGTGCTAATAAAATCGATCAAAACTTTATTAAGCGTTATAAACAGATACTTATCCCACTACTCACATACATTTTTAACCTCTGCCTAAGCACGGGCACTTTCCCTGCTTATTTCAAGAAGGCGATAATTCACCCAATACACAAATCTGGAAGCACTATTTCTGTAAATAACTATCGCCCTATTGCAGTATTACCTTCAATTTCAAAAATCCTAGAACGTGTAATTGACAAAAGACTGGTAAAATATCTTGAGGACAAGTTGCTTCTCTCACCCAATCAGTTCGGATTTAGGAGAAACTTATCAACCAACAACGCTGTAATTGATCTTATTGATCATGTCTCTTAAAATATTGATAAAAACAAAAAAGTATTATCAATATTTTTGGACTTAAAAAAGGCTTTCGATACAGTGTCGATTCCTGACCTAATATCAAAGCTAGAGGAACTTGGGTTTCGTGGTCAATCTCTTAATATCTTTAAGAATTACCTCCGAGACCGTTCCCAGTGCGTCAAGATTCAAAATCACCTTAGTTCCGAACAACCTGTGACTTGTGGCGTCCCCCAGGGTAGTGTAATTGGTCCAACACTATTTCTAATTTACGTGAACAAACTCTGTAATCTGAAACTCAGAGAAGGAAAAATCACTGAGTTTGCAGATGACACCGCTCTCACCTTCTCACTCACCTTTCCAGACTCATATGCCTTAGTAGCGCACTCTTGCCTCTTGCCTGGTTCCACGGTGTGTGCTTGTCCCATACTTGAACGTACTCATACTTTTAAATATCTTGGACTAACACTTGATAGTACCTTGAGTTTTACAACACATATAGGGTTACTTACTAAAAGGGTGAGAAAGCTAATCTTTGTCTTTAAGACTTTCCGTCACATCGCGGAGCCAGAATTAATTAGGTGTACATACTTTGCACTCTGTCAATCTCTTCTAACCTACAGTGTTTGCGCTTGGGGTGGTGCATCAAAAACGGCGATGTTAAAACTTGAACGAGCACAACGAGCGCTACTGAAAGTCACCACGTTTCGGCCCATCCTCTTCCCAACAGAAGATCTCTATAAACAATGTGAAGTACTCACAGTCAGACAGTTGTTTATTGTAAATACAGTAATCCTTCAGCATCAAAAAACACCCTATGAAAAACTCACCAAGAGACGTAAGGACATAGTATGTCAGCACTACCGTAGTCGATACTCAACTACTAGAAGACTGCCCTATTTCCAAGGACCTCATCTCTATAATAAATTAAATAAGATACTAGGTTTCTACTCACTTCCTAAATTATCACTTAAACACAAATTAAAAGATTGGGTTCTGTCTATAAACTACAAAGACACTGAACAGTTATTATTAACTTGATACTTGTTTCTCTCCTTTTCTCCAATATAGACAATTCAATACATATTTTACGCTCACGCACACATCCACAAACACACATGAACACACACTCTCATACACAAACACAAGCGCTCGCTCACACTAGCACATTTTATGCTCATGTACACACCCACAAACACACATGAACACACGCACACATACACACACGCTCTTGCACACACTCTCACATACACAACACATACGTACTTACACACTCACACAATATGCATGTATGAAATAATTTATTTGTTTATTTACTTACGCATAACCAAAATGTGTCATCATCAAAACCTTTAGCGTTTTTCACTTATGGTAGTGTAAAGCATAATATTAAAATGAAATATAAACACGAAATTACCCCCGGGTCGGGCCCAGCGCCTTTAATACAAGTTGTCCAGACAACTTAGAAAAGGTGTTGGAGTCAACACACTCTATCTTCTACTGCTGCCTCTGCAACCTATTAGTATTATGATGTGTACCTAATTATAAATGTTTTTATGCAAATAAATTAAATTATTATTGTTATTATATTGTTTGATGGCACTGAACGTGAAAATAACTAATGTTGTTATTCAGACTAGACGACGACGTTATACTCTTTTTTCTTAATATTCAATTGTAGTAATTAACTTAAAAAATACCGTAGACGTATCTAACAATGACTCAAAATGAAACAAGACTACTAAATATGGCATCAATTTTTTTTTTTTGACTTACCTATAGCTTTTTTATTATCAAGCATTACATCGGCTGCTGCAAAGAACTGTGTCAACAAAACACAAATTGGAACAAACCTATAATGGAAATATAAATAAGTGTTTGATTAATTTTATTGATAACAATAGAGCACTGACGTCATCGGTTTCTGTTCGGTCTCAACTCCGCGTGGACTTTGGATTATAAATACATCACTCTACAGTACACTAATTATCGCTAAGTATATCAAAATCACTATCCTACTGTACGGGTTGGCAGACGGCAAAATTTCTCAGGAATGCAAGTTTTTTCACGATGTTTTCTTTTCATCATCCATCCATCCATCAGCCTTTTAAAGTACACTGCAGGACAGAGCCCTTCCCAAGAATGGGGGATAATGCCGTAATCGCCACGCTTGGCAGGCGGGTTGGCGATCGCAGTGGATGTTGTTAATACTCGAAGCAGTGCTGCTGCCCATTCCCCCGGTATTCACTCAGTCGGCTCTTACGACTCCCATGAGTGGAGAGGGTTTGTTTGTTTTTCATGTTTTCTTTTACTAAGTAGTAAATTTGTAAACAAATACGTATATAATTTTGAACACAGATAGATACGAGTCTTGCGAGGTTTTGACAACAGAAAGAGGATAGAAATCAATATTCCTTTGCATTCTACTAAGATATCAATGTTGCTAATTGCAATCCAACTTAATTGATATGTATATGCTGCTACTCAAACCAAATTAATTGCCGATTGTCTACGCACAGATAATTAAACATGGAAATCAAACCCACAATTGAGTGTTACAGGTATTGTCAGCACAAAAAAAATTGCTACAATTTCACATGTCATTTTTGTTTCAGAATAATTACTAACATACTTTCTGATATTTACGCGAATGTTACACATTTTTAAATAAAAGTACGTTTTCGGATTCTGTCGCGTTTACTTGATTTTATACTATCCCGACGTTTCGAATACTTTACAGCATTCATGATCGCGCGTGGA
This sequence comes from Leucoma salicis, assembly GCA_948253155.1. Classification (NCBI taxonomy): domain Eukaryota; kingdom Metazoa; phylum Arthropoda; class Insecta; order Lepidoptera; family Erebidae; genus Leucoma; species Leucoma salicis. The sequence continues at coordinate 8,558,190 of OX411814.1, forward strand.
CTTAGATAATAGACGTCCAAGGCTGATATGTTATTTCAACGGTTACATCTACCCACAGTATATGATTTTTCAAAATTTTTGGTTTATTTATTTTAACCCACCTATTCGTTTAGAAACACAGTGAAAATATCTACTTCAAATTTTGTATGCTTACAATGTATGAGACTTTAAGTTAGTATATTAAAATGAGTATAATACTCCTTTTTAACCTGTATTTTTTTTTTCGATTCGATCTACACAATATTAATTTTAAACAATTTTTTTTTAAATAAAACTACGTTTACGGAATCTATCGCGTTTACTTCATCTAAGTTCACCGGTGATCATGAATGCTGTAAAGTATTCAAAACGTCGGGATATTAGTAAAATCAAGTATACGCGATATATTCCGTAAACGTAGTTATATTTAAAAATGTGTAACATTCGCGTAAATATCAGAAAGTATTACATTTTTTTTATTTTTTTTTATTGCGTGTTGTGGCAGGCGAGCCACGGTCCATCTGATGGTAAATGGTAACCGTCGCCCATGGACTTGACTATACCGAGAGTATTGTCAAGCCGCTGCTCACCAATTCATGTCACATATGAAATGAAATATAAACGGCTATCTCCTGCTACAGCCAAAACGCAACGATGTGCTTCATGGCCGGTCACACGGGAGATGGTGCTACTAACCCGCTCGGGCCGGATACCAAGTGAGTACTCCCACTTGGTACCCAGCCCTACCATCAGTCATGCAATGGATGATAATTGCTTACTTCCCTTAGTCTAGCTTAGCCTCATACGACACCCGTGGGAAATAATGGGGTGGTGGCACTTGTATTCTTAATCCTAATATCCTTAATTTAGTGCTTAAAAATTCTACCACAAACTACCAATAAAAATGTTTAAGTAATCAAAATCTACCATTAAGAAAGACAATATTGATTATTAGTTTCTATTATTAAATATATTGATTTTAATAGAAGCTAAGACTAAACAGCTACCACCGGATCTGAACGCGGCCTGACTGAGAAAGATCCGGCCAGAAAACTCAGTAGATAACAACTTGTTATGGATTATTAAATTTTTGCGGAAAATACTAACTAATCACTACTGTGGGTTTTATCTACACAATAAGCGGTAACCGTGTCTTGCAATCTTGTGGTGTGCCTTCTTGTATTATGTTTGGTGAGGCCTATCACAGGATTCCAGCTTGATGGTATGGGTTTTATTTCAAAATGTGTGAAATTCGCGTAAATGTTAGAAAGTATTACCCAGTATTTCATTTTTCTACTTGCTGAATTTCAGTCAGGTTCAGCCTTTTTTTATATCGGTGTTGTACTTTATTGATATATGCGACGCATTTCAATAAAATTCCCAATAGGTTATGTTATGTCTTCAATAATCATGGTTATAGTTCACCAAATCATACCAAACCTCAATAAATTATACTCTTAAACCCTTCCTAAGCCTTCCTCATGAACGCATTGGTGAAAAGCACATGAAAATCGTTCATTAATTTTTGAGTTTTCGCTTTTAAACAGAGAGACGAAGTCTTTATGAGGCCTTTATTTTATTATTTCTATAGATATTCATAGTATTCGTATATTTTGTATACTGATTAATATAAAAATTAATAAACTACCCAGATTACGTTTATTTAGGTACATTACAAATGGATGAAAGACATAAAAATCTGGAACGTGATCAGAATACTAAGTGCTTCATAATATCACATTAACCTTGTTTTAAGTGTACTGGCAAATAAAATGTTTTTAATAACAATTTCTATTTATACAGCTGTTGTTGGAAGATGTTGCAGAAACTTTTACATCACTGAAGAATTTAAATTTATTAATTTACATAAAATTAATAAAATCATCCAATATGTATCAAGCAAGCTCCTATTTTTTCTTGGTTTTTGATGAAGTGTATTACAACTACTAATTTAATATTGAATATATTCAACGTGTTATCGTATCATACATAGATATGACTCGGTATTAGTCAAATATTATTTGATAATTGTATACTGGACAAAACCATTTATTAAAATTCTAATTACACAGAAGTTATTCGCTCTATTACCTACATGTCGTTCCTAATAAAATATATTGGTGACGATGAATATAATGCCCAATAATGATAAAATAATATGAATATTAGCTTAACAAGAATATAATTGTTGGCCCGAATGACAGGGTGTGTAATTAGGTTAATTTTACTCACTTTAGCAAAAAAAGGCGACACACAAGCAGCCAATTTAAAAAAAAATCAATTAGCCAACTTAGATTAAGTTCAGTTTATTCAGCCCGCGTGCACAGGAAGACAGTATTATGCTATTAACCCTATTTAGCTATATTTTAATTCAAATGGTGAAACCACTAAATAAGACGTGTCAATCTTTACAAAATATTGTAAATTTTGAGTCAACAAAAAAATATTATTATTAATTAATTAAAATAATATGAACGTAACGTATGGTCCAGGAGCCGCCGCCTATTTCTTTTTGTGATTAATATTAGGCAGAGTATTTGTGAGTAGGTTGCGTTCTGTTATAATCGGATGATGTACCCTAAACGGATGACATCAGCTACAGCCCCTTCCAACTACAACGCTTTGCATCGTCAGCATTCAAATGTCTATATACTGAGCCCTGACACCTCAGGAGTCAGTCTGTCCAACGCAGTCGCGAATATAGGTTGCATAAAGGCCCCTTCCCATTGTATTCATTTTTATTAAATAAATTAGATTAAAATTTAAAAGTTCTTTTTTAAAACGACCTCGGGAAGGGACCCTATAACATTTGGTGGCAGCGGTGGGATACGGAATTCCCCAGTGCCGATTCGCGTAAACCTATAAAGTGGAAAAAATAAATAAATCAGTGAACAGACTCTCCGTATCCCGCGAATCTTATAAAATAAATAATATACTTACCGCGAGTGACCTCCGTTGTAATAATAATAAATCCTTGCTATAAGTGATATTCGTCCGTGACCGGTGATATCCTGCAAAATAAATACTTACCGAGCGTCCATACTCGACGACTCATCCTGCGGTCATCTTGAGCATCCTGCGTATATCCAGTGAGCAGCCTTCGTGCATCCTGCCTGTCCTTCAAGCGGCCAACTAATAAATTGTGGTATAGCCTACAATTAGCCTGAGAATACTCAGCGAGCCTCCAGCGAGCATCTCCTTCGAGCATCCTGTGCATCCATTCGTCCTGCGAGAATACTTACCGAGCAAACACCGTTTTAAAATATTTCCGCCGTGTTTCGTCATCCTGAAAAATAAATCATTTGCAATTCGCGAGTGTTCCGCGTAGTGTTAAAAGTGTCCTGTGAAAGCATTAAGTGTGGTCTGTGTGTACGTGACGCTATGCAGCTTACCAAAGCGCTAGCCCTTATCGCCGCCTACGCGTTCCTGTAAGTCAACGAACATTTTACTGTGTAATCCTAACTGATACTTGCTTTAATCTAATCTAGTGACCTAAGAGTATTATTCATATGTTGTTTTAAAATATTATGCCTAAAGTGCCTAAAACTGAGGACGGTAGATCACCTGTAGAAATATCTGAAATTCAAGAAGTATTAGAAATGGACCTAAATATTTTATTGAAATTTGTTAAACCATATGACGGCTCCCGCGATACACTAAATTCATTTATCACAAACTGTAATAACGCCTATGACCTTGCGTCTGAGTCACAAAAACACATTCTTTTCAAATACATTTTGTGCCAATTAACTGGTAAAGCCGAAACCGCATGTTCTATAAAGGAATTTTCGTCATGGGAACAACTAAAAGAGTTCCTAAAGACACAGTTTTCCGAGAGAAAACATTATACACATTTACTTAACGATCTCCAGGAAAGTAAACAGAACTCAACAGAAAACGTTAGTCAATTCGCACTTAGGATGGAAACATACTTATCGCAATTACTCACCGAAATCTCGCTCTCCAACCACAAGGCCAAAGAAATACCTGGTCGTACGGCGGCCATGGAGGATTTAACCCTCCATCATTTCCTTATGGGATTAAATCCCCGTATATCTAACATTGTTAGGTGTAGAGCTCCCAAAACATTTAATGAAGCTGTCAATTTAGCCATATCCGAGGAGCGTATACAAGAAACTTTATATAAACGCACTAATAATAATTATAACTTGCCACTGGATAAATCAATTAATCAAAATCGGTTCAAACCGAAATCTTTCGCTCAAATCTCAACTAATAGGTTTAAAATACCGCAAAAATCAGTACCTCAACAGAGTACCTCTACTTTCTCGAGTAAAATAAATCAAAACCTCACATGTAGGTATTGTAAAGAAGTAGGACATGATATAAATAATTGTATTAAACGTCAGTCCTCTCAAAAACGTTTATCGTATTCTTATCCACAAAAGGATTATTTTAATAAGCCCTCAGGGTCACAACCTTACCTAAAACCTCCACCAGTCAACTTCATTGATGAAGAGTGTGACGATGAACAGGTGGAATCTGATCATGATGTGATTGAGGAAGAGGGCTCCCAAGAAAATTTAAACCAATAAACGTCCTGCAATCGTGCCGCACAGGACGTAAGGTCAAAGTCGGCGCAAATCCGTCAGAGGTTGTACATCAGGGTAACCAGCCCCAAAACGGGAACCTCATCCATGACATCAAGGTTATACAACAGGGTAACCAGCCCCAAAACGGAAACCTTCAGCGCATCTCTCACAAGGTTATACAACAGGGTAACCAGCCCCAAAACGGAAACCTTCAGCGCATCCCTCACAAGGTTATACAACAGGGTAACCAGCCCCAAAGCGGAAACCTTCAGCGCATCTCTCACAAGGTTATACAACAGGATAACCAGCCCCAAAACGGAAACCTTCAGCGCATCTCTCACAAGGTTATACAACAGGGTAACCAGCCCCAAAACGGAAACCTTCAGCGCATCTCTCACAAGGTTATACAACAGGGTAACCAGCCCCAAAGCGGAAACCTTCAATTTAAAACTCAAAAATTTAAAGAGATTTACGAGGTCAACATTGACACCTCCAAGAGGTTATTACCTCATATCGTTGTGGAGTCCCAAGTGTCTGATACTCCATTAACCCTCTTAGTCGACTCAGGTGCTGCTATTTGTTTACTGAAACAATCAAGCATTCGCCATCAACCCATTCTAACCAATAAACCCATAAGTATAAAGGGTATTGATCCCGGCGAGGAAACTACACAGACAGTAGGTCATTTTAACCTCAAGTTTAAGATTTCAAATAGGAAATTGATTAGTTTTAAATTCCATGTCATTGCAGATATTAACTTGCCATATGACGGCATAGTAGGCAACGACTTCCTAACTACCTACGGTTGCAACATAGATTATAGCCGAGACGTTCTTAAAATAAGTAACCACGAAATTAAAATACACTTCTTTGATCCCTGCTACATCATACCAGCTCGTTCCGAAACCATAATCGAGTGCACGGTTATAAATCCAGAACTAGAGGAAGGCATAATAATAGACCAACACCTCTCTAAGAAGCTCCTTGTAGCTAACTGTATGGTTAAAGTAAAAGATAATAAAAGAATAAATTTATCAGTCGTAAACACATCAAACAAACCAGTAAAAATTAAGCGCAACTTAAAATTTAAATTAGAACCAATACTAACATACTCGATCCAGTCACTACCATATGTCGAAAATGTGTCTAAACGCACACGACAAGTACTCGACTTACTAAGAACCTCTCATTTAAATACAGAAGAAACCCAAGCTTTACTCGAATTATGCTCAAATTACTCTGACATATTTCACTTACCAGATGAACCTTTGTCGTTTACCACAGCTATTCAACACGAAATAAAAACCACCAGTCACACACCTGTCAATACAAAGTCATACCGTTTTCCAGAATGCCACAAGAAAGAGGTGGAAACTCAAATTAACAAAATGTTAGATCAAGATATAATTACTCCCTCGTCTTCCCCTTGGTCCTCTCCGATCTGGGTAGTCCCCAAGAAATCTGATGCATCCGGTCAAAAGAAATGGCGCATAGTAATCGACTACAGGAAACTAAACGACATCACAATTGGAGAAATCTATCCAATACCTCAAATTACCGAAATACTTGACCAGCTGGGTAAGAGTCAATATTTCAGTACCCTTGACCTTTCATCCGGGTTCCACCAACTTTTAATCAGACCAGAGGACGCCGCGAAAACAGCCTTCTCTGTGCCCCAGGGTCACTTTCAATTTAACCGAATGCCTTTTGGATTAAAGAATGCGCCTTCCACATTCCAAAGACTAATGAACAATTGTCTCACAGGCCTACAGGGCTCCCGATGCTTTGTTTATCTTGACGACGTCGTCCTGTACGCATTTGACCTCCATTCGGCTATCCAGAACCTCCGGTCAGTCTTCAACCGACTCCGAGAATTTAACCTAAAACTTCAGCCTGAAAAATGTGAATTTCTCCGTAAAGAGGTAACCTACCTAGGTCATATCATTACCCAAAATGGCGTAAAGCCAAACCCGGATAAAGTTAAAGCCGTTACACAGTATCCTATCCCGAAATCCCCTAAGGACATCAAATCATTTCTAGGTCTCGTATCCTATTACAGACGTTTCATTCCTAATTTCTCGAAACTAGCCAAGTCTCTCACCACACTTCTCAAAAAAGATACGCCCTTTATTTGGACAAATGAACAACAGCTCAGTTTCGAAGCCTTAAAAACCAAACTAGTCGAAGCACCCATTCTTGCCTATCCAGATTTTAACCAAACATTCTTACTCACCTGCGATGCATCCTGTTTCGCCATTTCAGCCATTTTATCACAGGGTCCCGTTGGGCATGATCGCCCAATTGCTTATGCATCCCGCACATTAAACAAAGCCGAAATTAACTATAGCGTTACTGAAAAGGAATGTCTTGCGATTGTATTTGGTACCAAAATCTTCCGCCCCTACATATACGGTCGTCGCTTTACTATCATAACCGATCACAAACCTCTCCAATGGTTATTCAACTGTAAAGACCCTGGCTCCCGCCTCATCCGTTGGAGACTAAAACTCGAGGAATTCGAATATGACATACAATACAAAAAGGGCAAAATAAACGCAAACGCAGATGCTTTATCTCGATTCCCGGTTAACCCCGTCCAACCGACTACTGATGAAGTGACTACGTCAAACCGCCAAACTCCTACCACCGACATAGCAGAACAACTACAAGAAACCCTCTTAAATACAGACAACCTCGACAAAGACTTATTTGACTTGTTGACTTCACCTGCCTCACTCCCATCAACCGATTTAAATCCTGACATACTTTTAGACTGTGCTACCCCAGAACTCCTCGATACTGGTTCTCCCGATCCGAATCTGCTTGAAGTTCCACTACGATCATTACCAAACGATAACTTACCTTCTATCTCTTCAAATACTCACTCTAACCCCAGTTCGAACCTCTTGACCGACGACTACTCAACCTTTCTGAAACAAATATCAAACAAGAATAAATCTTTTAATACAAACATTATCCAACATAACGAAAATTTACTGAAAAGCTCGTGCAAAACTATACTAATACCGACGTCCATAGACCTCGATGAATCAAACCCTTATCTAGAACAAATACTAGGAAACTTAGAAAACCGCGACGATATAATTAACCAAGAAAAACAACTGCACGGGTTTTATAAGATCCCCGCGACAAATAAAAATTATTACCTTCTTTACACGAAAGTACACCATTTTGACGAAACATCATACCAAGAAATATTCGAAACTTTAAAAGCAATTCGCAACGAATTAACCGTCACCGAAAATACGGAAGAAATAGGCATATCCGATTTCCGTGACCCCTTTGAAAAACATAGCTTTATTAAAATTTATAATATAATTAATTACCTTTTTCACGACACAAACATAAAAATTAATATTTATCACAATAGTATAACTTACCCCTCACCATCGGAAATAAAGAAAATTCTTTACGATAACCACGACATACCCATAGCTGGCCATATAGGTGTTAGTCGCATGTACAATAGGCTTAAAGAACTATATTACTGGAAAAATATGCGTAGTGATATAGAATCATATGTAAAGAAATGTAAACCATGCCAAGAGAATAAAGCCCTGCGAAGAATCAATCGCGCTCCCATGCAGATCACTAGCACATCAACTAAGCCTTGTGAACGCATATCATTGGACATTGTAGGACCTCTTCCGGAATCCGGTATCGCAAAATTAAAATTCATACTAACACTGCAAGATGACTTTACCAAATTCTCCGCGGCTTATCCCTTACGTAGTACAACGGCCGAGGAAACAAGCGAGAGCTTGTTGCACTTTATATCCGTATTTGGCATACCGAAAATTATACTGACCGACCAGGGAACTAACTTTACTTCCGATCTGTTCAAAAGAACTTGCAACCTTATGAAAATCAAACAACTTTGGTCGACTCCATATCACCCGCAAACACAGGGCGCCCTAGAACGAAGCCACTCCACACTAAAGGAATACCTGAAATCATTCGTAAATAATGAACAAACTAATTGGCCCCGGTACGTGTACACAGCCATGCTAACCTACAATACCACTGTACACTCCACAACACACTACACCCCATACGAACTAATGTTTGGTAACAAACCCCATATTCCAAATTCGATATGTGATGAACAGTTAGACGCTACATATCCAGACTATGTACGGATGTTACAAAACAGACTCAGATACTCCCGCGATAAAGCTCTGGAACACATTCGACACTCCAAACAAATATCAAAAAACTACTATGACTCTCATAGTCGCCCCGTACAATACAAAGTAGGTGACTACGTGTATTTAAAAAACCACCTTAGGCTCAGAAAAGCTCTATCACCCATATGGAAAGGCCCATACAAGATCGTTAAAGTCCATGGAAACAATACTTTATCTTTATTAATAAATAGACGACATGTCCGTCACCATTACGACGAGGTAAAGCCTGCCGAAATTACCGCCAATCTGTAACACAAAGTACATTTTTAGTTATATTTGTACTACACATAATACACAATACCTCCAGTTACACCATAAACACCATAACCATGCATAAAATATACAATACATACAATAAGTAAGATAAGTAAATATTATACCTACTATACACATCTACCATTACATTATACATAACAAGTTATATAGTTACATAAAACTACATAGTACATACAATACAAAATGTTAGTTAAACAAAATGCATGTACTTTAGAATCTACTAAATTGTTCGTTAGTTTGTATAAGTACATCTACTTACAATTTAATCAAATACTATACAAAGAATGCAAATTGTAGTTATATATACTACAACGAATGTATATACTATAAACTCGTACATATAAGTACTATAATGAATATACATGCCTAATGTTAAATAGATTATACTACTTTATACACCTTCAATATATTATATATACATAAATATATATACACGATTTATATAAACACTTTACATACATTACATATATACTACTTTATTAAAAGTCTTAATTTAGATATTACTATAAGGTTAAGCTAGTTATAAGAAACAAAATATGCATTTAATATAATCGTAATAAAGCTTGCTCGCAAAATTAATGAGTCATACATACTTACAGTGCCTCAGCGGATGTCCAAGCTCCCGGCGACTGTGTCCAACCGATAACAAAAAGTCCTGGAATCTATTTCGATTATATAGGGAAATTAAAAATTAATAATGGGATTTTAAATGTCATTATGCCAATGGAAATCTCACATTTTAAACCACATATAGATAATTTAAACTTTACATTAAACACTGTCTCCGACCTATGCAAGCAAACCGGCTTCATAAATATTTCAGAGTGTGATAGTACCTTACAACCACTAACAGCCGAACTACAAAACGTCATTAAATTGTTCGGTTCGATATCTCATCTGATAGATAATAGATCCAAGCGAGGAGCCTGGATTGGTGGAATAGGGACTGTCCTGAAGACAGTTTTCGGTACTTTAGACGAAAATGATGCACTTAAATATGACCAAGCAATAGATTCTGTACAAGCAAACCAATACCAACTCTTGAAACTCGTCAAAAACAATATTTTAGTTACTAACTCTGTCATATCTACATTTAATAATACACTCCGTAAAGTTAAAGAAAATGAAAATAAATTAAACAATGCTATTGACGAACTCTCATTAAAAACATCCAATTTATCCAAAGCCACTAATATTTTATCATTACGGATAAAACTTAATTTTATCCTCAATACATTAGAGACCTCCATGGTCACCCTAACATTCCAACTTGAAGACATAATAAACGCCATAACGCTCTGTAGTCAAAACATCCTACATCCGGCCGTAATGTCGCCCACTGTAATACATCGAGAGTTGGCTGATAACTTAAGGCACCTACCTAATGATTTAAATTTACCTATGTATCTAGATATAAGTTCTATACACATAATTCTAAAAGTATCTACTTTGTTATGCTACTACTTTAATAATAAGTTAATATTTTTATTACGCATTCCCTTAGTTTCTAATCAAGAATACACACTGTTTAGGAATATTGAATTACCAATGCCTCATAATGTAAACAAATCAGACACGTTTAGCCTAATTGTACCAAGTACTAAATATACGGCTATCACTAAGGATAAATCAAACTATTGTATTCTGAATTCCTTATCGAATTGTAAAATCTTAAGTCAGGCAGATTATTTATGTGATATTCCAATAATTTACAAAACAGATTCTAAAATCAGCTGTGAAAGCGAACTGTTGTCTAGAACCTTAAGCGAAATCCCTAAACAATGTAATACAAAATTTATTTTTGGCAAACTAGATATGTTTAAGCCACTAACTAATAATAGATATCTTTATATAGAATCAGAACCAGTTAAGCTCTCTTTAGACTGTCAGAACTCTAAGCAAATACAAGAGTTCAACATTTATGGAATTGGTATAGTGTCAATACCAACCGGATGTGTAGCCTACTGTAAGGGCACTACACTGTTACCTAAATCACACAATGTATTCAATTTGACGTCACCAATCAAGCTGCCCGACTTTAATATAATAAATAGCAATTGCTGTAATATACATAGAATACACTCTATATCCAATAATCTGTCCCATATACAATTACAAGACTTAAATTTAAACGATTTAAACGCAATAAAATTAATATCTAACCTTTCTTTAGAAGCCGAAAAACTACAAGACACCTTTCACATAATAAAATATGGGACACATTATTCCATAGTAATAAACTTAACAGTGTGTGTAATTATTATTTACTTTCTATATATAATAGTTACGTATTTTTGTAAGCCTGGCTGCAACCTTCGTCAATATAGGTTTCGCGAATCTCATAAATCAAAAACGGGTCCCGTAGAGTTGGAACAAAATATTCAAGAAATTCCAGTTCCAACCCTTAGAACTTCCTATTAAAGTTAACTTCGGTATTTACCCCGAAGTTCACTCTAAAGGGGGAGGTGTTATAATCGGATGATGTACCCTAAACGGATGACATCAGCTACAGCCCCTTCCAACTACAACGCTTTGCATCGTCAGCATTCAAATGTCTATATACTGAGCCCTGACACCTCAGGAGTCAGTCTGTCCAACGCAGTCGCGAATATAGGTTGCATAAAGGCCCCTTCCCATTGTATTCATTTTTATTAAATAAATTAGATGATGAGACACGCAAATTTTTCTCAGTGAAAAATCTTGTAATAGGTAGCTATTAAGTATCCGTGAATTTGACAACTTCCAAGCGTGAGACAGAGAAAACGTACCACTAAATTTGTAGGACTATATGGCCATTTTATTATACAAATATTTACATAGCTGCATTCAAAAAATCAGATGGTTAATAATTTGAATGACTTCTTTACATTAAACACAAAGACCTCTTTATTTATATTTGTCTCTCTATATTTGTAGTGGAGCACGCTCCAGTCAAACTACCCATTTTGTAGGACAATTGTTATTCCGAGTTTATTATGCCATTATCTTAACGTTTAAACTTACTATTAGTCAGACAATTTCGACATCCCACCAAATCGAAATGTTTTATACCTGCGCTCTTTATTAGCTACCTCTATCGACATTTTTCACAGAGAAAAACTTGGGCGTCTCGTCGAAGGGAACCTTCTCACAAAGATTGAACCTGTTATTAATCACTTAAAAAAATAGGCGGCGGCTCCTGTACTAGTAACGTAATGTGTAACATAAGTACAAATGGAAACCCCCAACCCTCTTTCTCTCTTTTCTCCATCATCATATCTATAAACATCGAGACCATTAAAACCCAATTACGATATCAATACATAAAGTGGGGAAAAAACCCTGACAGTCACCAAACTCCTCAAATCTTTTAAGCTTTTTTAAGTTTTACACAGAAATTAAACTTACTCAAAATTCGATTAGCCATTTGGCTTTGATGCCACAGACAGACTGTCAGACACACAAGTTAATCTTATAACTTCTTTACGTTTACCTAAGTCGGAGGGGTAAATAGTAAATTTGCTAATTTTCACTAAAGAGAACATTGTGAATGTGGTAGAAAAATCAGCAAATAAAAGAACACTAAGAATTTATACATAATACAACGATACATAACAATAAACCGCATTTTTCACGTAATCAAATATTACGATGCTAATTTTAAGAGAAATTCACGCAAAACTAAAAGAGACAAGAGACTTACAACTGGGTTATAAAGATGTTCATAATGTCAAGTGTCACCCGTACCAATGTTTAGTGCCGCCACTTGAGAGTAGGTTTAAACGTATTTTCATTTCACTGCCTGTTATTTTTAGAATTGCTTACCTAGCTTGCTTGTAAACCTGCATTGGAATCAGTCCGACGCAAATAACGGTTTTTTTTTCTTTTAGTCAGGTTTTCGTAGCCTGCGGGTAAACGTTCTTTTCAAGAGGTATATTTAATAGCGGTGAGTGTTGATGTAAATTTCCCCAACTGTATTAAATTTATCGTTTCAATTGCTTTTGGCAAAAGTAATATGTTCATGCAGTCTAGATATATGAGGACATCGTTTTTAATAGAATTATTTAATATCACATTGGTATCCTTCAAACTTTTGACGTCCACTGCTAGATATAGGCCTCCCAAAGAGAATGCTAGAACGAACGGTCTTTTACTAACTGCATCCAATGGCTCCCTGCAGCTTTGACCAGATCTTCAGTCTATCTAGTGGGAGACCATCCTGCGCTGAGCCGTCCGATGCATGGTCGCCATTCAAGAACTTTTACTTCCCAAATTGTTGCCGGATCGTCGATGCAGTCTGCTAGAGCAGTTTATCAGGGGTGACATTCTAAACTCCTGGACCAGGAGCGTGATAGTTCTTCAAACAGGGTGACAAAACCCTTTTGTAGATTTATTTACTCATCTAAGTCTCACGAGCGAGCTTTAATGCAGGCCCGATGATTTCTAACCAAACAAGCCCGTTTCCGAAAATACTATGTTACTATAGACTACTTAATACATAAATACGCTGCGCTAAATTATACAAAAAAAAAGAAGGATGACCAGCCTTTGTTTTAAGAATTTATGAACTATGAGAGGCGCAAGAACGAGAGAAGTTATGTCCCTGAAACTCTTCTTCAGTGTTAAACACAAAGTGAAAAATGTGAAATCGAAAATAACAGTCAGGAGCAGGATTTGAACCTGCATCTTCTGGATACCGTCCAGATGCTTTACCAATTCAGCCATCCTGACAATTGCTCCTGACTGCTAATTTCGATAACACATCATACTTAACGTCTTTGGGTGACGCCTGCGCCATCTGTCGGACGTATTTTCATACATTATACCGACCAGGTAAACTTAATTTTACAATTAAGATTTTTACCTAATAATGACGCAAACCCTATAAATATTTATATATATTTGTAGCATTTGACATGCTTAGCACTATACATTAAACACAAAGTGAAAAATGTGAAATCGAAAATAACAGTCAGGAGCAGGATTTTAACCTGCATCTTCTGGATACCGTCCAGATGCTTTACCAATTCAGCCATCCTGACAATTGCTCCTGACTGCTAATTTCGATAACACATCATACTTAACGTCTTTGGGTGACGCCTGCGCCATCTGTCGGACGTATTTTCATACATTATACCGACCAGGTAAACTTAATTTTACAATTAAGATTTTTACCTAATAATGACGCAAACCCTATAAATATTTATATATATTTGTAGCATTTGACATGCTTAGCACTATACATTAAACACAAAGTGAAAAATGTGAAATCGAAAATAACAGTCAGGAGCAGGATTTGAACCTGCATCTTCTGGATACCGTCCAGATGCTTTACCAATTCAGCCATCCTGACAATTGCTCCTGACTGCTAATTTCGATAACACATCATACTTAACGTCTTTGGGTGACGCTACAATGCTACAAATATATATAAATATTTATAGGGTTTGCGTCATTATTAGGTAAAAATCTTAATTGTAAAATTAAGTTTACCTGGTCGGTATAATGTATGAAAATACGTCCGACAGATGGCGCAGGCGTCACCCAAAGACGTTAAGTATGATGTGTTATCGAAATTAGCAGTCAGGAGCAATTGTCAGGATGGCTGAATTGGTAAAGCATCTGGACGGTATCCAGAAGATGCAGGTTCAAATCCTGCTCCTGACTGTTATTTTCGATTTCACATTTTTCACTTTGTGTTTAATGTATAGTGCTAAGCATGTCAAATGCTACAAATATATATAAATATCTTCTTCAGTGCGTTGGAAGATATCATCAAGATCTTGGACTGGATCGGATGGACAACAATGAGGAATTAAATCACTCATATTGGATTTTTAGATGTTATCGTGGTCATTACCTCAGCAGGATTTCCTAACTAGTGGGCTTAATTATTTTTTTTCAACCATTTATCTGTCCCCTATTGAGCACGGGTCTCTTCCCATGGTGAAAGGGATTAGGCCATAGTCAACCACGCTGGCCCAGTGCGAGTTGGCGAGTTGGTAAATAAGACGAAAGTCATGTACTTATAATTCCCACGCCATTTCAGCATCGGCTCTAGTCAGGAATGCGATTCTCGAAGTTGTCGAACACTATGTCTATCTGAGACAAACATTCCAGTTACGTAGGCACAAATTCGAAAAGAGGTCAATCGACGAATCTGGCTAGGCTGGGCAGCATTCAGAAAACTAATTAAGATCTTCTGCTACAAAACTCTACAATATCTGAAAACAAAGTTCTTCTGTGTTACGATATTGATGACTTTTTTTTTGATGTAAAACATCTAATGCTGAGGGAGGGTAAATCGGCTGTTAGCGTGGCGACGCTTTTATTTTACTTGTCCCGTTCAATTCTTGCAAGTTAAGTTTGATACACTTCTCGGTTTCCGATTGAGCTGAAATTTTACACGCATTATGTATATCGCGTGACAATGCAATATTATGATGACATGGAGCTGATCTAATGATGGAGCTGGAAGGTGGATATAGGAACTCTATGATGAAATGGCTCGACCCTATCAAGTTTGGGCTCATATGATTCATATTGACGAGTATTTTGTCTCTAGATGGTATACAGGGTCTGATGATGAAGCTGGAAGGTGGCCACATAACTCTGTAATGAAACGACGCAACCCCATTGAGTTTGGATTCGTTTGATTCGTCTTGACAAGTACTTTATCTTTAGATGGTATCCAGGGTCTGATGATGGAGCTAGAAGGCGTGGGATATCCATAGGAAATCCGTTATAAAACGACATAACTCCATCGAGTTTGGGCTCGAATGATTTGTCTTGACGAGTACTTTGTCTCTAGATGGTATTCAGAGTCTGACGGTGGAGCTGGGAGGTGATCACAGTAACTCTGTAATGAAACGACGCAACCCTATCGAGTTTATACTCGTTTGATTCGTCTTGAGGAGTGCTTTGTCAAGTTATGATCATTTTATTTCTACAAAATAATTTCAATGTTTTCACATCTGGTAGACATCCCGCGACGTCCAGATTTTTTTTGTTTCATAGGTCTTGAAGTGATATAAAAAAAACTGGTATAGTCAGTCTGTTGGAAACCTAAATATTTACATAGAAATAATTGGTATGCCGAAGAGAAACGTATTCATATTCCAATAGTCACCCGAAGAAATCGCGGACAGAATCGAGTAGTATTATACAAATAACTTTGCCCATTACATCTGTCTAATAAAAGCACAAGCAACCATTTACTAATGGCTTTTGCCTCGTATTTTACTTCAAAGTATGTACTTGCAACGAATTAAAGTACAAAATGAAAGCAAGATGTTATGTAAAATACTGTGTCGTTTAAATACCTGCAATAAAGATCTATTTTTTTATACTGCGTGGGTGGCAAATAATCATTCAACTCACCTAAAGGCTTACTTGGGTTCCCTTCCAAACGCGCCATCAAATAGTATGAATTTTAATTGCAAAATTAAACTTACTATATTGGAATATTGTATGTAAATGCATTCGATAGGTGGCGTGAGTAGTGAACGACATCTAAATAAACAATTGTGAAGTGGAGATTGGGAGTCACAGGCAGTGACTTCGATGGCTTAGCGGACCAGAGCACTTCCCCGGATTGGAAAGGATGCAGGTTCGAATCCCGCTCACAGTAAATCTCTCTTTTTCCACTTTCACAAATAATTTGTTCTTTATTTGAAGAATATTACGCTCACTTATTTTTCCTTATAGAGTAACCAAACTAAGGGACATTAGTTATCTCCACGTAAAATTACCGTTTGGTGACGGACTAAGAATACAAGTGACACCACCCCTTTCTTTCTCACGGGCGTCGTATGAGACGACTAAGGGAAATAAGCAATTATCATATATTGCATGACTGGTGGTAGGGCTGGGTACCAAGTGGGAGTACTCACTCGGTATCAGGCCCGAGCGTGTTGGTACCACCATCTCCCGTGTGAGCGGCCATGAAGCACATCGTTACGTTTTGGCTGTAGCAGGAGATAGCCGTTTATTCTTTCATGTCATATCTGTGAAAGAAAATGATGAGCAGCGGCTTGAGAGTACTTTCGGTATAGTTGAGTCCATGAGTATCGGTTACCATTCACCATCAGATGGGCTGTGGCTCGTCAGCCATTACATCCAATAAAAAAAAATCTACAGCCAACCATAAATTTTCCCGGAATAAAAATTTTTATGTCTTTTTATAATATTGCTAGTTAGAAGACATATTTTGAACTTACCAAATAAATAAAATTATGAAGTAAGTGCATCAAGTGGAATATGACTAGTATTTTCAACAGATCTATTATTGACCTATCCATAAATTTTACGATAACCACTTATGGTTACCGTAACCAATAGACGCTAGCAACACCAGAAGCATCACTCACGCGTCACCAATTCCAAAGAAAGAGATAGGAGGTTGAGAGGAAAGATAAGGAGGAAGGGGTTGTTTGGGCCTCCTGCGCTGTCAGTCGTCATACAAAACACAACTGTACCCACGGTCGTTTCACGCTGATCTTCTGTAATAGGGTGGTACTGCCTCAATCTGGCCAGCTCGTTCATGTTGAGACAAGCAAGGCCCTATCACTAGAAAAGTTTACTTTATCGGAAGCCTATAAGCAACCAAAAAAAAACCATACGGGGCAGTCTTTGAAGACTGCCGATAGAAGTGAAAACTAAGTAACTTGTGAATTAGTCATTAACACTTCTCTACAAACCAAAAATATTTCAATCATTATTATTCTAATAGACGATACAATTCACAAGTTACTTAGTTTTCACTTCTATCGGAGCTTTGGGTGACGATGACGCGAGTTCCATAATTTTTGTTTACCCAGAAAGTAGTCAACGCGCCTAAAGAAGTTTTCATTTCAAAAACAGCTAAAAATAAGCTAGAAATAAAATTACATGAATAATTTAATTTATTCTTACACCGCAGAGACCGAGACTCAACAGAAATGCAAACAAATGAAGTCGCAAAATAAGTCGTGAAACATCACTTCTATATTAAAGATACTTTTGAGAAATTATACTTAGAAATGTTCAGGTTGTTCAACTGCTTGATATATTCGTACTGAGATTTGCGTTATAAAATTTATGCGGTTTGAAATAAATGTTCTGCGCTTTATTCATGAGACAATTGGAGCAGCTGTATTGCAGTCTCGTCTTGTTTCAATTATTCTGATTATCGTATTGTTTATATTAGGTACATTAGTAGCAATCATGCAACTAATATTATTAGTAACTAATAGCAACTAAAATTTGTGCAGAGTGTACGTGAATATTGCATATTTACAAATACATTATGATAAAAAAGCGGTTTTGGTTTTTGAAATGAAAGTCTAATGCGGAGGGAGGATAAAACCGGCTGTTGGTGTGGTGACGTTATTTATTTAATTGTTTTGAATGCCATTTGTTGACAAAAGCATCTAACTAGGAAGTATAATGTCCATCAATAAACCAATAACAGTTTTAATTCGCCTATAGATTGCACCAGAAGGTGCTTACCAAAAATGATATAAGACTAGAACAATATTTGAAGAAAGAAAGAAAATTCATGTTTTTATATATGCGAGATGTCCCTTGAGGGCTCATTTTTTATTTGATTGAATTCAGTCATGTTTTGAAGTGTATTTGAAAATTCTTATAACATTTTATAGCAAAAAAGTCTAATGGCTTTCTAACAACTGTGCTATGAAATAAATTATTGCGGGTGACTTCACAAAGATAGAATTTACAGCCAAAGATGGATAGTTAATTTTTACAGAGTAAAATATGATTTTATTCCCAAAGCGAGTTAAAACATTTTGTGTGTTTCCGTTAAAAATAAATGAAATATACAAACCACTGCAATGTGAACAAAAACTCATGTTTCAAATTTTGACCTTTAAAATTTCGTCAGGAACGCCGTTAACATGTTCCGGACCGCGGTTTTTTAAACGTTGTTTTTCTGCGGTTATTTCAAAAAGTTTAAATAAACCGGAATATTAAATGTTTTTGCGGGGAAGCAACATTATTTATTTATACTGTCCTTTTTCTAAAATTATATATAAACATTTTACAGCACTAATAGCTTAATGGGAAGATCAATGCCTGCAAAAACGGGTGTTTAGGCGAAGCAATGATAATGACCTGCCATGAAGATCTACTTATTTGCCTAGTTGAATAATATTTTGACCTGTATTTTAGCACTTGACATGCTCAGCTACTTAAAAAGAACAAAACATATTTGTGAAAGTTGAAAAAGAGAGCTCTACGGCGAGTGGGATTCGAACCGGCGTCCCTTCCAATCGCGCCATCAAATAATATAAATTTCAATTGCGAAATTAAATTTACTATATTATTGGAATATTATATGTAATTTTTTTTTATTATGTTATATAAAAAAAAGACGAGCCTCGTGGCTTGGTTGGTAGTGTAGCCGACTTCCGTGCACGAGGTCATGGGTTCTATTCCCACTCATATATATATATATAATAATCTGGTAATTAGATACCCATAGCACAAGCGTTAAGCTTAGTTTGGAACCAGAGGACGTTGTCTGAAATGTTCGTGAATATTTATTTATTTAAATGCATTCGATAGGTGGCGTAAGTTGTAAAGACATCTAAAACAGCAATTATGTAGTGGAGATAGTGGAATCACTATAAGTGACTGCGATGACTTAGCGGTCCAGAGCACTTCCCCGGATTGAAAAGGACGCAGGTTCGAATCCCGCTCACAGTAAAGCTCTCTTGTTCCACATTCACAAATAATTTGTTCTTTATTTGAAGAATATTACGCTCACTTATTTTCCCTTATAGAGAAAACTACGAGTATCTAAGGCACATTAGTTATTTATCTCTACGTAGAATATTCTACAGGAACCATACATTTTCATAAACTATGTCTATTCTTTTATAATATTGCTAGTAGGGAGACACATTTTAATTTTACCAAATAAATAAAATTATGGAGTTAGTGCATCAAGACTAGCATTGGGATATGACTAGCATTTTCAACAGATCTTTTATAATTATTTACCTATCCGTAAATTAATGACGTAATATCCGTAAAGTAATTGGCAGACAGCGTCTATGAAACCGTAATTGTCGTTTTTAGTGAGACTTTTTCAAATAAAAGTACTATTCAACTCGTAGTCAGAAATTACAAGTCTTTATTTGCAGTAAAAGTTTCGTCGCTAGAACAGTTGTAAATTAACTTTAATTTGGATAATGAATATGCGGGCGACAGCTTAGAAATAGCATCAAAATGTTTGCTTCCGTATTATGCATGCAAGAGTAATCAACTTGTGAAGCTTGTATTATAGTCTATTTATGTGACCCACTAAGGCAATATCATTTCGTTTAACTAAGCAAATGAATATGTCACGTAGAAATTACTTAGAAGAAGAAATGGTTGTTTTTTATAGCATTTATAACAACAATATAATCCGGCAATCCTACTATGAAAGTTTGCATGTTTGGATATTTGTTATTCAGTTAAAACGGCAAAACAAATTTAGATAAAACTTAACACACATACAGTGTATTATCTGGATTAACGCATAGGGATAATTAATGTACCATATGGACTTATATTTTTAGCCCATTACACAAAATAAGAGGAATTCAAGCCGTATTCCACCATACTGGCCCAGTGCAAGTCTCTCAGGCATGCAGGATCCTCACAATGTTTTCCTTCACCGAGCAGTGCTAATTCATAAACAATTCATAAGCACATACTCTTGAAAAGTTCGAGGTGTGTGCCGTGATCTAGTACTCAGATTGAACTCAATGCAATTACTTTTTTTTACTATGTGGTTGGCTAACACGTAGACGATCCACCAGACAGTAAGTGGTTATCGTAGCCTATAGACGTCAGCAACACCAGAGGCATCACTTGCTCATCGCGATCTCCAAGGAAATTAATAGGAGTTGGAGAGGAAGGATAATAAGGAATAGTTAGGAACGATACTAAAGAGCGGATAGGAAGGAGAGGTTAGGGAAGGAGCTTGGCCTCCAGCGCGCTCACTCGCCATACGAAACACAACGATAGGAGCACCTACCATTGTTTCACACCGTTCTACTGTGAGAAGGTACTTTCCCAAACGAGCCTCACGGGTTAAGTCCATGGTGATGTAGACACGCAATTTTTGAAATGACGCCGCAATAGTAATTCAAGTGATTGACAAGAGAAAAAAAAGCTTTATTGTAAAGCCAAAAAGTTCCTTCCACCTTCAAATATTGTAATTAGTACTTTTAAATATTGTTTTTCTTAGTGTTGTTAGTTAAGAAAATATTTGATGTCCAGTATTAATGCGTGTGTGTGTTTGTGTGTGTGTATGCGTTTATGTTAGTGCGTGTGTGTGTATGCGTTTATGTTAGTGTGTGTGTGTGTTTTTTTACCGCTAGACCACTGACATCAGGTTGTGTTCGGGAGATATTTTATTTCACCCCTACCCTATGTCGCTACACGTGATCCTCGGGCTTTCCCCTACCCGCAATTGGGGACGCGCCACGTAGCAGTACTTGTATCACCTCAGCCCGTGGTGTGTGTGTGTGTGTGTGTGCACAAATCTATATAGATTTGTTTTATAACGTAAGCAAAGGATATTTGGAAATTAATTTTTGAGCCTCCGGCGCTCTCACTCGCAGTTCTAAACACAACGGTAGGAATACCTACAATTGTTTTACGCTTATTTTCTGCGAGACAGTGGTACTTCCCCGATCGAGCCAGCCTATTCACGATGTGATAAGCAAGGTTCTACGACCAGCTTTATCAGGATTTTCAGATTAAAAATGGAAGGGCTTTGTCCTTGTGGTGACGTACTAAGAATACAAGTGTCATCACCTCATTATTTCACGCGGGTGTCGTACGAGGTGACTAAGGGAAGTAAGGAGTTATCACCCATTACATTACTGGTGGTAGGGCTGGGTAGCAAGTGCGAGTGCTCACTTGCTATCGGGCCCGAGCAGGTTGGTACCACCATCTCCCGCGTGACCGGCCATGACGCATATTGGTGTATTTTGGTTGTAGCAGGAGATAGCCATTTATTCTTTCATTTTATATCTGTAAAAAAAAATATGATCAGCGGCTTGTATTGTCCCGGTATAGTTGAGTCCATGAGGTGGGCCGTGGCTCGTCTGCCATCAGGTGGACCGTGGATCGTTTACCATCAAACGCAAAAAAAAGGGCTTGGATGGAGACCGTTGGTATGGGTTATGGCATGAGTACGTACCTTATAAACATATAAAGGCGTGGTTCAGGGTTTTTGGATTTTTTTATTTAATATGAGAAACAATGAGTGGTGAAAGTGTTGTGTTGGTTTTTCAATAACTTTAAATAAACTATTATTTAGTAAATTTCTGTATCTTTTTTGTCTGAAAGACAACTGTGAAGCTGCTGGCACCAGCTATTAGCTTTTGGCTATAAAAAAATGTTTCTGTATTCAATACGTCTAAATAGCTTAATACATTCATTTTTCCGTATTCACAAATAATTTGTACTTTAAAAAGTAGCGGAGCATATCAAATGCTAAAAAAATACATCAAAAACATTCATTTTTCTCATGCAGTAACAAATTAAGTACAAATAATACGTAATAATACACTATAAATAAATATATTATTAATAAATTTGATCAACTGAGATGTCGATCTAGATTATAAATATTGTCTTTGTTATAAATATTGACTTTATAAGAAGTGCAATTAAACAACGACAATTGGTTATCAATTAAATCAATGCATCCTGTTAATCCAATTAGTGTCAAAATCTTCCCACGCCCTAACATCATTACGACGTGGTAAACTTACGTGTAAATATAGCTATGATTTGATTGGAAACCGCAAAGCACATCCATCTAGTTATCAGAGTACCAGCATACATACAAAACAGCATAACTTAACGCATACGAAATCTTGTTAGCCTATTGCTCGACCTTTTAAATACCTTCGATTCACAAGTCAAATCTTCCTGATTTCATATCTTACATCAAATCAACTACCTGTTTATTTACCCTTATGGTATAAATATAAAACTATCCCTAAGGAATTGGATCATCACAATACATATTGAGCCTACAAAAGAAGGCAATATGTCTCAATCTTGCCTACTGAAATATAGCTTCTAAATAACACGGAACGCCTGACTAAATATGAAACTGTTTACTCTGAAAAGGTGAACCGCACTTTTTATGATCTCGTTGATGAAATAGTTTGATTAAAACTTAAGTCATATTTCACGTAACCAACGATGGCTTTGTGGGATGAATAACATACTACAGCTCTAACCAACTCTGGGAAGGTGACCACTGACTTTTAGAACTTATGTTCTTTTTCAGTACTTGATTTCAAAACAATTTATTTTATACTTTTAAATTCATGATATTCGCATGTAATCTTTTTCTGTATTATTCTTCCAATATGGAAAGTTTAACTATTTTAATTAGAAATCGTATTAAAAAGGCTTCAAAAATTTTGTGATTTGTATTTTTTAACATTTGACATACCCAGCTATTTATTAGAAACTTTCCTACTACGATAGTTTTATTAGAATGTACTTACAAACTTCTATCCAAATAGGTACATTACGTGGATTAGAAGTAAGTAAGCGGAAATACCTGTCTGTATTTCCGCTTACTTACTTCTAATCCACGTTCCAGTTTATAGAATTACATCTATCATTATGTACTAAGTGTCTCAGGAAATGGTAGCGGCTTGCTTGTCTCAGCATGAATGGACCGTCTCAACCGGGGCAGTATCACCCACTCACGGAAGATAAGCAAGAAACAATGGTGGGTAATGCTACTATTGTGTTTCGTATAGTAAACCTCCTTATCTTCTCCTATATTATTCTTCTTCTCCACATCCTATCCCTTTCTTAAGAGTTGGCGATGCGAGAGTAATGCCTCTGGTATTGTTAGTATATATACGCTTGTTGCCACACTCTTGGTATAAAAAGGCTCATTTTTAAAACCCATAACGGCCCCACAGTTACGCTTGGTTCTCCTCTCAGTGAAAATAGAAGTCATTCTGGTCTAGTGTGAGTAGGCAGAAAGATTATGACCACCACCGAGGCAGTTAAAGCGAGTAATACTTTCTATATATTATAAGCTGGCGAGTCCTTTTTAATAATAAGAAAGTATATATAATACAAACTGGCGAGACTACAGCTTCACTGTTTTTTATTAAATTGTTATTATTAATAAAAGCACAGATAACATTGAATTTTTAAATAATATTTGCAGAGAAAAGCGAAACGGGGAGGAATGTTTTTCGAGGATGTATTTAAACATAATGAGACAATTACCCGGCCACGTCTAGTGTACTGTTGACCTCAGTATGTGCTCTGGATTATTATGAACTGCTCATTTTGCGCGCTTATTACTGCGGCTAATGCTTTATTTAAAATGCAAGAGCTCTCCGCGCTACGGCATTTGCAATTTTATTTTGGCGTTTTCATATTAGGCTTTAACATCAAAATAATAGCCCATGGTTTCTGTTAAATATAAATTAGCTTGGATATATACGTTAAACAATATACTAACTTAATTATATAAAAAGAAAATAAAATGTTATGCATTTTCTAGATATGTGTTTGTATATTATTAATATGTGATTTTCATTCATTTAATTCAAAAGAGGTCAACTACTCCTACATCTGTAAATATCGGTATTCTTCAGTACGAGTGAGTAAATCATAGAGGATATTCAAATATATGGTTAAGTGCATATAAACAGCAAACAAACCAAGACAAATCTGCAGAAAATTTGCAAAGTCGCTATATAATTCCGCAATGTACGTGAAAAAAACGATAATCAACCGTAATGATTTTATAACCGCCTCTGTGGTGCAGCTTACACTATGTAAGTGACTGCTGATCATGAAGTCTCAGGTTCGATCCCCGGGTCTGGTAGTGTTATTAGCTTTATCGTAAAAAGAAAATGTTATTAGCTTTTTCGTAAAAATAATAATTTTCAGTAGTCGGCCGTGTGGGGCCGGCACCAAGAATAGCTCCACCCCGTCTTTTTCTATGGGAGTCATAAAATCCGACTAAGGGATTACCGGGGGACCAGGCATCAGCGTTACCCTGTGTACTAAAACATCCATTGCGATCACCAACCCGCCTGCCAAGCGTGGCGATTATGGTAAAACCCCCATTTGGGGAGGCCTACGTCCAGCAGTGGACGATGAAAGGCTGATGGGTGGATGGAATAATTTTCAGTACCAGCCCGGAGTTTGGATTTGTGCCCGGTAGACGGCAATAGGTTCGCTCCCTATTACGTGGGACTCAAACATAGCTGGCGAACCGTGGGTGTGTAATACACCTCTGCCCACCCCTTCGGGGAACACAGGTGTGAGACTATGTTTTTTTTATGATTTTATGTAGGCTTAAGCTAATCATCTTATTTATAATCAGCTTATATGAAAGGCTCATAAAAGCCGGTTTAAAAGAAATGATTATATTATGATTTCAGCTTCATCCCATTTTAACCTATCCGCCAAAGAGTAGAAATACCATTCCTAAACAAGTGACGACGAGGTATAAATGTGTGTGACAGGCCTCGTAGCGTAGTCGGTAGTGTAACCGACTTCCGTGCACGAGGTCGTGGGTTCGATTCCCACTCAGGACAATTATTTGAGTGATTAACACAGATATTTGTACTGCGTCTGGGTGTTTCCTATCTATTATATGTATGTATTTACACAAAAAAGTAATATATGTATTTTATCCGTAATCTGGTACCCATACCACAATCGTTAAGCTTAGTTTGGGACCAGAGGACGCAGTGTGAAATGTCCGTGAATATTTATATTATATCTACTAGCTGACCCGGCGAACTTCGTACCGCCATATATTTTTTCATGAATAAATATTGCAGTTATAAATTGAGATATAAAGTATCCTATCTCTTAAGTTGGAACAATACACACATTTAAAAAAAAGAAAAGTTAAAATCGGTTCAGTAGTTTCGGAGTTCATCCCGGACAAAAATCGTGACACTGGAATTATATATAATAGATTATATATCACATATAAAATAAAATTTTAGAAAAAACTGCAAAATATAATCAAATATAGCATAAATAAAGTCTTATTTGTGTTTCCTAGCAAAACGTTACAGCTAAACGATAGAAATTCCCAAAGAGTTATAATTATCTTTTTCATCATAATTAATTCTTGCAAAAATTTTCTTAAAAATGATTTTCAATCAAAATTCTGTTAAGTAATTTACTCTAAACGTGATTTTTTGTTGTTAATTAAAATTTTACGTTTTCATGAAAAGAATTTCTAATACATTAACATTTTTACTTTTTTTTAGGTTGTTATGATAAGCCAATACGTTTCGGTTTTAAGACATAATTAAATTTATAAAATACGCCGAAGGGAGTGTGCTTCTAATGAATTGAAAAGAAAACAAGAAGTCAGTTCTTTACCTTTTTTTTAAGGCGGGAAAGAATGTTCCTAACCGCACCCCCCATCGTTCGGGGCAACGAACAGGGTAGTGTGGGCCCTCACCCACTAAAGAAACCCGCCGTGTGCCGTCTCTCCGCCTTCATTGGTGGGCCACCGGAACCATATTACATTCCTTCAGTGGTCAGTTCTTACCTAATAACTAGAAGAAATTTTAAAAATAGATTAGAGAGACATTCAAAACCTTGTGGCAGTTCGTTCACTCGAAATGAATCACTAAGATAGAGTAAATAGGAGCATTAGATAATAACAATGTAATGTAGAAATTGTTCAGCAAGAATGAATGAATGAATGAATGAATGTATACTTTATTGTACACCAAAATACATGAAAAGAAACTTAGACTATGGCAAGAATGGTGCTAACTGGAAAGCCGTGAGTTAGAAACTCACTCGCAGCAATCTCTTTCTATCTTCACAATTAATTATTGAGGTCCGCTTTCGATCTGTTCGGTTTTTACTGATCCACTAGTATTTTCACGATGCGACTGTATATCTGACTTACACGACCCATCTAAAGGGACAACTGGTGACAACCTTAGAACAAGACCGGAGACAGATTTTTATTCATGACTGACAACCAGTAACAAGTATCAGGCCGTTATTTGACAGCCTTGAGCCATTGCTTAACGTGCCTTCCGAAGCATGGACGAGGTCTAGTGTTTGTTTTTTTTTATTGCGTATAGTTGCAGACGAACCACTACCTACCTAATGATAACTGGTAACTGTCACTCATGGACTCAACTACCGAGAGTAGTGTCGAGCCGCTACTCACCATTTCATTTCACAGATATGAAATGAAATAGTAAACGACTATCTCCTGCTACAACCGAGACACACCGCTTTGCCGATCACACGGGTTATGGTGGTACTAACCCGCTCTGGCCCGATAGCAAGTGAGTATTTCCACTTGGTACCCAGCCCGACCGCCAGTTATGCAATGTTGCAATAATTGCTTAATTCCCTTAGTCGTCGCGTACGAATAGTGACACTATATTCTTAGGCCATCACCACATGGATAAAATTTTCGGTCACCCATCTAATACTGAGCTTTTCTTTTGGTTGCTTAGCCTTGCCGATCGTTAGAAAAGCAAGTTGACAACTAGGCTATGACCTCATGTTCACATTAATTATCCTAGTAAATATTTCAGCATATCTTGTGCTTAAAAATAAATAATATGCGACATCTATCTCGCCACATACGAACTGACACAGTTAGCCCACTAGATACAACACCCGTCTGGTCGGAGGATCCTACCTTTCAATGGGGGATGAGGAACATTACACCCTGTTCCTCTCACCCTCCAAAAATAATACCTAGCCATTACTAAATTTAGGACCTACCGACTTTTTTACCACCTCTTATGACGTCTAATAGGTATAAGTAGGTTTATATAGCGCAAATGCATGACTCACTTCCAAAAGTTTTCCTTTCCTATATTCCTGGCAGTGAATTCCTCGAACTGTAATTAATTGAAAGACCGATCGATTATTTTGTAGATCGCAATATTCTGCGAATCAGGATAGAAAAAACCTATTCTTATTAAACAAAGCAATTAATGAGTGACTAATCTAAATTATGTAAATAAAAAATGACTAAACGTGAACTTGCCAATGCAAGTAAGAACAAGGAAAACCACATTTGAACTACTTATAGTATTACATAATCGTGTGTATTCATTGACTCAAAAGGAAAATGTGAATGTCAATGTCTGGATTGAATATCAATTACAATTAAATGTTATTTGTGCTGTCATACCGGATAGACGTTTCGCTGTTACAATGTCGAAGTGGCTCGTAATAGTCTTGGTGACCAGTTGCTGGCTTTATTTCATAAGCAGCGAATGTAAGTGATGTTCAATTTTTTTTATCTGCGTACACTTAGGGTGTGCACATTAAGAAGTTTTATACAAGAACTGTTAGTGAAAATTTGTAAGAATTTTTACGAAATAATTATTAAAATTGCCTTCAATTTTTAAAAATAACTGTATAGTAGTTTAATATGTCATTATTGTAATTTTATAATTTGTGTCCTTAACATTTCTGTTATGATTTTTTTTATATATTGGCATGCTTAGCTTATCCATATAAATAATCAAAAAGTGCGAAAATGTGAAATCAGGATTTGAACCTGCATCTTCTGGAACTAGTCGGAAGTATTTGCATACACTATACCGACCAGGTAAACTTAATTTTACAATTAAGATTTATACCAAATAATGACGCAGCCCTATACATATTTTGATATTTTTATACTAATTTTTTAGCATTTGATATATGCTTACATTATGCCATATAAATTAACACAAAGTGTGAAAATGTGAAATTAAAATAACTGTCACAGATTTGAACCTGCATCTTCTGGAAAATATCCATCCTAGATGCGTTACCACCTCAGCTACTCTTCGTTTCTTTTGAAATCATGTGTATAAATGTTGAGATAATTATTATATATTATGCAGTCAAGCTCCTTTGTTATGTCATTATAAGGTTTTATCATCATTTTTATCTTACAACATAATTAGAAAAGAGTAAAATGAAATAGTTTACCCTTCATTGCTTCATATCGATATTATTTGAGAGGGTAGTGGAACTTCGCCAGTCAATTCATACTGTGTTAAACAAAGCTCTGCCACCATGACAGCTTAAACATTTTACTTGTGTACTGCTGACAGAATTATAGTTATGATGTGAGTATAAATTTAGGTCAAATTTTATATAAATTATTACAATCGATATTCAATAAAATTAGCACTTGAAAATACTTTACTTTTAAATTTCCAACAATTTTTGCATCATTCACAAAACGAATACGAATTCTTGAAAATTTCAATGGGACGTCTATAGTCAGTTAATATAAATTCAAATAAACAAGGCTTAAATCCTCTATGTACGGGAAAAATACTTTTTTGTTCCAGACATTTCGAGTGGTTTGTAGCCCTGTTATTCTCCGTCCAATTTATAATTATATTTATATTATACTTTCTGATATTTACGCGAATGTTAAACATTTTGAAATAAAACAACGTTTACGGAATCTATCGCGTTTACTCGATTTTACTACTATCCCGACGTTTCGAATACTTGGCATATACGATGGCATATCAGCCTTGGACGTCTATCATCTAAGTCCACCCGTGATCATGAATGCTGTAAAGTATTCGAAACGTCGGGATAGTAGTAAAATCGAGTAAACGCGATAGATTCCGTAAACGTAGTTTTATTTCAAAATATATTTATATTTACAAAACTCAATAATTTAGAAAATTACCTGAATAAACCTTTTAGGTCGTATCATCTTAATTGGCATTATAAATTAGATGAAATTGAATGCAACAAATAAATAAAACTAGTTTTAAGACCTATGAAAATTATCGAGGAAGTAAAGCTTGTATTTTTTTTAAACTAAGTGTGTGGCAAGCAAGCATAAGGCCCACCTGATGGTTGCTTACCATTACGGTAGCTTATAGATAATAGCAACACCAGAGGCATCACTCGCGCGTTGCCCGTTCTAAGGAAAGGCATAAGAGGTGGATAGAAAGGATATTAATGAGAGGATAGGTAGGGGGTTTGGGCCTCCAGCGCTCTCATTCATCATACGACACTTAACAGTAGGAGAAATTACCATTGCTTTACGCTGGTCTCTTGTGAGAGGGTGGTACTTTGCTGATCGAGCCGGCCCGTTCATGCTGGGATAAGCAAGGCTCTGCCATCTGTATCAGAAATACAAAATTTACTTCACTATACGACGTATAAACATAAAAATAAGGGAAGGAAAATGCGTAGATAAGAATCACAAGAGCATACTAAGGAAAACTTGGGTTAAAGTCCTGTAGTATCTGCGCATGAGCCTTGGGCGCCCATAGCATATGCACGGGGAATAGGCGAGGAACCAATTCATTAATGAAATTAAAACCTATTGAAGGTAAAGCAAAGAGAATATAACCAATACATGATTTTAGTGACCCTATAGTAAGGTGCTAAGTAGTTAGTATGTAGGACTCTGTAGTATAAAGAACTTTGAAACAAAATAAAAGATTACCGCAAATTATTTTTACGGGAATCGGTTTTGAAATATCGGAAAAATGGGTGTTCACACACAAAAAAAACTTGCCCCGAAAATAAAAACTCCACATTTTCTAATATCGGTTAATAAATTGGCACCGTGCTACTTATCACAAGACACAGAATAGTGGCCTTCGGAGTTAGCTCCAAGAAAGGATTAAAATATACTCAGCGACGGATAAATATCCAAACAGATTCACAAACTTATGATTTACTCATAATGTGTGCAAGTCTATCCTTATAACCTCTGGGTCCTGGCCCACACATGTTGCGAGCAGAATTATGACTATCATTTGTATGAAACACACGTATCATATATGCTGCAGGTACTAAATTTTACTTGCAATATCGAGTTCAACATATTACTTGATGTATCTTACACAAGTAACTTATAGAAGCAGCTGAAAATGACTCGTAGAGCTTATGAGATATCGTATCTATATATATGCGTTTTTATTTATAACTAGCCTTTGCCCGCGGCTTCGCCGCAGCCAAAAGCTAGTTTTTAGGCTATATCTCAGGTTCCCGATATAGTAGCGGGATAAAATGTATCCGTCCCTCAGCCTTGCAACGTCCACTACTGGACATGGGCCTCCCCAAGAGAACGCCATAATGAGCGGTCCCATCATGGGGGATAATACCGTAATCGTCACGCTTGGCAGGCGGGTTGGCGATTGCAGTGGATGTTGTCAATACTCAAGGGAGTGCTGCTGCCCACTCCCCCGGAATTCCCTCAGTCGGCTCTTACGACTCCCGTGGGTAGAGAGGGATGGGACAATTCTAAAGCCGGCCCCATGCGGCCGTAAAATGTATACCAGTTGTTAAGTCTAATCAAGAGCTATCAAACAAAAAAAGTTGCATCAAAATCCATTCAGTAGTTTTTGCGTGATGCGCGAACAAACAAACAGATAAACAGACAAAAATCTAAAAACAATCGTTTGGTGTTCAGACACGCTTATATAGCCTAAATCAGTATTTTTTTCTCAAATATCTTAAATTACAGTTATAGCTCTGTTACAGCTTTATAATAGTATAGACTAGATAATAGGGGGAACTTCATATCACCTACAATTTATTTTACCAGTGATTATTATTATCAATCCTAACCAATCTGCATGGTCTATATTTGAATTTAGATAGGTAGATTATTCAAATGAATTACAAAAAATGACAGTAGTTCTCATTTTGTTATCTGTTGTCAGTCACATAATCCAAAAAGACGATTCCCATGCAAAGTTACCAATTTATATTCTTTTAATTTTTCATCTGTTTTTATGCGTTTTGACTATTTTTTATATTTTATACCACCATATTTTATATTTGAGTTTTAGCGAGAACAGCAACTGATTTTTATATATTCATATAGATTTGAATTTTTTATTTCTTAGATGGGTATATTATTAATTTTTATACTTCTTGGGAGGCGTAAAAGACCCAAGAGCCTATAGACGCTAGCAACACCAAAGCATTACTCACACGCCACCATCTCCAAGGAAAGGGTCTCTCAAAGGTAGGATACTAAGGAGAAAGGCTAATAAGGAGAGGATAGGGAGTGGGCTTGGACCTCCAGCGCTCTCATTCATCATACGATACGCAACGGTAGTGGTACTTCCCCGATCGAACCGGCCCTGGGATAAATAAAATAAACGTGACTTTGTCTGTATGGAATTTAGTTTTATCCTAATACTTATAAATGAGGATAAGTATTTTCCTGGCAACCGATTTAAAAGAAATAGAAGCCATATTCTGCTTTATCTACTTGTAAACCACATTAAAATTAATTCCACACCAGGACTTAAACCAACCAGGTTATCATTTTCGATACCACTTTTTCGTACGTTGTGTTCATTTATATGGCTATGCTTATAAATATACTCGTATATATTAAAATAATATATTTATAAGATGTTATCATTTGGAATGATTTTTAATTGTAATAATTAAGCTTACCTGGTTGAAATATCGGACATTTGGCGCGAGCGTCACCCAAGAAAATAAGAAGGAATGTGTCGAAATTTGTATTTCCGAGATGATGTCACGACGGCTTTGTTAGCAAAGTATTTGGAATGGTTATCCAGGAGACAGGGTCAATTTCAAATCGTGCCTGTGGCTATCATTTTCGATTTCACATTTTCGCATTTTATGTTTATTTATAATTATATTACTAATTCAGTAATTTCCGTAAAGTAAGCTAACAATGAGATCATTCTTCGCGCTTCATTTTCACCTCGTTTTTGATACAGTTCATATACAAACACACTGGGTTTTACTTTTATTATATGTAAAGATTTATTTTCCTGCTTTTCACAACCCTTTTTCTGTCCTACGATTGGGCATGGGTCTCCCCTCATGGTGAGAGGGGTTAGGCCGTAGTCCACCACGCTGGCCAAGTGTGAGTTGGTAGACTTCACAAGCCGTCGAGAGAATCTCAGACATGCAGGTTTCCTCACGATATTTTCCTTCACCACTTGATAAATTGCAAATGAATACACAGATGATTTTGAAAAATCTCGAAATGTCCGAGATATATGCCTTACAACTTCTGAACCTTGGACTGGGGATCGAACTCAACACCACTGTTTTCACAGTTCATGGTTTTACCACTATACACCCATTTACTACACACATCAAAAAAAGTTTAAGTTCTCTTTGAAAATACGAAATATTTTTGTTGGCAGTATCGTGAAAATTTTTATTTTATTTCTATCATTGTTCATTTAAAAATGTGATATTTGATCAAAAAACAATATCAAAAACATGTCAAAAATAATTGTTTTTCCCTATAAAAAGAAATCCAATCTGATTACGCTTATTAAAAAAGATATCACGTAAGCACTTTTCTTTTATAGGGTGAAATTTAAAAAAATCAGTATCTTTGCTAGGGATAAACTTTTTTTGATGTGTATATTATTTCTTGTGCCTGTGTGTTAGTAATTGAACTCCTCCACAACCGTTGGACCGATCTTGACGAAATTTTTGTGTATGTTTGCGTAAGTACTGGAATGGTTCATATTCACATTTGGACCCGGTAGGTGGCGCCACGATAGGATTTCAGGATTTTTTCTTCAATTTATTTGTGTATGTTTGAGTAAGTACCGGGATGGTTTAGATTCACATTTGGACCCGGTAGATAGTATTTCGGAAAAATAAAAATGGCAGTACGAAGTTCGCCTGGTCAGCTAGTAATTTTATAATTATTTTGACTGTTCCAGTAACATGCAAAGAAAATGAAACAAACATTGAGTGTGCACACTGCGGGCCCAAGCATTGCGACGACTTGGGCTATCCAATAAGATGCGGTGGCGCCACCTCGCTTTGCAAGCCCGAATGTGTATGCATATATGGTTATGTGCGTGATTCTAATGGAACATGTATACCGAAGAGCGACTGCCGTGAGTGTTACGTAACTTTATTGTTTATTCAACTCTAACACCAAAAAATCATGAAATGATATCACCGCGTGACTCTCGTATGTATGCGAATCTGTCATGTCTATGTGAGACTGCAATAGTATGCAATTTACATCAAATCTATTGGAGAAAAGTCTATTTTTAAATATTTTAATTGCTGTATTTTTTTAGTTTTCAATGTGAGAGATTTAAAAGGTGCAGAACGAACAAAGCTCAGACGAATCCTACTAATGTAAAAGGTGTTCTCTGCCTCTACCAGTTTACGTGACAACACCCTAATCACTATTCTAATCATAGACAATTCTACCTCCAACCATCGTTTTCAAATTATTGGTCTATCGGACCCAGAGCCGTCGTACTTTAATGTCTGTTACCAAAGGGACTTAGATACCTAACACAGAAGTAATGTGACACAGATTCAATGTTCCCAATATAGACGGAGAGATGGCACGCGGCGGGTTTATTTAATGGGTAAGGGCCCCACACTACCACTACTGTGATGAAGGAATGGGGTATGCGATTCGTTAATTTTAATGTCTAAACAAAAAAAGAAAAGGTAAGTAGATACCATAATTACAGTGGTGCGCCAGTAAGGCAGAGAGACAGTACATGGAGGGTTTATTTTGTGGGCGAGGACCCACCACTACAGTGACATGTTCGTTGCCGATTGTGGAAACGACGGGGTGTGCGACTAGGTACATTTTTTCTCACCAATTGTTTTTTTTGTTAAGGCGGGAAAGAATGTTCCTAACCACTCACCCCGTCGTTCGAGGAAACGAACAGGGTAGTGTGGGGCCCTCACCTACTAAAGAAACCCGCCGTGTGCCGTTTCTCCGCCTTTATTAGCGGGCCACCGGGACTATATTACATTCCTTCAGTGGTACATTTTTTATTTTTTTTTACATTTTTCTCACCCTAACAACAAAAAAGGTACATAACATAATATGTAGGTCGCACTAATAAAATATTTTCCTTAGACAATGCAGTAAAAAGTTCAGGATACAAAAAGTTTTAATACCTATTTATAAACTCAATTTGCAGCCACTTGCGGCGGTGATGCCAATGCCACGACAGGTTGCGGCAACCATTGTGGAAATTCGTGCTCTGATTATAAAGAAGTCAACAAAACGTGTTTAAGCGGTTGTCGATACAACAGTTGCCAATGCAGAACCGGTTATGTTTTTAACGAAGCTCTTAATAAATGCACGCTGCCTATGGATTGCTGTAAGTAATTTGTATTTTAATGGTATACTCGTACATTTCAGCATCTTCCTAACCCCATCTCAAACTATGTTGAGATTGGCTGTTCGGGGACTATCAACCCCGCCTCCTTTGTGAGAAAGTGAAATTCGCAAAGGAGGCGAAAGCATAAGCAGCAGATATCTAGCAATCATCCATCCCGCAGAAGACGCTATGGGTGCTAAAAAATGCTTCACGATCTCCGACCCTCATGAGTATTAGCCTGAGTGTAAAGGGCGTAGAGTACTCTGTCACCTAGCAGAAGTAGGCTTGAAACGCCGGCGCATTTATTCCGCAAGCGCTTCTTCTTCTTCTTCTCTTCTCAAAATATCCATTTATTAATATATTAACAAATTATTTACAGAAACAGTTATGTTGCGCAAAAAGGGAACAGAATACGAGAGAATTGAAGGCCCCGAAATTTTTTTACAAAAAATGCCTTTCAGACAGTTAACAAGATTTGAATATGGACCAGCTGCTGATTTCATTTAAATAAAATATTTTGAAGTTCATGAATTGATGAATAGAAATAAAAATAAAATATAAAGAGAGCTCTTACTGAATGAAACTTTTAGTATTATAATGGAATTAAGCCTACGAGGCACAGGCCTAGAGAATTGAATTGAAACTAAAAATGAGATGAAATCCAGTCACTTTCATCGTTCAAAAAATAATTGTTTTAACAATTATTAACTTAACTATAACACTAAGATATATAAAAATGTCATTCAATGTGACGAATGGAATCAAAACATCAATGAGATTTCGTCCTTTCAGCGACCCTTGCATTATTTATACAACAAGTTTAAGAAATGTTGATTGTTAAGAATTTGTCAATAGGTCATTTGTCAATGGAGAAGTAATTTCGTAATTTTTGAAGTTGTTTATATCAAGTAGATTGTAGAATACATTTAAAAGTAAAATTTACACGTAAACTGAATTAATTGAGCACATATTTCCTAAAATATAATATGCCAGTACCTTGATGTCTTAATGCTATTCAAATTTTGAGATATAAAAGTAATATTATAGTATTAATGCAATTTAAATTGTTCCAACAGTACTGCTGGTTTTGCATTGGTTTTGTATGCGCAGAATTAAATGTAATAATTAGGTACGTTTGTTTTGACTAACACTGGTCGAGTGTGTGCGACTAGTGTGTGTTACCAGTGATGACATACGGAACAGAGACGTGGTCTCTGAATGTTGGCCTCATATCAAGGCTCAAAGTCGCTCAGCGGGCCATGGAGCGGGCTATACTTGGTATTTTCCTACGTGATCGAATCCGTAATACGGAGATCCGTAGGAGAACGAGAGTGACCGACATAGCCCGCTGGGTTGGGGAGCCGTTGGATGCGGTCGGCACAGGACCGCTCGTTGTGGCGTTCTCTTGGGGAGGCCTATGTCCAGCAGTGGACGTTGAAAGGCTGGTAGATGGATGATGATGATGTTTTGACTAACTTCAATGTCGTAGTGATTTATTAAACTTTTTAGTAGACAGCAGCTTGGCAGAACTCCTGAGATTGCTGATATCATAAGAGGGTGCCGTTTACTACTTACCATCAGATGGGGCGTAGTACGTTTGCCGCCATAATCAAAAAAATGATTTAATCCACCCGTGACCATGATACGTGTCAAGATAGCAGAAAAAATATATATAAATTGGTTTGATTTCATGGAAAGAAATTTAATTATAAATTTTCAATTAATATGTGAAGATAAATATGATAGGAAACCAATATAATTATAATATGTAGTAAAAATATATGGGTATAAATAATTTACCTAATAAAAATGGACATCGGGTCTAGTACAAAATTCACAAAAAAGTGTCTCTAGTCAACCTATAGAAACTTGGGTACATTATATTAATACATACAAATTTCAATAAGCTACATACTAACATCTTTACTTGCCTATACGTATGAAGAAATTGAAATCTTACATATCGAGTAGTGCATCAGACACGACAGTGTTGATAAAGGTTGACAGTCACTATGCGACTCTATCAATAGAATTGATACACTTCAGTATTGCGTTATATTAATTTCTGATGATGTCAAGAGTTTAAATATAGTAAAAGATTAGTTATAAAAAATGTATTACTTTTTACGGAGTTGAAATATCTGTATTTTAATCATTGCAGCTAATAATCCGATTTTAGCCATCAAAAGACAATTAAATAGTGCCTACTGAAGCTATATTTAGAATTTACAAAAAAATATCAATTTGATATATGATTATCTTGATAATCGGTAATAAAATTTTCGGGTAACGTTGTTTGTCAGGGGGTTGTACAGGGGGAGACCGAGACTCACCTACCTAGACCAAATCGGTCATGTATCGAAGGAAGGTGGAGTCAGGAGTCTCCGAAACCGGCGAGCGTGTATGAAGTGAGTTATGAATGTTGAAAAAGCGAGAGATGTATGCAAGAATAGAGCCTCTTGGCACTCTGTTCTCTCTGCCTACCCCGCAAGGGAAATGGCATGATGATAAGTAAGTAAGTAAGCACTAAAGCCAAACTACATGCAAAAAAATAATGCACTACATTTCGACAAATCCTACAAAATTGGTAGAATAATCAAACGCAATCGCAACCGCACAATTTCGTTCCCCGGAATAAAAAATAATACATATTGTAAAAAAATGTCAGACAGTACAATATCCCCAGTCGTCGACAGTTTCCTCTCAATTCGTTCTATTTGTCTCAATGTACTCAACGTCGCGTGTGTGTCGATCGGATTTGTTTTCGAGAGCTTCTTAGACCCAATTTTCTTCAATGTTTATAGTTTCCTGCACCGATTTTCGTATGTTGTTTAAACATACTTTTATGTTACAAGATACATAATATATTATATTAACTATTGTTATTGAAAATATCCTTACCAATATACATAATAAAAAAACCGAAAGTGAGTTTGTTCGTTTATGACTTATTTTACACTTTCACGGCATCATGAAATTTTTAGGACACGTGTAATTCCAGAAGCTAGTAAAGGACAGAATTTAACTACGCAGGTACTAATAATAAATGACCCGTGCTCATTTTTAACTTCGAGAGATAAGCTATATTTAAAATAGTGTAATAATTATTAATTTTGATACAATATCCAGGAGCCAAAAGTCACAAATAACACTTTAGAGAAACAATTTACAATAATTTGTTTCCGAGATAACTTATTGCAATTGTAAAAAGAACGTATTTTTTTTAAAGAACAGTTGTTGTTTATTAACATTAGAAAATACGAAAATAAATGTTGAGTTAGACCATCTGCTTCGACGCACTCGTTATTAACAGGCGTTATCTTCCACCAGATGTCGCGTTAGAAAATTGAAATGAAATCTTAAATTATAATAATTTGAAGGAAAATTATATAAAGTGTCAACTGGGGCAAGCACCCAAATCTACAATACTTAATACACAGTACAAACGTTCATTAAGTATATATAGGTTGAAAAGTGATTGATAACTGATAAATGTAAATATATATTTTGAAAAAATCAACTCTATATATTATTTTTACAGTTTACATAAATTGCGATCTCTGCGGAGAATCTGTGAAGTGAGGCTGACTGACGGCATTCGTAACGACGCGGTAAGAGAGCGAGTAGGTATGAAAGAGAGTATTGGTGTAAAGATGCAAAAGGCAATGCTCTGATGGTTCAGACATGTGGAAATAATGCCGGACAATCGACTGGTTAAGAAGATATACAACGTGCAAATGGAAGAGTGTAAGTACAGGGGGAGACCGAGTTTCACCTACCTAGACCAAATCGGTCATGTATTGAAGAAGATGGAGTCAGGTGTCTCCGAAACAGGCGAGCGTGAATGAAGAAAATTATGAATATTGAGGAGGGAGAGATGTGTGCAAGAATAGAGACTCCTGGCACTCTGTTCTCCCTGCCTTCCCTGCGAGGGAAATGGCATCATGATAAGTTTGTAAGTAAGTATATAAATTTTGTCTACATACATTACAGCTATATGTGAAAACTAAATGATGATCGGTAAATTAGTTACTGCGTGAAAGCGTAAAAAAAGTATTTTTATACTTTTATATATTATTATTATACTAGCCTTGGCTCGCGGCTTCGCCGCAGCCAAAAGCTAGTTTTTTGGTTATATCTCAGGTTCCCGATATAGTAGCAGGATAAAATGTATACCAGGTTTTAGTCTAGTCAAGAGCTATCAAATAAAAAAAGTAACATCAAAATCCGCCCAGTAGTTTTTGCGTGATGCGCGAACAAACAAACAGATAAACAGACAGACACAAAATCTAAAAAAAAATCGTTTTGTGTTTAGACACGCCTATATAGCCTAATTCAGTGATTTTTTCTCAAATATCTTAAATGTACAGACACAGCTCTGTTACAGCTTTATAATAGTATAGATTATATATAAAGGCATCATCGCAATTTCACCTCGTTGTGGTCTTCGTAGGTTATAGCGCAATAATATAATATAGCCTATGTTAGTTACCTTTGGATAAAGGTTTCATATAATTAAATAACGACACGCACACTGTTTTTTAGTCGACTTCAAATAGACCAAGAGTAAGCAAGCACGTTAAAATGTCTGCCAGTAATATTGAAGTCGATGTGTTAATCGAGTCAATTAAAAAAATACAAGTGTAGCGCCTGAACGTACGTCGCGACGGTGTTATGGGCCGTCGCTGCAGGGTTAATATCGTGCGAGATCGTTCGATGCGCGGCAAACGGTTCTTGTGTACCTACCCCTATCTCTGTGCTATACGAGTGCATTTGGAACTATAAAGTAGCTGAATACAGTGTCAAAATATTAAAAAACAAGACGTGGGCGTCCGTATGCCATGAAGTAATAAATAATTTCGAGTACAGGACCTCCATAGAAAAAAATATCTTTGTCCGTATGGTGACGGACTAAGAATACAAGTGTCACTACCCCATTCTTTCCCACGGGTGTCGTGTGAGGCGACTAAGGGAAGTAAGCAATTACCATCCATTGCATGACTGCCGTGTGGGGCCGGCACCAAAAATAGCTCCACCCCGTCTCTTCATATGGGAGTCGTAAAAACCGACTAAGGGATTACCGGGGGACCCCAGCGTTTCCCTGTGTACTAAAAACATCCACTGCGATCGCCAACCCGCCTGCCAAGCGTGGCGATT
Source organism: Leucoma salicis (assembly GCA_948253155.1). Lineage (NCBI taxonomy): Eukaryota > Metazoa > Arthropoda > Insecta > Lepidoptera > Erebidae > Leucoma > Leucoma salicis. The sequence continues at coordinate 8,598,480 of OX411814.1, forward strand.
ATGGTAAAGCCCCACATTTTATGGAGGCATATGTCCAGCAGTGGACGATGAAAGGCTGATGGATGGATGGATGGCATGACTCATAGTAGGGCTGGGTACCAAGTGGGAGTACTCACTAGGTATCAGGCTCAAGCAGGTTGGTACCACCATCTCCCGTGTGACCGGCCATGAAGCACATCGTTGTGTTTTGGCTGTAGCAGGAGATAGCTGTTTATATTTCATTTCATATCTGTGAAATGAATTGGTGAGCAGCGGCTTGACAGTACTCTCGGTATAGTCGAGTCCATGGGCGACGGTTACCATTTACCTTCAGATGGATCGTGGCTCGTCTGCCTCTAAATGCAATAAAAAAAATATATATGATGGTTTTATATGTAAAATTTATCTTATGAATTTGTAATCCATTGCTCTACTGACTCTTGACAGAGGTCGGCGGCAGCCGCCGACGAGCGAACGGCTAGCAAACTGTGTCTGTACATTTAAGATATTTTAAACACAAAGTGAAAAATGTGAAATCGAAAATAACAGTCAGGAGCAGGATTTGAACCTGCATCTTCTGGATACCGTCCAGATGCTTTACCAATTCAGCAATCCTGACAATTGGCTGAATTGGTAAAGCATCTGGACGGTATCCAGAAGATCCTGAATCCTGACAATTGGCTGAATTGGTAAAGCATCTGGACGGTATCCAGAAGATGCAGGTTCAAATCCTGCTCCTGACTGTTATTTTCGATTTCACATTTTTCACTTTGTGTTTAATGTATAGTGCTAAGCATGTCAAATGCTAAAGCTAAAAATATATATAAAAATATCTAAATATTTAAGATATTTGAGAAAAAATTACTGTAGGTATTAGGCATCCCGCCTTAACAAAAAAAAAAGGTTTTAGGCTATATAGGCGTGTCTGAACTCAAAAAACATTTTTTTTAAATTTTTGGATGTTTATTCGTTCGCGCATCACGCAAAAACTACTGAAGGGATTTGGACACACCTTTTTTATTGGATAGCTCTTGATTAGATTTAAAAACTGGTAAGTATACATTTTATCCTGCTACTATATCAGGAACCTGAGATATAACCCAAAAACTAGCAGCAGAGCTGCAGGCAGTCTAGTAGTAAAATAATAATAATATGCCTACAACAATTCCTGTTTCCAGAATAACAAAGATACAAAACAATAGTTTCAATGAATACAAAAATAGGTATTCGCCGACCAGACGCTGTCTATAATGATTTATTATTCAACGTATTATTTACTCCAAGGATACCCAAAGCAATTATTTGAATATAGCATCTTCAGAATTTCTCAAGGGCAAGTTATAGATTCATTTATTTACACGGTACGCTGTTATGTACTATTACATTTTAATTAAAATACATTAGATTATGTTGTGAAATAGAGTATGTAAGTACTCCATCTTATTCCATCCTTTCAGCTTCACAACCTTACAAGTCCCAGCCTTTCCCTTATCGTCATCGCTCCACCTTTGATATGTACCTTCAACGTACAGACACAATGGACCTACTACTATGATACATTCTTAAGGAGAGTAGACGTTCGGTTTTAAAATATTGCCTGAAGCTTTTTTGTATCTTCTGCTCCTGTTGTAACTGTGATGAAAAGAAAAACTTGTAAACTCTCGTAAAGACAAATGTGATGTGGAGATTGGGAATGTCCATCAGTCATTGCAATGGCTTAGCGGTCTAGAGCACTTCCCCGTGTTGGAAGGGACGCAGGTTTGAATCCCGCTTGCAGAAAAGAAAACAAATGTTAATACTGTTCAATGTAATTCACTAATGCGTTATCAACTACGTGGTTATGAAATACCTTTCTTTTGTTAAGGCGAGAAAACATGTACCTAACCGCACACCCCGTCGTTCAGGGCAACGAACAGAGAAGCGTGATGCTCTCACCTACTAAATAAGCCCCCCGTGTGTAGTCTTTCCGCCTATTGGCGGACCACTGAAACTGTGTAACATTACTTCAGTGATCCGCCGGCGGCTGGTTATACAATACCTAACAAATAATAATATTAGTGTCCTCAGCGACGCTGGATTTATAGACTAAGGGAAAGAGAAGTCCATGAAAGATGAATTCATAGCTTTTAATTATTACTATCTAGTAAATAAAATACTGCGTGCAATTTCCTCTGAAATACATTTGTTCCTATTAACAAAATCGTAAATCATTTTTATCTTGCGTTTTGTCGATTTCCTTCATTTATTGTTTGTGAACACCGTTTTGTGGACTGTGAAATGGTTGTGAATTTCTCTGACTGGCTTATAACAATAGAACTCCAAACTTTACTCCTTGGAAATACGGTATAAATTTGACAACATTTAGTTACAGCCACGGTTTGTATAGCTATAATGTAGGCGGATTTCCTTTACTATTCCGAGATGTATAAAATACTTTTTATTATTATACGTTTTGTGGATTGATGCCTGAGGGGAAAGATTATTAAAATAGCATTAAACGAGGTAACGTCTTTTTTCATGACATGGTGTTAAAAAACGGGGAAAGTTATACAGATTTCACAACAGAAACGTAATTTAAAAACCATTTTGTTTTGTGTTTTACTGTTAATTTTCTCCTACGTGGTTTTGTAATTAAATGTAGTTATTCTCATAAAACAATTTTCCGATATCTGCCGTTAAGTATGCTGATATACCTACGTAGAACCGTTAACCTACTTTGGTTTAAAAAGGTTTAATTTTTCTTGCAAATAAATATTAAGTACAACAAGCTCATGTGTTTCCAATTCGACGCCCCATGGACACATTAACAGAAGTATCATCTCGCTAATGGACCCTAGTCTGTATGTAGGTGAAAAAAGTGGAACAAAAGTATCCCTAGAGTGCTACTTGAATATATGGATGAGTAAAAAGAATAATTTTCATACATTTATCCCAAAAGTTGTAATTGTAAGATAAACGAAAGTAAGCACTCTTTGTTATATTGTATATGTACTTATATGTCTAATTCAGTTATTCTGTTGGTATGTAAAGATAACTGTTGGGATATTCATTTCGATACGATATTCGTTTTTGGCCGTATGGGGCCAGCTTTCCCATGGGAGTCGTAAGAGCCAACTGAGAGAATACCGGGGGAGGTGGGCAGCAGCACTCCTTCGAGTATTAACAACATCCACTGGGATAGCCAACCCGCTTGCCAAGCGGGGCGGTTACGGCACTATCCCGCCATATGAGCGCACAGGACCGCTCATTGTGGCGTTCTCTTGAGGAGGCTTATGTCCAGCAGTGGACGTCGAAAGGCTGATGGATGGGATATTCGTTTCGATTGCATTTTTCATATATTGCTCTAGAATTATGTGAATTATGTGTGTGCTCTTACACAATTATTATTATATTGTTGTATTGATTCCTAATAAAGATGCATGCTTTATTAGATGCATGACTTTTAAAAAGCATGCTTATTTATTTATTGTCTAATGTTGCAAATACAAAGCTAATTGGGTCTTAGCGTTATCACATTACATCATTGACTTTATTAAAATCATATCTATACTATTATAGGCATAGCAAAGCTATCTATAATACTTGCTAACATTTAAGCGAATTTTACACATTTTTAAATAAAACTACGTTTACGTCAAAAGCTTTGGACATCTACCATCTAAGTCCACCCGTGATCATGAATGCTGTAAAGTATTCGAAACGTCGGGATAGTATAAAAATCAAGTAAACGCGATAGATTCCGTAAACGTAGTTTTATTTCAAAAAGCTATCTATTTAAACTATTATTACGGGACTTAAAGCGTATCAAATACCTTTTTACTCCCGACGTTTCGACTGGGTTTCCGTGGTCACGGGTCAATGCTATGTCTGTACATTTAAAATATTTGAGAAAAAAAAATGACTGTATTAGGCTATATAGGCATGTCTAAACACAAAACGTTTTTTTTAGATATTTTATCTGTTTGTTCGTTCGCGCATCACGCAAAAGCTACTAAACAGATTTTGATGCAACTTTTTTATAGCTCTTGATTAGACTTAAAAACTGATATACATTTTATCCCGCTACTATATGGGGAACCTGAGATACAATCTAAAAACTAGGTTTTGGCTGCGGCGGAGCCGTGAGCAAAGGCCAGCCTATGATGAATCCATACGTAGCGTAAACTTAGCAGCGTGCGTAGCTGCTTTTTCGAGTGTGTTCATTGGTATAGCAACCCCGAGAGTTGTTGCAGCAGTAAAACAATGTCATGTAAAATTTTAGATTTATTTCCTAATAAATTATGTTGATTTCATAAATAGTCTAAAGGGTAAATTATACCTTTTCATTTCAACTTAATTTTAAAAAGTGAGAAAATAACGACGTTTCTTAATGTTCAACGAACGTGTAACGTCTCATTTGTTTGTTTAAAATTTCTTCTTTGCATTTTTCGAAATAGCGGCTTTGTCTGATTAGTTTGGAATAATTTTGTGCCCCTGCGTTGTTACATACCTTTACGGTAATGCAGTATTTAAACTTTACGTTGCTTTTCTATTATTATCTTAGAATGAACTTATTTAACATTATAATAAAACTAAAATTTGTGACAGTAGAAATAGCACGTTCTATTATTAAAGTAGACTTTAGAATAGTCTAGTTATTGAATTACATCTTGTAAGTTCTTTGTAATAGCAGCTCTGCTATTTCAAACAACATCTAAATCATCTGCATAATGAATGCTATGCATCATGTCTACATCGTCTGCATACCATTCATTATGCAAACGCTGCGGATAAATAAAGCAAACTGAGAATTACGTGTAATAAAGCCTAGAACCCTCCGTGACTTCAACAGGCACTTTGGGCTGGAATAATGCAACCCATTGTTCATTAAATTTCAACTTCGCTTATGCAAATTACCTGGCTCCATTGAAACTCAACAAAAATATTAACGGCTTTTTCCTGTGGTTCAATGTGTATGATTCGAATAATACATTCAAATTACTTTTATATTAAACTGCACACTGGTATCTACAGTTGAAAAAAAATGTATATTATCTTGGTTGATTTTGTTAGTATAGCATAAAATTACATACATAGCTTCACGCCGGTATTCCCCGAAGGGGTAGGCAGAGGTGTATTACACACACACCCACGATTCGCCAGCTATGTTTAAGCCCCACGTTATAGAAGGCGAGCCTATTGCCGTCTACCGGGCACATTTCCAAACTCCGGGCTGCTACTGAAAATTTTCTTTTTACGAAAATGCTCAATAACACTACCGGATCCGGGGATCCAACCCAAGACCTCATGATTAGGAGTCACTTACACTACCGCTGCACCACGAGGCAGTCAACATTTTCTATGCAATTTTATAATAGGAGTCATAATTAATGAAGCAAACTGAAGCTATTTTGTGTTTTGAATGCAAACTCTTTTCTATGAACACTAAGCAGAGTATTTAAAAAGAACATAAAATTAATCACAAATCACTAAGCAAACAGAAACCAAAACCAGATAAAAACATACAAACCTTTATTTGCTACTCGATTCTACTCGCGGCTCGGTCCACGTGGACTTGAGAATATAAATATATCACACTAGTGCAGATTAATTAGCTCTATGTAAAAATAACTATACCACGGGAACCATTCATTTCGTCGGGTTAGTCTAGTAATTATGGCGTGAAAGTGTAAAAAACAAACCAACAAATAAACAAACAAACAAATTAACTTTCGCATTTATAATATTAGTAAAGATAAGTAACAGCCCTATTACTAATTCTTAAGTCTCTTCACCCAGTTTCGTTTTCAATTTTGGGGATTTCTTTGGCGCTTCTGTGCAAACTTATCACTGAGAGGCGTGAGATGGCGATCCCTTATTTGATTAAAAAAAAATAACATTTAACCACAAAAATAGCTATAAATCAATAAAAACAGACACAGTAATTCCAAAACTTCAAGGGATGTCACTATATCACGTGACAATTGCGCATCTTTGATTGGTCTATGGAGTAGGTAGGTTCGATTTTAACTTTTTACAATGATTACGATATATTTGATTATCGAACAAAAGTAATGTGCTTAATTTTTATTTTTTAATCGTAGTAACGCTCCTAATAAGTGAAAGGTATGTATAGTTTATAATGGTTATTATTAATGAGTAATTTAAAACTTTGGCATCATGTGAATGAACGACAAATGTTTTTTGACTTGGAATAACATCTTGAATGAGACTCGAAGTATGATAAAACCCTGTCTTCATAAACATTTAGAAAAATAATCCATAAGTAATCAAAACATTCACTTCTGAATGATTTTCTCATATGGAAGTAATCAGCCGGTTGTTTGTCAAGGAAAATGAGAAGGTTCGCATTCTTGTCTCAAAGGTAGACTTTATACATTTGTTTGTGTCAACACGACGGTGAAGGGATTTGCTGGAGTAAGTTGATTCACCCAAACTAACAAACATCTATTCATATTAAAGACTGTAATATTATATTAAGAATAAGATTGAGACTTTTATATCATTCAATTGGATAATTACTTAAGTTTAAAACATCATATTTCACAAGGATTTTAATGAGTATTCATCAATCAATAATATTAAACATCTATTTTTTATAAAAGAGAGGAAATAAGGGTTGGACAGTAAGATTAATAAGAGAATGAAGAGGAGGCTCCGACCTCCGGCACTCTTACTCACCACTGAAATATAAGAGTAAGAGTGTCTGCCCACCTGCCTACTAGCCGATTATGTGTGAAAAACTGGTACTTCACCAGTCGAGCCAATCCATTCATACTGATAGAAGCAAGGTAGCGAGGCGCGGCAGTGAGTTATTAAATAAAAAAAATAAATATATAATTTTGCCGTGTGGGGCCGGCACCAGGAATAGCTCCACCCCGTCTCTTCCTATGGGAGTCGTAAAAGCCGACTAAGGGATTACCGGGGGACCGGGCAGCAGCGTTCCCCTGTGTACTAAAAACATCCACTGCGATCGCCAACCCGCCTGCCAAGTGTGGAAACCCTCATTTTGGGGAGGCCTATGTCCAGCAGTGGACGATAAAAGGCTGATGGATGGAATAAATATGTATTCATGGACATTTTACACAACGTCCTTTGGTCCCAAACTAAGCTTAATGCTTGTGCTATGGCTACCAGATTACGATTATAATTCATAAAAAAAAAATTTTTTTTTGTTAATACTCACATATAATAAATAGAAAACACCCAGATGCAGTACAAATATCTGTGTTCATCACACAAATAATTGTCCAGAGTGGGAATCGAACCCACGATCTCGTGCACGGAAGTCGGTTATACTACCGACTACGCCACGCGGCCCGTCATTAACATGCTCAATCACATTAAACGACACCGTATGAGGTAATTAACACTGTTCTGTGACAACAGGTTATTAAATAAGTAAACTAAATAATCAAAGAGATGAAATGGAAATTCAGGCCGAACAAACAAATAATTTGGCAAGGCACCAACTAAAAGTTGGCACAGCAACATTTATACAAACTAATTATTTAGTTCAGACAACTGATTAATAGAAAGATCGAAGGTCTCCAGGAAATAAGTAAAAGGCAAACAGAAAACTACATTTCTAAATTAAGATTACAAACCAAAAGCATAAATATGTATTCTCGCTCGTACTAAAATACTCTTTCTCCTTATTCACAAATTATAATTTGTACTTTAAGAGTAGCTGAGCATGTCAAGTGCTAAAATATAGATCAAAATGTTTAAAAAATCACGCCATCAAATAGTATGAATTTTAATTGTAAAATTTAACTTACTTTATTGGATTAATGCATGTAAATCATAGGTGGCGTTGGTCGTTAAGACAAATGTGGTAAGGAGATTGGGTATTTCTAACAAATAGTACGGTAGCTCAGTGGATTAGAGCACTTCCCCGGGTGGGAAGGGACGCAGGTTCGTTTCGCGCTCGTACTAAAATACCACTCTTTTTCCTTATTCACAAATTATAATTTGTACTTTAAACATTAATATGAATGTTACTATAACTTAAGAACCAACAAAAGTTTCCTCACACACAGTCTTCGCTCATTTTCCCCTTACAATATTTTATTAAACTGTTAATGTCTTTAAATAAGAATCCTTCTAGAAAGAGGTCAAATGAGAAACTTAAATGAAGATGTAGTCTTCCTCGCGATATTAAACCTACTTGTTATATTATCACAACACTGTCAATACTTTCTACACCATTAAAAAACTGTATGAAAATACTAACCCTAGCATTTAAATCGAATATAATTGAAAAATAAATAAAAGAGTAACTCCACTGAACTTCCACTGCACTTTTCCCAAATATCGTTTCAATAACAAACTTTCAACAGGGCCCACAAATGTTTTAAACATACACAAAACTTTATCGAAGAGCTCTTTGCACACAGAAATACTGTAGTTTGCATTAAATGAACACTAGCATATTCCCAACTACTTCCCTCAGCTTAAAACTTACTTGTACTTATTCGATAATATTTATTTTTTCAAACTTTCCGACTTCACAGAGCTCATACACATATAGAACTACACAGTTAAGTTGTTTGTAACGACAGACAGATACGAGTATAATAAGACCGATACGAGTATAATAAATAAGCTTTTAGCTTGCAATCATAAATATTGTAATTAATCCATTTCGAAAATTGTATTGTTAAAAATAGGATACTTAATACAGAATGAACATCTAATTCAGAATAAATAAAATACTGACTCATCACTACATTTTTGGTTTTCGTTACTTGCCTTATCGAAAAATATCTGACCAAGTGCCCTCACCTACCAGTATGTTGGCAGTATGTTGCGACACCGATGGGGTGTTATTGCAGCACCCTACATAAAAAAAGTATAGAGTGGTTTAAATACCAAACTCTTGTTCCGAGTGTTGTAGGATCAGTTCCCACACAAATTGTATTATTTTTAAATACTCCGCGGTATTAAGTGATGGCCTTTATAAAAGGTCACAATGTATACGCCGAAACACACGTACGCTGTTGTTACAAACAGCAAGATTTCGTGGAAGGCAGTACGAATGTACGTGCTGCAGCGACACCGTCGGGACACAGATTAGGTAGAGCCCCACCTAGATCACGGCTTTAAAAAATACTTACCTATATTTATATTTTTAAACATACACCAAACAGAAATCAACGCCTCAAATTCCATTCCATATCCAATGATATGGAATGGAATTTGAGGCGTTGATTTCTGTCATATTAAGATTGCTTCTAACAATTATCTTGACTTGATAACAATATCTTATTTATTTCTGCATCATAATTATTATTGTAAAGATACTTTCATTGTTCCCAGTCGATATAAGACTTGTTTGTTAAACTGTATAATATTACTAACACCAAAATATCCAAACAGTGCTTGATCAACGATGTTGAACTCGTTACATTCGTAATACTCGTATATACTTGCATTAGTAACCCCTGTAAAATATATATAGTAAAGCAATAATACTCAAAAATAAATAATTTGTTATGAAAGGCCCAATTTTGAGTTTTAATATTAATTAAATTTGATTAACAAAACTCCAGTTAATGTAACATACATTGGTAACATAATTGGTATATAATTTTAGTAGGTAATTAAAAAACAAGAAAAATCATAAGAATACTCTCATTAGTCCATTTTTGCAAACCGTTTTTGAGTTAAAATAATAATGTAATTAAACATATTTAAAAAGCAGAGCTCTCCTGTATAAATATAACATTTAAACAACATTCAACACAGTCCGTAATTACATGAAAATGTTACAGTAAAAAGGGCGACATTTCATTTAAAAGGAGTCGGCTTCATTCACGCGCTATCACTATATGCAAGTTTTATGTCAACCATTTATTAAAGAAGTCGTCGCGAGCGTTTACAGTTCTAATCATAGAATATAGTAGGATTTTTATTACATGTATCAACTGACCTACTTTAAGCCAACTACTTTTATGGATTTTTATTAAAGCAAAATATACTTACAATGTTGTATGAAAGCATTGCGCTCATCATTCACAATTTCAAAGAGACGGTATTCAATAAGACTCGAAACTTAGAATACAAATGCGACAAAGCTACCCGGGATAAGTTTGTTTATTGTTAGTTTGTTATTTGAAGTCTGCGGGTTTCTATTTATAATACAATGATACTTTCACAATAAGAAGAAGAAGTACCTATTATGATACAAAATTATATAAACGGAAAACTCGCCATATAGAAGTGACGTTATCGTAATATTCCTGTCGAATGTAATAAGCCAATAAAAATTTACACTTAAGGAAAAGGAACATTAAAACATATTTTCTTCATCTGATGAGGTGTTATTTGATGGTCTTTCTGTTTATCTAAACTTTTAATATCAATTACATTTTCCTTATAAGTTATCTGCTTCCTGCTCTTAAAAATCTCTAGGTCGTCAGATGAATTATCCGATCCATGCTTTCTATAAAAATCGATAGAGGTACGTGAGGTTGTAGGTATTAGGTACTTGTATATCTCATACATTGAATGTTGGGATTGCGGCTGTAAATAAGTTGATGTCCTCAAAACTGGTATGGAATCAGTTTGTGGTCCTTTGTAAGTTAAGTAAATAAGCCCAATGTCTTGATGTGAGCAAATTTGGCGTGTTTCAACAAACATTGCAGCTTAATCTTCTGGCATGCAAGATATCAGGTTTAGTCTTATTCCACGTAAGTTGATGAATTGCTAGAGTACCGTTAAATGGTCTTGTAGTGCTAGTACCTACTCAGTATATTAGAGATATTATCAACGTGAGTATCTTCGATTGGCAAATTAGAATACCCTTACATTTCTCTTGTAAACAAATTTATCAACGCTTCAAATTCTAGGATATCTCCACCGATTATCAAAAATGCATCAGCTGTTCTTTTAACGCATCATCCAATGTCATCAGGAGCCACTTTTCCATGTACGGTTTCTGTAGAGTGCCATATAATATTAACAACACCAAGTTCTCTGCTTATAATATATTGTGATTTTTTATATTTCTTATAATGGCAGACGAGCCACGACCCACCTGATGGTAAGTGGTAACCGTCGCCCATGTACTCGACTATACGGAGAGTATTGTCAAGCTGCTGTGCACCATTTCATTTTTCAGATATGAAATGAAAAAATAAACGGCTATCTTCTGATACAGCCAAAACACACTGACTTGCATCATGACCGGTCACACAGTAATGCAATGGGTGATAATTGCTTACTTTCCTTGATCGTCTCATACGACACCCGCGGGAAAGGATGTGGTGGTGACACTTGTATTCTTAGTCCGTCACCCTACGAATAAGAAACATATTTTCTCTATATTGCGATGAAGGACCATCACTTTGAAAATGCACGCTATATTCTTTGATTGATTTTATTTTATCAGCTTCTTTCTTTTGTTGTAACTCTCTCTATGTCTTTTCGACGTCTTACTTCCAGTTCAGCCTCAGTAATTTTTTCTCTTTTCCTCCGTATGCATACCTTCTTTTGCTCTCTTAATAGACCTTTTTTCCTCTTTCCAATCGCTTTTTACCCGCCATACCTGCGAGTAATCGCTTGTGTAGACAACAAGTCACATCTGTCGATATAGGTAATTAAAATGCAACATAGTGCATAGAACCATCAAATCATAATAATAAACAGCAATTTACGTAGTTAGGTTATATTGTGAGTATATATATCTTATAATAAGTTAAATATAATAAGCATAGCAAGCATTTCATCACTTTTGTCGAAACACATCACTCCCGTAGAATACTATATCGACAGAAGTGAGTTCTACATAAATGACTTTTAACATAAAAACACATAACCTGCACAAATTTTGAGGTTATAAGAACTTAATTTACTTGATGTTACTAATAAACCAGTTAATTAATCATGCCAAAAGGAAATTATATTCAAATTCAAATTCAAATATATCTTTAATCCATAGGCCTATTAAGTAGCACTTAAAATCGTCAATAATACATTAATAATTAAAATAATTAACACGAGCGCCTGAGGCGAGTGCAACCAAACCGCCTCACACGTCTTTAATGAATACGTTCCCACATCCATCCACTCGGACACATCATTGATCACAGGGACAGTAGTATCAGGAGTTTCTTCAGACTTGATGATTTCAAAGATAGGTCGAAAAAGCGCCAAATTTCTTTCAGTGCGAAATCCACTACGTATAAAAAATCAAAGACACCTTACCACCCCTGTGACTGAGCGTAGTATATTGAAGACCTCCCCACATTAAACAGGTCACGTAATATGGCAAATTTTGTGATTATTTTATCATTTAAGATACTTAGCTCTTTTACTCTCTCCCATAGCCAGTGGGAACGCTCTGGAACGTTCCTACTTGCAGATACCACATTTCAACTTTTTTTTCTTTGATTCCTAAATACTAAATCTTCTTATTATATAATTTTATTTTTTGAATTCTTATGCGTAAAGTAGAATGGCCAAAAGATAATCTAACGAAAATAGGCAGTGGAAATAAATTGAAAGCGGCACGAGGAAAAACGAACGTTGTGCCGTTAATTAGTAGAGGCCTATATCCAGTAGTCGCTGATTGATTGATTGAATTCTTGTACTCGTATGTATTTGTTACAAGTCAAAAATAAAACGCGTTTTATTGTTTTATTACACAAGTGAAAGCTACGATACCTAGCAATAAAATAAAGGACTGTAAAGGCATTGGGTATCGAGCTTGATCCCGAGTCGTGAACTCAAGACCTTGACACACACCTCTGACTATTCTAAGCTTTGGAAGTGCAATCATTATTGTTTGATGAAGTTAAACTTTATAAAGGAATCTGCAAGCTTGAGATATTTTCGCTAAAGCTTGTGAAGCCTGTATTAACCTGCAATGGGCTCTCAATTAGCGAGCTGTAAAACTGAGAGCTGTATATAACAATGGGTTAGTAATATAGAGTAACACGCTGTAATACACACGCCGTATGGCCGAAAGGTAGTGCGGTAGCTCATTGGATTAGAGCACTTCCCCGGATTGGAAGGGACGCATGTTCGATCCCCGCTTGCACTAAAGTTCTCTTTTTCCTCATTCTAAAATAATAATTTATACTTTAAAATAGCTGAGCATGTCAAGTGCTAAAAATACAGATCAAAATGTTTAAATAATTTACTGTTGTTAGCTAAGACTAAATCTTACTTAACTTTTAACGGATATTAACCATAGGCGCTAAATTGATATTAAATCAAACATCGTTCTGTTTAATATGATATTAATAAAATTTAGAGATGTCTCTCTCTTTTCTTTATATAAAGTAGGTCTGAAGTATCAAAGTTATAAAACTTTCAACCCAAAGTAAAAACAAAGGATAACGGACGGTCTTTTGATATTTTAATTTTGTCCTTATTGGAAGTTTAAGTCAAATTCTAAGGAAATATTTATATTTCTCACAGAACTTAATAAGTATTGAAATTAAAACACGCTTATCTTTTCATTTATTGCTTTAAACTCTTATATTTTATAAGGTACAAGCTTTTGTCCACGGCTCCGCTGCAGTAAAAAGTTGGTTTTTAGAATACATTCAGGTTACCGATATTGTAACGGGATAAAATGTATACCAGTTGTTAAGTCTAATCAAGGACTATATAAGAACAGTCGGTTCAGTAGTTTTTGCGTGATACAAGTATAAAAAATAGACAGACGGTAATTCTAAAAATAAGATAAGATAAGATTCTTTATTTGTCGAAACATGAGTAAAATACATAATACAAGAATATGCATTGATGTTGTTCTATTTCATTGCGATATCCACATTTTCTGCCTAACTAGGCGTACAAAATTTTATAAAATATATTTGTTTTATAACGTAATTACATTTTGATATTTCAAATACATAATTAAATTAAAAATGACTATTAAAATAATAATAAATGAAGATTAAATAATATTAAATTGTTTGATGTCAAATACTTAACTAAAAATGTACATTGTATAAATTAGGATGTCAAAATAATTTAAAAAAGGCATTTGTCATCAATAAAATCATTTATACTATAATAACATTTATCCACTAATATTTGTTTTAGATTTTCTTTAAATTTATCAGATTTTTTGATACACTTAGGTATCTTATTATAAATAAAATCTCCCTTATTATTAAAAAATACTGTTTTATGTTTAGAGACGCCTAAATATCATAACTGAAAAATTCACACCTGTTCAGTATTTATTGCGTGATGCCTAAAGAAACATACAGACAAATAGACAAAAATCTAAAAGAATCTGTTTTGTGTTCAGAGACGCCTCAATAGCCTAATAAATTTATTTTATATCAAATATAGTATGGATAATTATAGACTTGTTTATGTTCCAGTACAAAGATCAAAACCACGAACATAAATTTCCTCTTTTATAATGTATATTAGAGGACATAAACAAAAACAATTGGATAAAACGTATATCAGTTTCTAAGTCAGCAGCTATCAAACAATAAACGTTATCTCAAAATCCGTTCAGAAGTTTTAGCGTATTGTGCGAACAAACAGAAATAATTCAAAATAAAAATGTTTTGTGTTGAGAGACACTTAAAGGGCCTGATACAGTTTTTTTTTAAATATAATAATATTTATGAATTACACATACAGCTCTGTTACAGTGTTATAATAATTGAGATACTAATCTAAAGTAGGGCCAATTTAGTAGATCACGTTTGACACTTCATTACAATTCAACGGCGTAGCCTTGTAACGGAGGACACACAATTTTATTTATTTTTAGTTAGAACTGCACAATTGCTTAATATTTTTCATTTAAAATACATACAATAACGACAAAAAGGCAATTACGATTTACTTTGAGTAATAAACGTTTTTAAACATATTAAACAATTATTACATTTTATATCGTTACAAGGTTATTTCGATTAACGCCTTTTCTTTTTAAACACTAGGGATGTTACTCAAAAAATCGAATATTGATCAGTCGAAAGTTGAATTGAATGCAATAATCACTGTGAAGGAATGTTAAACCATTAATGGATAACCACATTTTGATTATAATAAAACATATTATTCTAAAGAACAAATTCTTTGTGAAATGTGGAAAAAGATAACTTTAGTGCGAGTGAGAATCGAACCTGCATATCTTCCAATCTGGGAAAGTGCTCTAACCGCTAAAAAGTAAAGCGCCTGCTACACGGTTGTGAACCAAGGGTTCCAACAGAGGTGACCTTGGTCACGATAATATTATCTATACATTATTGTGACTCGGCCGTGTCCTTGAAATAATTACCTACAGACGCGTGGTACGTAAACACGCAATAGGGCTGCCTGCCTCCAGTATTTTAATTTCATCTTCCTACTTGAATTTCTTTCTAGATTTGTGGTTTTGTGGTAGAAGTCATTACAGAAGATTGGAGAAAAGTCATCGAGAAAACAAAGAAAATAATTTTACATGAGTTTGAACGAGATGTGAAAATAGACAATACCTATTATTGAAAATGAATTAATAATATCTCTGAGTGCGGACAGTAGTGATGACGACGACAACGCTAGTTACTCGTGTAATTATAATAATTATAATTGTCCCAACGTTATTGTATGGAAGCGAGAGTTGGGTATGCAAAAAGGAGCATGAGAGTAAAATCAATGCGGTCGAAATGCGATCTCTGCGGAGAATCTGTGGAGTGAGGCTGACTGATCGCATTCGTAACGACGACGTAAGAGAGCGAGTAGGTATGAAAGAGAGTATTGGTGTAATGCGAAAGGGAATGCTCCGATGGTTCGGACATGTGGAAAGAATGCCGGACGAGCGACTGGTTAAGAAGATATACAATACGAAAGTGGAAGGATGTAGGTACAGAGGGAGACCGAGACTCGCCTACCTAGCCCAAATCGGTCATGTATTGAAGGAAGGTGGAGTCAGGAGTCTCCGAAACCGACGAACGTGTATGAAGAGAGTTATGAATGTTGAGGAAGCGAGAGATGTATGCAAGAATAGAACCTCTTGGCACTCTGTTGTCCCTGCCTACCCCGCAAGGGAAATGGCGTGATGATAAGTAAGTAAGTATAATAGGTCAACTAAATAAATGATAATTTTTTGTTAAATTGTCTTATCTTACCTTATATGTATCTTTTTATTTCCTATTTTTACGATAGAAAATAGTAATAGGACAGTGATTTGACTAATGGTTTTTTGATTTGATTTTCAATGGAACTTTAAAACTAAGCGATTTTTCACAATAACTGCATTCAGTTTACATATTTTTGAAGTCCGTATCGATTTGTTCAATATAATCAATTTTTTTTTAAGCAGGACGCCTCACTATGGACCTAAGACTCACAGATGTCAAATGTGATCTATTAAATTGGCCCTATTTTAATTGAATGTTTCCCAGCTTTAATTTACATTTACGTTAAAAATCACCATCGATTTATATAGTGAATTGTAACAGTACACAATTAAGATAATAAATAAGCTATATTATGTTGATTCCACTTGAGGGTTTGTAAAATCTTGTTCAGTATTTGGTGCAAACGATCAATCTTCGTTAACAAACCTTTACTAATAACATCAAAGTGACTTTTAGACTCGTATTTATATTATACTAGCTTTTGCTTGCGCAAACAGACAAACAGACAAAAAATCTAAAAAAATATGTTTTGTGTTAGATTTGTGATATTACAGTAATTTTTTCTCAAATATCTTAAATGTACAGACACAGCTCTGTTACAGTTTTATAATAGTATAGATACATACATATTATCACACCTTTTTCCCATAGGGGTAGGCAGAGACTTCTCTCCACTTGCTACGATCCTGACACACACCTTTCGCTTCATCTACTTTCATTAGCGCTTTCATGCATGCTCGTTGGTTTCGAGTACTCTTAACCTGGCCTTCCTTAAGAACGTCTCCGATCTGGTCAAAATACGTGGCGTGGAAAAAAAATAGGATCCGATTCCTCATTTTGATGTTGATCCGCGTCCGGCTATTTGGGATTTAAAGTCAGAGTTGTATTGTGACCGGCCAAAAGCAATTTGCGCTGTCCATTTTTATTCCATCCATACATCAGTCTTTTAAAGTCCACTGTTGGACATAGGCCTCCCCAAGAATGGGGATAGTGCCGTAATCGCCACGCTTGGCAGGCGGGTTGGCGATCGCAGTGGATGTTGTTAATACTCGAAGGAGTGCTGCTGCCCACTCCCTCGGCATTCCCAGTTGCCTCTTACGACTCCCATGGGTGGACAGGGGTGGGACAATTCTAAAGGCCCCACATGGCATGCCATTTTTATTGCGTGAAGTTAAAATAGGGTGAACCCAGTAACGCCGATGAACTGGACGTCGATAATTCTGAATTCTGCGACGTTTTCTACGTCTTTGTATAATAAGCAACAATAACGAAATCCATCCAAGAGTGCGTCCATTTTTGACAAACACATATCCGCCTCTGTCGAGTACACTTGAACAACTGCCGCAAGTGGCAGCCACTGAAGGCCGCATCCAGCCACCAGTGGCTGCCACCAGGCGTGAGTGGTCTGACTGAACCACTGATGGTCGCGTTTAGTAGCGGCGACTGGTGGCCATAATGTACGGGGGCTCTTACGAATGTTCAATTTCATCACTTTGCTGTTAATAAAATGCCATTTTCCAACTCGTTATTAAAACAATTCTGTCAATTAGATACAGACTAGTCACAATTAAAAATAATATAGAAATATTAATAATTTTCTGTTAATTAAATCTTGAACTAATTGTAAGATTCAAGTCATTCTCAATATCACAGTAGCTCGCAATCAGAAGCTGCAAATATTAGTCATTAAGACAACGAGGCCTCATAGCTTGTAAGACGACACAATATTGCAAAGACATGTCGCACATCGGCAACGACAGTGTCACAACACATAACATACGAATTTGATATAAGTATCCTCTAAGAATAAAAAAAACGTCATAATTATAGTGTGATTCCTCACTGAGATATGGCATGTAATACCCTTTTTCACTAAGCCACTTTCCTACCTTTTGCAGCGTAAATAGTGTCATAACAAAGTTAATACACAGTGGGCGTGCATATAGTGCATGTAGTACTGTCATTACCTGTGTAATGACCCTATTACCGTAAGTAATTCTCATTTAATTGCTTTGATTTCTGCAGAAAGACAGTCGCATCATGTGAAGTGACCATATTTTTGAGTTATTCTAACTACGTATTTTAAAATTAGGGAATAGAACTGTCATATCATGTTAAATGACACTTTTCTTGATTTAGCGATAGTTAATACACGAAGTTATATAATAAGTAGAAGTGTTATAACATGTGATATAACTGTACTGTCAGTTAAGACAAGTATTTTATTGAGTATTATTTAGCAATGTGTCTTTAATTCTGATTTATATAGCGTTTCGTCTTAGGACGCGTATCAAATATTGCAATAATGCTTACTTTTTACTTTATTAGGACAAAATGAAGCGGAACTCAAGAAACAAGTTCATGATTGATATAGTTTTACGCCATAACACTCCATAAGCATGCATTGGTATGGATGAATCTGAAAATTTGAAAGAAAATATTGGAGTATTTTTTTTTTCAAATACCCACGTACTTCCAAATTTTACATTACGTTTATTAATGTTCTATTCATATTAATTTTCAGCATCTGCATTTACGAGTTTTAAACGATGTAGTTTACAAAATAATAGCTAATTTAAATACCACTGTAGCAATACACGAAGTAAGTGTATTGCCTATGTCCAGCAGGGGATGTTAAAATCCATCAAGGATGGGTGTAAGTGTAAATTATTTATTTTATTTTTGAACGAAGGTGATGCTATCCAACCATATACAGTAAAGGTTAAAATCTGGGCATATTTACGTGCCAAGCCAGTCCTGAAGTGATCAGGTCAGCGGAGGAAAAAGGAAGAAAACATTGACTGAAATTAGTTCTTGCGATTTTGTGTTGTTCAAAATTTTAGCACAGGATACGCCTGGGCATCCAAACAAAATCTATTACAATAATAGCCGTGACAATACGAGTATGATAACTAAATATGCATCTAGAACATTATTTTATAAAACTTTGTTTAATCAAATAGAAAATTTAAATTATGATTTTTATCATTTTGTTATTACATTGTGTTGTTTTCTGATACTTACTGTTTTAGAATTTTTTAGTTATTAGATCAAGTATTACGCAAGTACAAAAATCTTTTTTTGTTATTTTTCACTTCTAGGCTTAAGTTCACATGAATTATGCTAAACAATTTCATTTTGTTTGCGTAAAATATTGGTTATTAATATGTTTTCGAATGGTCAGGTTATCTTTTGTCTGAAAATTTGCTATATAGCTTTATATTTGTATAGTTTTGATACCTTATCTGTTTCTAATATAACTGTTAATAACTATTTAGATATTTTTATATATATTTTTAGCATTTGACATGCTTAGCACTATACATTAAACACAAAGTGAAAAATGTGAAATCGAAAATAACAGTCAGGAGCAGGATTTGAACCTGCATCTTCTGGATACCGTCCAGATGCTTTACCAATTCAGCAATCCTGACAATTGCTCCTGACTGCTAATTTCGATAACACATCATACTTAACGTCTTTGGGTGACGCCTGAGCCATTTGTCGGAAGTATTTTCATACATTATACCGACCAGGTAAACTTAATTTTACAATTAAGATTTTACCTAATAATGACGCAAACCCTTTAAATATTTAGATATTTTTATATATATTTTTAGCATTTGACATGCTTAGCACTATACATTAAACACAAAGTGAAAAATGTGAAATCGAAAATAACAGTCAGGAGCAGGATTTGAACCTGCATCTTCTGGATACCGTCCAGATGCTTTACCAATTCAGCAAAAAAAATGAATTGGTAAAGCATCTGGACGGTATCCAGAAGATGCAGGTTCAAATCCTGCTCCTGACTGTTATTTTCGATTTCACATTTTTCACTTTGTGTTTAATGTTAATAACTATGTAAAATCATAAATGTATATTGATAGTCTTTGATTTATTTTAAAAATATACAAAGTATTAACAAATAAGTGTTTTATTTTATGAAATCTTTGAATAATTTGTCTAAAAAAGTGACACATTAGAGGAATTTAAAAGTAATAAATAAATATAAAATAGAAAAAATATCTTTAGATATTTATTTTGATAAAAACATAATAGAGCATTAAACAGTATTCTTAAATATATCTTAAGTTCTCCGATACGCATTCCCAGAAAAAAATATATGGAGTTTTTAGTTATAAAAAAATATAATCTTGATTTCCCAAAGAATGCATTTTTTGTGTTGTGACGCTTTCCTTGCCGATGTGCGATGTGTATCGAGATTGAAATAATGTACCTACACGCATTCACATAAACATATTCTAGTAGTAGAGCCTTACTTATATCAGCATTAATAGGCCGGTTCAATCCGGGAAGTACCACCATCTCACAAACGACCAGCGTGAAACAACGGTAGGACACCGTTGTGTTTCATTTGGCGAGTGAGAGTGCCGGAGGCCCAAGTTCCCTCCCTATCCTCTTATTATCTTTCCGATCTTCTCCTTAGTATCCTACCTAACCTCTGCTTATTATCCTTCCTATCCTTTTCCTCGGAGATGAAGACGGGCGAGTGATGCCTCTGGTTTTGGTAGCGTCCATAAGCTGCGGTAGCCGCTTGCCATCAGGTGGGCCGAAAGCTTATTTGCTACCCACGTAGTATAAAAAAATATACATATTTATAGTAAAACATTGCGAGGTAACCGATGACTCTGACAATTAATTATGAAGACATTGACATCGTAGTTGACAACGCCCGGAACTCTTCTCATTATAAGAAGATACGAGACCAAAACGTGACGATATTGTTTTAAAAACTTGAGCCTGTCGCATCCGATTTTGTACCGCAGTACGAGCACATCTACCCATTAAACACAAGTGAAAAATGTGAAATCGAAAATAACAGTCACGAGCAGGATTTGAACCTGCATCTCCTGGATACCTTCCAGATTTTTTGCCAATTCAGCAATCGTGACAATTGCTCCTGACTGCTAATTTCGATGACACATTCATAATCTTTGGGTGACGCCTGCGCCATCTGTCGGAAGTATTTTCATACATTATACCGACCAGGTAAACTTAATTTTACAATTAAGATTTTTACCTAATAATAACGCAAACCCTATAAATATTTAGATATTTTTATATATATTTTTAGCATTTGACATGCTTAGCACTTTACATTAAACACAAAGTGAAAAATGTGAAATCGAAAATAAAAGCATGTCAAATGCTAAAAATATATGTAAAAATATCTAAATACATCTACCCACATAAGACGCTCCATACTTTAAATGAAATATCTACATAGTTGAATTAAATAATTCACATTCACATATAACTTTACTAGTGGTAGAGCTAAGGCTCCCAGCATGAACAGGCCGGTTCAATCGGGGAAGTACCGCCCTCACACAGAAGATAGGCTTGGAACCTCCTCTCTATCCTCTCCTTGCTGTCATTCTTATTCTTATCTATATTATAGTACCTCCTCGCCCCTATCTGATACCTTTGAGTTGCCAACGCGCATGTGATATCGCTAGTGTTGCTGTGTCTTTAGACTACGGCAACCACTTACCATCAGATAGGACGTATGCTTGTTTGCCACTCTTTGGTATAAAAATAAATATAGAGTTATCCAGATTAGGACTATATTATGTAATGGCAAAACTCAACGGACAGCAGATAACGAGTTTCGTTACAGTTTAGTAAGCTTATAAGCCACAACAT
Organism: Leucoma salicis; assembly: GCA_948253155.1. Classification (NCBI taxonomy): domain Eukaryota; kingdom Metazoa; phylum Arthropoda; class Insecta; order Lepidoptera; family Erebidae; genus Leucoma; species Leucoma salicis. The sequence goes on from OX411814.1 coordinate 8,620,232, forward strand.
GTCGTCATTTTATTAACCTCTTTGCTGAGAGTAAGCTTTGTATGAAATAGAGTTGCGCTGGAATGTCGTTCTAATTAGAAGCAGTGTTAATTGCATACGTGAGTTTGATGTTCGGAATACACTCTTAGCCAGCGTATTTACAGTATTACCAAACATCGATAAATTAGTATGTCTGATTGTTTATAAGCAACTTTTTTTTTGTAATGGCGGGAATTTTTCGTTCGGAGCAACGATCAGGGTAGTATGGGACCCTCCCCCTAATAATCCCACCGTGTGTCGTCTCTCCGCCTGTATTAGCGGGCCACTGGAACTATATTACATAACTTCAGTGTCCTACACCTACTAAATATAATCATTGATCTAATGATGACCTGTATGATTGACTTTTTAATGTCGGGACATAAAATGCACTACGTAATCTTAGTCCGTTTTATAAACATGATACATAATTTTCAAAGTAACTCATCTATATAGATGTAGATGTAAATATATAATAGCCTTTGCCAGCGGCTTCGCCGCAGCCAAAAGCTAGTTTTTTTGGTTATATTCCCGATATAGTAGCGGGATAAAATGTCTACCAGTTTTTATGTCAAATCAAGGCCTTTCAAATAAAAAAAGTTGCGTCAAAATCCGTTCAGTAGTTTTTGTGTGATGCGCGAACAAACAAACAGATAAACAGACAAACAGACAAAAATTCTAAAAAAAATTGTTTTGTGTTTTGACTTGCCTATATAGCCTATTACAGTAATTTTTTCTCAAAATCTTAAATGTACAGACACAGGTCTGTTACAGCTTTATAATATATATATATATATATATATATATATATATATATCTGTTCTACCTTATGTTCGCAATATCCTACCCGCAAAACCACAAACTTGATTGTTCTGTTACTGCTCACCAGAATTGAATCCCAGTAAATGTTTTAATTGTATTTAGTGTTATGATTATTTTAATGAGTTGTATGACAAAGGAAATTTTGCTACGAATACGCTTTAGTAGACACCGAATTCAATTTATTTCACCTTATCTTTTTTTTTTGCTACAGCAAAGCAAGGCACTGTTACCTCAGATCAAGTACCTGGACTTAGTAGTGGACGTAGGCCTGTGTCGCGAACACTTAGGCAAATTTTCACCAATGCTCGTCGGTGTGGTATCCCGCCTTTTCAGACTGTTTTTTTTTCTTTTTTTAGTTAAGGCGGGCAAAAATGTACCTAACCGCACACCCCGTCGTTCGGGGCAACGAACAGGGTAGTATTATAGTGGGTGAGGGTCTCCCACCCTCACTACTAAAGAAACCCGCCGTGTGTCGTCTCTCCGCCTATGTTGGCGGGCCACTGGCACTATATTGCATTACTTCAGTGGTGTGTGATGTCCGCCATAAATCTAGATAAACGAAATTGTTGTATTATCAGGCAAAATACATAGAATGTTTGTACAAATGTGTAAAAAAAAACATATTTTTTTTTATTGCATGTCGTGGCATACATGCCACAGCCCATTTGATGGTAAATGGTAACCGTCGCTCATGGACTTAACTGTACTGAGAGTATTTTCAAGCCGCTGCTCACCAATTCATTTCACCGATACGAAATGAAATAATAAACAGCTATCTCCTGCTACAGCCAAAACGCAACGATGTGATTCATGGCCGGTCACAAGGGAGATGGTGGTACCAACCCGCTCGGACCCGATACCAAGTGGGAGTACTCACTACCCAGCTCTACCACCAGTCATGCAATGGATGATAATTGCTTACTTCCCTTAGTCGTCTCATACGACACCCGTGGGAAAGAATGGGGTGGTGACGCTTGTATTCTTAGTCCGTCAGCACACGGACAAAACCACTAATTAGCGTAATGTAACAAGCAGAATAATGCGTTGGTATAAAAAAACAATCCAAAACGTTAATTCATAAAATCAATCAAAGCAGACTTTTGCTTCAGACTAACGTAGCTAGCTAGATATGTTATATGTGCACTCTAACGTAGGACTAAGTACTACTATATTATAGAAAAAATAACAACAAAATTGAAATGAGTTCGGCGGGAACCATAAATTCAATAGTTTAACTTGCAATTTAGAAAATTGCTCCGCTTACAAAATTGCATAGCTTGATGTAATTAAAGATGACTCACTCTTTAAAAATCCGACTCAGCTCTTTCAATATGAAACTTTATTATGAAGGATGGAAAGTTTTAATAATCCCTAGCGTCAAGAGTCGTGGACGTCCAAATCGAGGTGGTGTAACCTCATTTCACTGCAACACGGTTTTATTCATAAATTTTTCGAGTAATAAGTTATAACTCCTTGTTGTTATTCTTATTTATTTTTCACGGGAAATATCTAATTCTGTTGTAGAGATCTGTTTCAATTAAACACTTTTTCAAAGTTATAATTATGCCTTACAAGTTACCTAAAGTTTAGTTGTAATGTTTGTAATGGAATTAACGAAGTTAAGGAATTTTAAACGACGTAATATAAATATGGCCAGTAGAATGATGTTCAAGAAGAATGCGGTGAACTTTAAACGCATCGATGTTTAAAGGCACCTTGCGGCGGGGGCACTTAGATGCAGCGATGTGATAAATTATATTGATTAATATTTTAACTATTAATATTAGAATAGATGATATTTTTAATTATTAAAAAAAATGTATAAATAGAAAAAGTATTTGCTATCACACATTGTTATAATCATGGGCAATAATTTGAAATGGTGAGTAAGAATATAACGTATATTAGTATTAGGTATATTTTTTACACAAAAAAAAAACCTGTAAGTAAAATGTCCCACAAAGTTAGTGAATGATGGATCACTAAACATGACTGTTAATAACAGTAACTAGCTTCGCCACTTGTTCGGATTTTCACTCTACAACTGGGAAAAGGCTATTATACTTTGTTAGTAGAATTTTTATAAGTTACTCAACTGTTTTACGTGAATAAGGCTTTAGCGACATTCAAAGCCAGTATAGTTTCAGACTAGTTTGTTATATCATTATGATCTAGACTTTTAAATATTTGTTTTATATGTTTGACGTAGCTATAATTTTGTATTTTACATTAACATACTTATTGTTGTAATAAAGTATTAACATAAAAGGTCTATGCAATCATTTCATATGGTTCTTAATAAATAACAACAAATTATTTGTGAAATTGGAAAAAGAGAGTTTTACTGTGAATAAGATTCGAACCTGCGTCCTATTCAATCCGGGGAAGTGCTCTCAACTGCTAAGCTATCGCAGTCACCTAACGGTGTCACCCGATCTCCACTTTACATATTTTTTAGATGTCTTTGCGAGTTTAAAGTAGCTGAGCATGTCAAGTGCTGAAATACAGTTCAAAATATGTATTATATAAGTTAACCTTGTTGGAACACATTTGACAGATAGCACAGGCATCAAGACGGTAAAAATGCGATATAGAAATTGATAGCTCCGAGTAACTGCCACATTATGACAGCTCAGCTGGAAATCGTTTTTATTTATTATAATAAATTATTTGAAACAACCCTCTCGATAATTATTTGTCTTATTAAAACAATTTTTCCCGTGCTTATACCGAAACAGATTTGTAGTTAGAAAAAATATAAAGATCTCAAGTTTATAGAAACTTTTCAATGAAAGTAAACACAGACTGATGCAAACAAAAACCTTTCTTAAACTACTTAGACATATTATTATTTCATCATCATAAACCATTTTCGAGTGAAATTTTTCCCGGAAATGATAGATAACCCAAACCATGGTCTTATACGGGTAGGCAAAATTTATAGGACGATCTTAAAACATAATTAATACCATTCCAATTGTCACATAAAACAATATTAAGACAAAAAATTAACATACTTTAATAATTATGTTTTTGAGTGTACGCGACACTCAAAAAACAGCATCCATATTACAACTATTGGTACTTAAATCTAAAAAATAATCAAATTTGTCCGTGTGGTGACGGACTAGGAATACAAGTATCACCACCCCATCCATTCCCGCGGGTGTCGTACAAGGCGACTAAGGGAAGTAAGCAATTATTACCCATTGCATTACTGGTGGTAGGGCTGGGTACCAAGTGAGAGTACTCACTTGCTATCGGGCCCGAACGGGTCCGTACCACCATCTCCTGTATGACCGGTCATGAAGCACATCAGTGTGTTTTGACTGTAGCAGCAGATAGACGTTTATTTTTTCATTTCATATCTGAGAAATGAAATGGTGCGCAGCGGCTTATTACGGATCATTGATGAAAACTAGTACTGTGTTACTAAGTATTAATACCAATATTGCTGGATAAATACTACTTTTGTTATATTACAAGGGTAGTAAACAAATAGTCCACCTGATGCTAAGCAGTTACCGTAACTTATAAATGTAGATACTACTAACACCAAAAGCATCACTAGCGCTTCCCTAACTCCAAGGAAAGGAATAGGTCTCAAGGTACAGAGGAAGGACAATAAGGAGAGTATGATGAAAAGCTTAGGCTTCTCGTGCTCTCAGTCACTATACGGAACGATAGCAAGAATGTATATTGTATAATAGTGTAATTAAACGACATTAAATATTTTTTCATAAATATACATATTTTTTTGATAATCTTTACAAAACATACTCGTTTCGATTTTTTGATGAGAAGTGTATATTATTTTTTAAACACGACTAATTTTCATGAGACTACTTTTAAGTACAAATTATTTGTGAATGTGGAAAGTTCTCTTTAACTATATTGCGAGTGGAAATCGAACCTGCGTCCCTTCCAATCTGGGGAAGTGCTCTAAGCCGCTGAGCTATCGCAGTGACCTTCAGCCATACCCAATCTCCACATCACATTTGTCTTTACGACCCACGCCACCTATCGGATGCATTTACATGCATTAATCCAATATAGTAAATTTAATTTTGCAATTAAAATTCATACTATTTGAAGACGCATTTGATTTTGTCCGTGTGGTGACGGACCATTCTTTCCCACGGGTGCCGTATGAGGCGACCAAGGGAAGTAAGCAATTATCATGCATTGCATGACTGATGGTAGGGCTGGGTACCAAGTGGGAGTACCAGGCCCGAGCGGGTTGGTACCACCATCTCCCGTGTGACCGGCCATGGAGCACATCGTTACGTTCCGGTTGTAGCAGGAGATAGCCGTTTATTCTTTCATTTCATTCAGATGGGCCATGGCTCGTCTGCGACTACATACAATAAAAAAAGACGCGATTTTGTTTTTTAAATAGGTAGGTGTACATGTCAAGTGCTAAAATACAGATAAAAATGTTCATGAGACTAAATAAGATGTAGAAAGGAAAGTAGTAACAGTATCTTGTCCTAAACTACGTAATAAATGCATACCTACCTAAAGAAAAATATTACACACAAAATGGTCTTATTCTAGTATTATTTATGAATACTTCTGTCACGGTGACTAAGTGAAGAGTGTTGTGGTTCCTTGTGATAAGAAAATACAGTTAGTTAAAGGTGACACAAAATTATTACGGTTGCAAGCCTCGGTCTTTGACTATAACTTTTTTTTTGTGTGTAACCTGTGGCTATAGGAACTTTTTGCTAGCTGCTTATATGTATATGCTTGGATATTACGGGGACACCATTAATTACTCTCTATCATCCTCACTATTATAAAGCTGTAACAGAGCTGTGTCTGTATATTTAAGATATTTGAGAAAAAAAATACTGAAAACTATCTATCTATACTATTATAAAACTGTAACAGAGCTGTGTCTGTACATTTAAGATATTTGAGAAAAAATTACTGTAATAGGTTATATAGGCGTGTCTAAACACAAAACGATTTTTTTTAGATTTTTTGTCTGTTTGTCTGTTTGTTTGTTCGAGCATCACGCAAAAACTACTGAACTGATTTTAATGCAACTTTTTTGTTTGATATCTTTCGATTAGACTTAACAACTGGTATACATTTTATCCCGCTACTATACCGGGAACCTAAGATATAGGTAACCCAAAAACCAGCTTTTGGCTGCGGCGAAGCCGCGAGCAAAGGCTAGTAGTTTATATAGGCGTGTATAAACACAAAACAATTTTATCTGTTTGTTCATTCATGCATCACGTAAAAACTACTGTACGGATTTTTATGCAACTTTTTTATTTGATAGCTCTTGATTAGACTTAAAAACTGGTATACATGTTATCCCGCTACTATATCGTGAACCTGAGATATAACATAAAAACTAGGTTTTGGCTGTGGCGAAGCCGCGGGCTTACTAATATTATAAATGCGAAAGTGAGTTTATTTGTCTGTTACGCTTTCACGCTGTAACTACTGAACCAATCATCATGAAATTTTACATACATCTAGTCTGGAGCCCAGGTAATAATATAGGCTCTTCTTCCGGAAAAATGTTTGGTTCCCGTGTGTCTATTTTTACATAAAGATAATTAGTGTGCCGTTGAGTGATGTATTTATTTCAACGCGGACTGAGCTGCAGGCAGATCTAGTTTTATAATCATTTTAATCGCTTTAGTTTATTACAAGGCATGTTTCTTTTTTATCTTTTTGAGTTATTATGTTCCAGTAAAAAAACATTGTTAACAAAAAAAATCGCTTATTCAAACCCAGATTTAAAATTTCGTTTGTTTTTCACCTCCGACATTTATCCTATTGGTATCTTTTTTGAATGATATGGATTTAGACCATACTACGCTGGCCTAACTGAGTTCGCTGATATCACAACCCATCCAGAAACCCTATCAGGCATGCAGATTTTCTCACAATGTTAGCCTTTACGGGGCAGTGAAAAATTGTGAATAAGTACACATATAATTTCAAAAAATAAAATTTGCCTAACTAGGTCTTGTCCCTGGACTGGGGATCGAACGTAATCGACACATATTTGTGGTCCTTATTCTTACTACTTGGCTATAACTGGCTTATGAAATTCAAAATAATATAGTAAGCTATACACTCTTAGCATGATGGAGAAACCTTAATTTTGATGGATGGTAGCGGTTTCAGTAATTAATGTGGGATCCAAACATATCGAGTAAAAAGTTGCTAAGACATATATTTTTTTTCAACAATTTACAAAGTATACGCCATCAGTTGATTACTGATTGTAAATGTCGCTTTAATGGCTGCAATGCTGAAGTTAAATCTCATCTTTAATTTAGAAGACTATAAAAAAGGAGTAATCTCGTGATTGTATAAAACGCTTTTAGAAATAAAATCCAAGTTTATATTTACTGAAACAACTTCGGCTGCACGATCATAAAAAACCAACATTCAGAGTAAACAGTTATTTCGGCAAGCGATATTGAGATTTATTGTTTTTAGATATGAGCTAATAATAGCTTTGGATAATACAATTCCTAAGGTGTTGTAGTTTGATTAATTAAAAAAATAAAGTGTGTGTGTACTTATGTACACGCGTTAGAAGTTATACTTCTTTGGCGTAACAAGATAAAAATCTTTTCAAAAATTTTATCTTTCGTCTTATTCTACGTTTGTAGAAAAAACGACACTAACAATAGAAAAAAAGTATTTAATATATTAAAAGTTTTATTATAACGTATTATCTAGTTAAAAACTAACTTGGCCCAAAACTTAGGGGTCAAAGAGCTAACTCAAAAGGAAATATGCTGTTAACTATCCTATACAAGACAAAACAAGGCTACATTCTGATTTGCTTACTCAGGAGAGGTTTTGCAAATGGTGGATCCCATATTCGGTATAGAACAAGTTAGGTATATAAATATTTTAATCACCTATTATCGTTTAAGGTCCTTGAAAAGTTTATATGCGGTAATTATAATCTAATCTATCAATGTAATAACAGATTACGTTCGTGCTACATTAGGACCCAATTCTGTTATTATAACAGTAACAAAATATTGTATTTTAACGATATTTGTCTTTATAAGCGTTGCCGTGTGGGGCCGGCACCAAGAATAGCTCCACCCCGTCTCTTCCTATGGGAGTCGTATAAGCCGTCTAAGGGATTACCGGGGGACCCCTGTGTATTAAAAACATCCTTTGCGATCACCAACTATGCGCTCTCCTATAAATAAATTATTTAATTTAAAATATATTATGTCGCTGCACTGCTGTCCAGATTATCGCAACTATTATCAAGATGAAGCCGCACAAATTACTCGTCTCTGTGGCGGAGCTAAGTGGCAAAATATTGTTTGTGCCAAATGTGGCAAAAAGCAAAAGCTCAGCCCATCATCGCGATTAATCTATACTATTTTAAAACTGTAACAGAGCTGTGTCTGTATATTCAAGGTATTTGAGAAAAAATTAAAAAATGATGCAAAACAATATTGTTAGAATTTTTGTCTGTTTATCTGTTTGTTTGTTCGCGCATCGCGCAAAAACTACTGAACATATTTTAATCCAACTTTTTTAATTTGATAGCTCTTGATTAGACTTAAAAACTGGTATATTTTATCTTGCTACTATATCGTGAACCTAAGATATAACCTAAAAACTAGCTTTTGGCTGCGGCGGAGCCACGGACAAAGGCTAGTACATAATAGTACTATTTTAGCCTTCATTTTTTTAAGAATTATGATGTTCATCTAAATACTATTCAAATGTGGAATCAAGTTCTACTTTACCAACGATAGTATAGTAGATAGTAGAAACTTAACTAAAATTGTTTAAACAGTTGTTGGAGAGAGAACAAAAATTACAAGAGTACATTCATAATTAAGTATGTAAAACATGACAATTAAAATAATTAGTTTATATATTAGGCTCTTAACTTTCTGGCCACGTTTGCGACTTCAACATCTTGTTCCTTTCTGTATATAATCCATCCATCCATCCATCCATCAGCCTTTTAAAGTCCACTGCTGGACATAGGCCTCCCCAAGAATGGGGGATAGTGCCGTAATCACCACGCTTGGCAGGCGGGTTGGCGATAGCAGTGGATGTTGTTAATACTCGAAGGAGTGCTGCTGCCTACTCCCCCGGTATTCCCTTAGTCGGCTCTTACGACTCCCATGGGTGGAGAGGGGTGGGACAATTCTAAATCCGGCCTCACACGGCGGACATTGCCTACATTATAGAAACAAGTAGGTATTACTGTATATAATACCTACTTATTTCTATAATGTAGGCAAATAAAATTCGATGTACCTAGTAACAAAAGCCGCTAACGGAAATTGAGAATTTGAAGTAGGTACCAGATGTTCCAGGTTATGAAATAATCGAATTACTATTATGATGTTTGAATTTTTAAATTTATTATTCTTCCACCTAAGCCCTCGTGGGTGCCACTACATCCATCCATCCATCAGCCATTCGAAGTCCACTGCTGGACATAGGCCTCTGACTGTTGATTATCTAGAGAATAAAATCGTGGAATAGATTATTCTCGGTATAGTCTGTTATTCTTGTATACATTCAAGTTTGGTCGAATCTGCCCTTAATCGCCTTATATGACACCCGTGCGAAAGACTATCGTATTCTTTAGTAGTCCGCTTTTTTGTTGCTAATAACGGTAGGTATAAAATTCTATTCATGGAAGTAGTAATGCAAGGCTTTGTGTTTTAAAAGGTCTATGAACAAAGCCAGGAATGCCTATCTTCCCATACAACTGAAGATAAACAAATGATACACATTTTCTTTAACGGCTTTAGCAGAGAAGACTGTGCTGCTTACGCTTTCTGTCCCAATAATAACCCATCGACATCGCATCGTGACATTGTCATTGGTTGAGAGATCTAGAAAGATTATCGCGATTGGTTGAGCGATTATTGCGACATGACGCGTCTATGTCTCTACCAATCACAAATAAGACGATTCGATGTCGATACGATTTTGTGAATCACATTTTACTGAGTCCATAGACTAAGATCTAAATAAAAAAAACGTAACCATATATTTTTTTAAAGAACAATAAAGCTAACTTCGTTTATTAAAAAGTACTAATATAAAAACTAATCAATAATACAATGATTAATTGAGTGATCGTTATACACTGGTTACTACCAGCGGTTACATTTATTGCGAATTCTAAAGTTCTACATAGTTTTTTCAGGTCTCTTTTTGCATTGTCTTCGTTTCAAGACGGGATTTTGGGATGTATGGCAGTAGCGCAGAAAATTTACAAATGTAATCAGAGAAGACGCCATTATTTGCAGGTCATCATAACCATAGTAGAAAGAGTGGGAAGTAGGTTATCTTCATACAAACGCAACGCGTGCGGCTTGTATGTGTGCGCCATAGTATCGTACACACACTCTAACAAAATCTCGACCCGTTTCTCAGTGCGCGAGTCGGGGCTAACGCCGCACAAGGGTCGCGCGTCACGGCTTTTCGGCACCGCTAAATAAATGAAAAATGTGTGATAATCACAGGTGAACTTATTCTGTGTGTTTGGCTGTCTAAGTAATTCATCGATTCCAGAGTTGTCTCTGTTCAGATTACCTACGGAACAGGAAAGGCAAGGAAGTCATTTATAATACCTATAATTTTTACATGATGATGAGTGAGATACCTACTTATTTTTTTGTTGTATTAGGTAGTGTTTTATCAGACAGATGAAGTAGACCCGCCTACTTGCCCAATATAATGTTACCTAGGTATTTTTGATCTGTCAAATTGATACGCCGCTATTGCTTTGTTTACGTTTAGTCATGTTTCTCAGTATTGTAGTTATAGTGACTAAGACCACTGAAGAAATGTAATATGGTTCCGGTGGCTCGCCAATAAAGGCGGAGAGTCGGCACACGACGGGTTTCTTTAGTAGGTGAGGGCCCTACACTACCCTGTTCGTTGTCCCGAACGACAGGGTGTGTGGTTAGAAACATTTTTCCCGCTAAAAAATAAAGGTATAGTGACTAAGTAATAATTGTAAGTAAAACTCGTAAGTTAAAATCATCTGTGCTGTGTCGTCTGGGTTCAGGGTCAGTGAGGCCGGTTTTACCTAAACGATTACAAGTAAAAAATACAACTTCCCGGCCCTTGCCAATTTCTAGGCACTGAAATAAAATTTAGCTAAAAGTGACAACCCTGAGACAGGCAACTATGGTAGGTAATTATATCGCGGAATGGGCCGGAGATAGCCTACTTCCCCACTCTTTCTACTATGTCATAACTTTACTCAAAGGCAACTCGAACGGACGAAAATCGAAAACCATTCACATTGAATCAATTTCCTACCAGTAAATTGACTTCATACATTGGTTATCATTCAAATACTATTATTATCTTATATGCTAATGCAGGTCAAGCGTCGACAGGACATTGCTGAAAATCAGCGTTGCTATGATCATATAGCAACATTAGCTGAGCAATTCATCCTCTTTCGACATTAGTTATTAAGTACGTACTTAATATATATAATACAAGTAATGTCGAAAGACCACGTACTTTACGTGGTCTGGTGTGAACCAAGGAAGTAACCTCGGACCTCTGCAATTTATAATCATGATAAATGATTTGCCCTAAGTCGTTAAAGATGCAATTTATTTATTATCTGCAGACGATCTTAAGTTATCGCTAGCAGTAAGTGGTGATGATGACTGTGAACGACTTCAGAAGGCCATAGATAGCGTAGTTACTTGGAGCAAGGATAACCTTCTACAATTCAACGTCCAAAAATGTGTCACCATCAGTTTTTCGCGTGCACGTAGTCCTATAGTTCATAAATACAACGTTGATGGGATGCCGATGGTCAGAGTCACAGAGGTCAGGGACTAAGGAGTTAGTCTTAACGCGGGGCTAACGTTTCGTGATCAGTGAGTTAAGTGCTGTAAAAAAGCCTACAAAACTTTAGGGTTTATGATACGTACTGTTCGTAAATATTACGGCGATTATCGCTTTATATAACACTCTGGTGAGAAGCCAAATTGAATGTAATGCAGTCATCTGGGCCCCACATGAGACTAAATATACTCTTATGTTGGAGCGAATACAAAACAAATTTGTTAGATTTTTATATGTTAGACTCTATAGAGTATACCCATTTTACACGCTTATGTATTCAAACTTGTTTATAGTGGACATGGTTGGATATAACGAGTTGAGAGTTAGGCGTGAGTTCGCACTTGCCTCTTATTTATTTAAATTAATTAGAGGCATACACTACTAGCTTTAATATATTGGCGATACATAACGGCAATATATTAAAGCTAAGTTTGAGTGTGCCGGACAGATATGTGTGGCGGCGACGTCGGCCTCAGCTGTTGGCTGTACCTCATGGTCGCTCTAATCTGGTAAATGAGGCGCCCCTGACGCGAGCACTTCGCACTTTTAGCCTTGTATCAGAGGACACAGACATATTTCATTGTACACTGAGTGAATTCACAACAATAACTGTATATATTTTATGTTATAGAGTATAAGATATGCTGCACTGTCAAATTAGGCCTTGCCTGTAATGATAGTTGTAAGTTTTGGTATAAATAAATAAATAAATAAGTATAAACGTAAATGGTGCTTTGTCCCCACAGCTTTATTTATGTATGTAGAAATAAATATTTTCTTTCTTTCTTTCATTACTATTAGTAACCGATTATAACTGTTGATTGTAACCGATCAACTGTCGATCAATTCTGCCCGCGACATCATCCGCGTGAACTTCAAAAATTCATTCATTCACTCTACTACACATTATCATATAAAAATTGTTATCCTACTGGAACCATTCGTATATCTGGGATGAAACATAACCTATGTCCTTATCTGAGCTTCGGACTATATGCATCCAAAATTTTTATGATAAATAGTTTAGTAATTACGGTGAGAAAGTGGAACAAACAAACAAAAACAAACTAACTTTTGCATTTATAATATTCCATCCATCCATCCATCAGCCCTTCGACGTCCACTGCTGGACATAGGCCTCCCCAAGAGAACTGTGTGCTCGTTATGGGTGATAATGCCGTAATCGCCACGCTTGGCAGGCGGGTTGGCGATCGCATGGATGTTGTTAATACTCGAGGGAGTTCTGCTGCCCACTCCCCGGTATCCCTCAGTCGGCTTTTACGACTCCCGTGGGTAGAGAGGGGTGGGACAGTTCTAAAGCCGGCCCCACACGGTGAATTATAATATTAGTAAGGATTAAAATTCATTCAGGGGACAGATAACCATAGTATTTGGTAGAATGTGTACGCGCTGTCGAGAAAATAATTTAAAAAGCTTAATTACCAAGTATTCCGTCATCAAAAGTAAGTGATAAACGTTATAATTGGATCGTTTTACGCGGTAGGTTATTATTATATTTTGATATTATTTCTTATAACGGACCACCAGATATCAACCAGACTTATACGAATAACATAACCCTATAAGAGAACCTACGTGGTAAGCAATTACTAGCTCAAAGGTAGATGTAATTAGTGATGTCTAAATTTCTAGCCCTTTTTAGAAAATCATTGTTTTGAATTAAGTATTTTCTGAAAGCGACGTGTCGAAGAAACTTATATAAGAATACTACGAGAAAGTAGCTACTCTTAACAGTACATTAAACGAGAAGCGCACAAGCGCGTTCCAGCTATTTTTGCATAATATTAAGCAAGTAATGCACTCGAAATCCACAGTTTTCTAAGCTACTTCACGTATGCTTAGGTAATCGTGGGAGAAATTTCTCTATAGACGATGCACTCGTGCGGTATTTTATAAAAAAATGTAAGCTACGTAAAAATTGTATGTCGGCATACTAATATCATTTTAGCGCAACTGGAGATGTTTTTTTTTTATATATATTATGAAGTTTAAAAAAGCAACAATATATTGTTTAAATAAAAATATAATAGCATATTACCCGACTGCTAGAAAAAGGTTATGTTTTTCTTTATGTTCTCATGTCTTTCAAAACGCTCGACAGATATTATGATTTAAGATAGATAATAATAAATACATCTTGACCGATGTGATGTTAATGGACGGAATATTGGGAATATTGGTCAAATTAAAGGTCTCATCGTAAGCATTTTAAAAATCATGACCGTAACCATAGCAAGAGGTGATCCATTTCGAGGTTTCCTACTTTTTTAAAGAAAAAAAAACAGAAAATTCATAATTAATGGAGAATGTTTATTATCATTCGAAAGAATATTCATTGGCATTTATTTTTTGAAGATTATGTCTATCAAATGTTGGCCGTTGCTACGTCGCAGATGGTCCATCCGTTGACTCCAATTTTCGATGACTCGTTCAACCATTTCGACTAGTAACAACAAAGTAATGAGGCCCGTTTCTGGCTCAATGGGTATGTAAACAATGCTAAAGGTGCGTCCGTCACGACTGCGCCGTCGTTTCGTACGTATTGCCGTGCGCCCAGGCTTCGTTGATCGCCGCTACCGCTCGGTGTTTATTTATTCAAACTCAAAGATGGCTACATATCGGAAAAGAAAATACTGTATTTTATTTGGATGACATATAGACGGGATCTTCTCATATCACAACACTAAAAAAATTATATCATTGCAAAAAAATATATACTCAGCTCCCGTTCTATGCATAAAATTATATAATTGAGAAACTTTGTACTAAGGATCCCTAATGTGCCGCCTAAGTTCCAAGACAATTTATTTTAATTTCGTATATAAAAACTAGCTCTGTATTTATGACGATTCAATAAACTAAAAGTGATCAGCCCTGCGTGCGTAGGTAATTATCGCACGCACGGGGTCTGTGTTAACGTACTTGTTTTCTTATACTATGGTAATGCTGAAAATAATGTCATAATACATATCCTACGTTATTTATATAAGTAATAAAAAATACAAGATACAGCTCGTTTCGGTCGTTTTAGTTGATTTACATTAATTGTCAATGTATGCAAGCGGGATTTTTTATTTGTTTAAATTTAAATATACCTACTTTTGACGCTAGTACTGCTGTGCTGTTTGATTTTTGACGCTAGTAAAAACTCTTTCACAAAATGTATTTTGAACTAGTTTAATAATAGAGTAATATAAATTAATATTACTAAAAATAATATTATAAAAGATCTCATATTTATATAGCTACAAAGAGGAGCTTTGGTACCCCGCCGTGACTTCATTAATGTTATAATTCGTTGGTGTATCGGAGTGTTAAACTTAGAATTTATGGTAAGCTGATGAGGCTAAACGAGTAATGATGCTTACATACTAAAAATGTGCATATCCGAGCTTAATGACGTGATATTATGACGTTAGTTTGCAAATTTGTACATTATTCTGTAGAATAATGTTTATGTGTTACAACCATTTAAGATGATATTCAAAACCCGTTGTGTGTATGGAAAAAATGTATATGAAAAAGACTAGTTTATTAACTATCTAAAATTATACCTACAGAGTGTAAATGACATCGTACCGTAATTAATACAATGGGCCCAGTACTCGATTCTGAACCCCCAGTTGGTGAAAATTTTGGATCGGTCTTCTGATGAAAATTACATTCCGCTTTCATTTTCAACCGAGTGAAGACACCCACAGTTGAGCGCCTCCCTGCAGTCCTGCCCTATGTTAAAGGAGTCACTGACAAGATTGGCTACATTCTCAAAAAAACTTCAATTAAAACCTACTATAAGCCACTCGAAATAATTAGTCAATTTTTACCACCAGTCAAGTGCCATATACCCTTACAGGATGCAGGAGTATACAAGCTGGATTGTGATTGTGGTCTCTACTACATTGGGCAAACAAAGATATCCATAAGAACTTGGATCAAAGTAAATAGTAAATTTTTTGTCTGTCTGTCTGTTTGTATATGCACTCATGGATCAAAAACTACTGAAGGGATTTTAACCAAACCTAGTTGTAGTCCATACTTTTGGACAGGTTATAGGCTATATAACATAACGCTAAGACACATAGGAGCTGAGCAGTGACGATAAATTTGAAGCAAGTCGGATGAAAATGCGCTTTCGAGCTCTTATCCTCGCATACGTTGATCATACACCAAAAGTATGTATTACAAAGATAATGGTCTTCAAAAGATCTACAAAAAAGTCCTTAAAACTATATATCTATCTTTTATAAATTAGCCACAATAACGTGTTTAATCGTTAGGCATTTCTTCAAAGTGTATAATTAAATACATAAATATATTGTATTTCACATAAATATATCTTTATCAAACTCCCATATTCAAAAAGTACACTTTAATATCTATTTTATAAAAAAAAAATATAGATATCGGTTTATAAACACACAAGATACGAGTATAGATGAAATAAAACTTCCAAATCTCGCCGCACCAGTATGGGTACGGTTGATTTTTGTTTAACGCGCGAAACGGCCATCCGCTGCATCTATAAAAAGGAGAGGGCGCTCACGCACCGACTTCAAATCATAAACGAGGGAAATCCCACTTTGCCAGCAACAGCCCGAGCCGAGGTCCTTACCCCACAGGGGGTGCCCTCGGGTAGCGTTGCCTAAATGTTGGTTTGAGAGCCCTCTGCGCTCACCAATTATCCGGGTAAGGTTGCCATAGTCATCTAAGGCTAACAACAAACGTCACACTAAAAAAAAAAAACGCGCCGACTTCACTCACATTGTCACCCCCAATGTGAACGGACGTGGTTCTTATTGACACTTCTCGGAATAAGCGCGTCCTAGATTTTAAAAATACATAGATAGGTACGTAGTTTTTAGATAAGTTTAAAGTAGGTATTAGATAATAATATAATTAGTTTGTTTAGTGTTTTTGTTTGTTTCTCCTTCTTTTCTTTATATAATATAGTTGTCAAGTTAAACGTTGTAAAGTTAAGTATAAATTTCATTTAAGTAAGTATAAATTTTAGCTTTTTGTGTTTTTATCTTATTAGGTTCTTTTTATTCCGTAGATATATTAACCGACTTCAAGTGCGGGTGCACTTGAAGGCCTAGGATTTCTTTTTTATCAAAAAATGTTTTATTCTTTTTGTGTATTTATCTTATTAGGTTCTTTTTATTCCACCTACGATGCCACCTAAAAAATGGTCTTTCTTATCTCGAAATTCGAGAAATGCCAAAAGAATGAGAGATGCGCGTTCTCAGGAATCGTCAGAGGAAAGAGCGCATCGTTTAACCTCTATGAGAGTTAATAATGCAACTGCACGAGCACAAGAAAACAGTTCTGAGAGAGAGATGCGATTAACTTCTGATAGGGAAAGAAGAGAAACAGTCAATGAGTTTTTAAGAAGAGATTTTGGTATATTATTAGGCATATTGATACGTTGCACAAAACAATACTAAATGAAATGAGTGCAGGAAAGCGTAATCTGCACTAATTTATAGTGTACACTTTTAGTGCCTAATAGTGGATTTTCTCTGTTTTATACTTCAACTGCCTCTGTAGTGCAGAGGTAGTGTAAGTGACTGCTGATCATGAGGTCTCGGGTTCGATTCCCGGGTCGGGCAGTGTTATTGAGCTTTATCGTAAATAGAAAAATTCTCAGTAGCCGCCCGGAGTTTGTAAATGTGCCTGGTAGACACCAATAGGCTCGCCCCCTATTACATGGGACTTAAACATAGCTGACGAGTCGTGGGTGTGTAATACACCTCTGCCTACCGCTTCGGGGAATACAGGCGTGATGCTATGTTTTTTTATATATGTATTTTTTCATGAATAAATATTGCAATTATAAATTGAGATATAAAGAATCCTATCTCTTAAGTTTGAACAAAACACACATTTAAAAATAAAAAAAGTTAAAATCGGTTCAGTAGTTTCGAAGTTCATCCCGGACAAACATCGTGACCCTGGAATTATATATAATAGATAGGATACACATACATTTCAATAGTTTTAATAGGGGTCGAATTTAGAAAGTAAAACTTTAACGCTGACGAAGTCGCGGGTATCAGCTAGTTTAATAATATAAACCAATAACCAAGATTGTCTTCTTACTGGTAGTAATTTGTAGTTTGTGATAGAATTTTTGAGCACTAAATAGAAACAAAATTTTATAGTTTGAAGAGGAGTATTATACTCATTTTAATATACTAACTTAAAGTCTCATACATTGTAAGCATAAAAATTTGAAGTAGATATTTTCACTGTTTCTATACGAATATTAGGTGGGTTAAAATAAATAAACCAAAAATTTTGTAAAATCATATACTGTGGGTAGATGAAACCGTTGAAATAACATATCAACCTTGGACGTCTATCATCTAAGTCCACCCGTGATCATGAATGCTGTAAAGTATTCGAAACGTCGCGATAGTAGTAAAATCAAGTAAACGCGATAGATTCCGTTTTATTTCAAAACGTTATATTGTTCTATCTAAATGCGATTTTAGATACTAAGCCATAATTTATTCCAAAAACTACAATAGATTGAAACCTTAATAAGCATTTTGTTTAGCGTCAATGAGACTTACTTGCTATGGTCTTTGTGTGCACCGCATTGCCAACTAAAAAGTGAAACCACTTTTTTAAAGATGTGCGCGTGAAAGTTTTGCCACTGGAAAGAAAAATCTCTATAATTTGAGTATTTTTTTAAAAGTTTTAAGTTTTTAAAACATAAATAAAGTAAAAATATAAAGTACCTAAGTTTGCAGCAAATCCTATTGGGAATTTTATGGCTCCAACGACGTACATGAGTACGTAACGTACGTACGAACTTGTCGAGTCAAAGGGTAATTTTAAATCATACTATGGTAACACTAGTGGTTTATGACATTCATTTTGGCATGATTTTGTTTGGATTTGTGTGCGTGAGCGCGTGTGAATAAGTTTGGCATGGTTTGATATGGCTTCCCTGGGTTGTTCCTAATGATTAGTCTATATTTTTTCTTGGTCTGAGATCTGTATACAAACATTTGTACAAACCCAGACAAAATTCTTAGATCACTTATAAAAAATTGCTTATTAACAGGAACTATTATTTTGGGTTAAAATTTATCCTATATTATGTTAATCTAAAGTATCATTATCATCATATCCCCCATATGAGCGAAACACATGTTGTGGCGTTCTCTTGGGGAGGCCTATGCCCAGCAGTGGACGTCGAAAGGCTGATGGATGGATGATGATGGACGGATGGATGAAAGTATCTTTTATTTACCTACCCCATTTAATCGATCATCAGCTTAGTTGTTTAGGCGTGATTAGCAAACAAACATCCAAATGTCAAAATATTTTCACAAACGTGAAAAGTGTCGTGGGTTCGATTCCCGCACAGGACAACTCTTTGTGTGATCCAAAAATGGTTGTTCTCAGTCTGGGTGTACTTTGTATCCGTGAAATTGTATGTTTGTAAAGTTCCCCGCGCGATACAAGAATTATGCCTTAGTGCAGTGTTGCCTATAAAAAAAAAACATTAAAAAAAATTAAATTAAAAAAGCACATTTATAATATGCGTATAAAATTTACGCCTCTATATTTGGTACACCAATATTGCCGATTAGTAAAGTAATGGCGTAGTAGCTTACATATTGAACTCCCGTGCCAAGTATTATGTGTTCGATTCTCACACATGACAATTCTGTGTGATCCACAAAATAAATGGTTATTCTAAGTCTGGATATACTTAGTGTCCGTTAATTCTTTATTTTTGTAACGTCCCTCACGATACAGGGATTAATCCTAGTGCAGGGTTTTGTCTTTAAAAAATTTGGCAATCTAGCACCATTATATATTTATCCATCACAAATTGCGATCTCTAGCAAAAAATGCTGTATTTTTTAAATTTCACCCTATAAAAGAAAAGTGCTTACGTGATATCTTTTTTAAAAAGATAATAACTTTATTGAAACTAAAATATTAACTATTTTTAATTATTTTACAAATAAAAATTTGATTAGAAAATTTTAATGCAATTGTGACTAAGAAATAAATTATATAAAACGACGGAATAAGAAATATTATTATGAATTTATTATGGAATTGTTTTTTTTAGTACAAGATAACTCCTCCCCTAGCTCAAACGCAAGCAGCAATCCTCCTGGGTACAAGTTATTCAGGATTTCTTGCGGTAACCTGTCCCATTCTTCAATAGCAGCTTCCCTGATCTCTGGCACTGTCTGTGGAGTTAGCTGACGGTTCCAAACAGCTCGCTTTAGAGCATCCCAAGCGTGCTCGATCGGGTTCAAGTCAGGCGAACCGGCAAGCCAGAATAACCTGGCAATGTTGTGATCACGGAGAGCAGCATTGACTCGTTGATCTCGATATGCAGGTGCATTATCATCAACCAATACGAATTGGTGGCCACGATTTATTCTAAATGGTCTGACGATTCCTTCAATAACAACATTTTGGTACAAAGCTGCCATCGAGCCCCGTCACAGGATTAACGGTGCTTCAATCGCCAGCTCCAATCATTATTCCGCTCCAAAAGGACACCGATTTCCCGCCTTGTTGAACAGTACCAGTGGCAGTTCTTTGTCTCAATGCATCCCCACGTCTACTCCAGACACCAGACTCCGGACACGTCGGTTGTCTGGATGAGTACTTATTCTTAATGAAAAAGCAATTTTGCCAAATGTTTTCCTCGTCATCGTCTTCATTTTGGCGGAGCCTAGCCCACTGCAATCTGCTATCGTTGCCGTGATTTCAGAGGTGTTTGCCAGGATCTCTTTGCTCGTAATCCAGCCTGGTGTAAGCAATTCCTGATGGTATGAGTGCTTACTTCTAGTCCAGTGGCAGCCCGCAACTCCGCTCTTATTTTAGTGGCATTGATTGTTGGGTTGCGGACAGTCATGGCCCTTGATAAGTCGGAGGCCCTACTTTTCCATGGCCTCTGACGTTGGCCACCTGCTGGCGCCTCGATCACGGAGGACGGGGTCTACATTGATGTGAAGGCCCAGATCAAATATCTGGGCCTGGTGCTGGATGGGCGGTGGCGCTTTCGCAAGCACTTCCGCCAACTATCCTCGAGGCTCGTCAGCGCGGCGTCCGACGGCTTTACGCGGGTACGTCCGGTCGATGGCGCTCTACGGCACACCTGTGTGGGTGGAGTCCCTGGACGCGTCGAACAGGGCTCTTCCCCATGGCCAGTTGGAGGGCGCGGCTGGAGACACCCTGGGCCGGTCTCTGGACCGTAGGGGCACTCCAGCCTGTGCTGGAGGAGTGGGCAGGGCGACAGCACGACGGAGTCCTTACCTTCCGACTCGTGCAGGTGCTGTCGGGGCATGGGTGCCTTGCATCGCGCTGCCGAGAGTCGTCAGAGCGATGCTCAGCAGTGACAGGAATTGAGCCGTGGTCGCTGCCTTCTGCCAGGAGGTTATCTCGCGGAAGGAAGCGGCGGAGAGGGCTAGGGAGGAGGATTCTTCCGCTGACCCAAACTGCCGCCAGCGACTGGGATGGCGCAGGCGCGAGTACTTGCGCCTCATGCCGCCCTAGCTGAGGCTGCGGGTAGATGGACCGGGGAACGTCCACCACCCGCAAGACCTCCCGTGAAGGAGCGACGCTCTGTGTGTACCGGATGCGTCGCTCAGTAGAGGGTACCCGAGTTCTGAATAAGCGAAATCAAAGATTGGATTTCTTTTTATAGGGAAAAACAATTGTTTTTTTATATTGTTTTTTGGTAATATATAACATTTTTAAATGAAGAATCATAGACATAAAGTAAAAAAAGTTTCACCATACTACCAACGACAATATTTCGAATTTCAAAGTGATCTCAAACTTTTTTTGATGTGTGTACATGTTCTTATTTTGAAGAAAAAGTAATTTTAAGAAATTGTTATTTTTTCTTAGAGAGGAAAACAAAATATTGCATAAAACTTCTAATACAGTACCAAGGGCAATATTTAAAAGCAGGAGATTAAATCAAAAAAGAAATACCTAATCGTAATAAAAAGTATCCTATCTAATAAGTTGAAACAAATCTAACGACACACTCCTTAGAAATAACAAAACAACATGTTCTAAATTGAAATTGAATATTTTTTATGTACAAAAGCCAAGACTTATTAGATTACGGAGTTTGGAACTGCGCTTAAGAGATAACCACATTTCATAAGTACAATCGTTTTAATCAATCGCAAAGAACTTTGCCAACTCGGAAGCATCAGATAATCCAATTAAGGAGGGAAAGTAGTACGGTTCAGAAAAGTGAACTTTAATAAACTGTCCACAGAGTTACCAAAGTTAGGCTTTGAATTGAAAAAAAAGGTTTTATTTTCTGAATTATGAACTCATTCATGTTTTATTTATATTATTATTGTGGCAGTCGAGCCACTACCCACATGATGGTACCGCCGCTCAACTATACCGAGTGTATTGTTAAGCTTACCATTTCATTTCGCAGATATGAAATGAAATAACTAAAGGCTATCTCCTTCTACAACCAAAACACAACGACGTGCTTTATGGCCGGTCACGCGGGAGATGGTGGTATTAACCCGCTCGGACCCGATAGCAAGTGAGTACTCTCACTTGCAAGAGGAAGTCACTCAATAAGGGGCCCCGTCGGTGATAGGATTTGGTATTGAATGAAAGTTCTTTTCAACTGACCGAATGAGAGATTTGATTTTATACTAAGTATTCGTTATACAACTTTAACAATACCTTTGTGTATTTAATCTGGTAGAAGAATCATCGTCTACAGATTAAAAACTGAACGGCTATCTCGTTTACCTTCTCTGCCTTAATGGTAGTATTAATTTCGTGTTGAACAGTTTACTAGGGCCCATGGTATCGCTATACTACTACTATTTATCATCACCTCCTAGATAGCTCCCTTGCAGAGTAGATAGAGAGAACAGAGTGTCAAGAGGCTCTATTCTTGCATACATCTCTCGCTTCCTCAACATTCATAATTTTCTTAATACACGCTCGCCAGTTTCGGAGACTCCTTCCATCAATACATGACCGATTTGATCTAGGTAGGTGAGCCTCGGTCTCACCCTGTACCTACATCCTTTCACTTTCGAACCCATGGTATCTCTAAGTATGTGAATGGTAGTTACAATTTATAATCACTCTATTAACGATATAATTATTTTCAAGTGTAAGCTGAAACGGAAATAAAATTAGGAATCAATGATAAATATTTATCTTTTATTGTAAAACATACTACAGATAAGTAGTAAGATCACAAAACTGTCCGCGTAGATTTCTTTTTAATTACATCACTGTACGGCACAATTATCTTTATGTAAAAATAGCTATCACGCGGTAATCATTCATTTTTATGTGATGAAAAGAAGTCTATATCATTTTCTAGGTTCCAGACAACGCGTAATAAACGCGCAAAATTAAATCCACAAACTCACCCTCGCATTAATGTACAAACTTAAATTACATAAGAAGCATAAACAAGTTAGTAATAAAATTATAATCAAATAATTACTTCATTCAATGAATACGGAATGTTTTCAACAACTTCTGAAAATTGAACAGCTGCTCCAGTTATCTCATGGGTGTATTACACAAGATTTATTATATATATTAATTACTCTTCCAACTCAAACCAAAGTATATAAAATAATTCAAATGCCAGTAAAACATTCTGATATAATTATATTTCTTTGTAAGCTCTTTAATTAATAAAAGTGAATATGTAGCGATATGAACTTATTACACTTTGTTCCACTTGTTTGCAGTTTCGTGGTTTAATGTATTTACCTCCCGTGCACAGAATACTGGCGTAAAATAACGCTTGATATATTATTTATTATTCATAATGTTGCGTCTTGATCGATGAATTAAAAGGTTCTTACCAAACTTTATCTTCATGTCCAATCCAATTACTCCCTATCTATTATACCTTTTTTTAGGATTATAACCCATGGTTTAGTCTATTAGAAGTATAGAATGCTTAATTACTAATTTTATAGTTTAAATAAAATACGAAAAAAAGCAAAAATTAACACAAAGTTCGATAATTTGAAATCTAAAACAACAGTCACGAGCAGGATTTGAATCTGCGTCTCCTGGAATACCGTTCCAGTGGGCCTAGTCAAGTTGCATTCTATGATCGTTAACGCTATACAAAACTATTAAAATGTATGGGAATTTGACGTTAGCGTTAGTGATCATAGAATGCAACTTGGCTAGGCCCACAGATGCTTTGCCAATTCAGTCATCGTAACAATTGCTCGGGATTGTTAATTTCAATACCACATTCCTTCGTGTCTTAAGTGACGCCTGTGCCATCTGAGATATTTGCATACATAATTCCGACCCTGGTAAGCTTAATTATTAAAATTCATACCAAAATTTGTATGGTATGTCAAATGCTTAAAAAATATATCAAAATATCTATAGGTACTATTTATTTCCAAAGCGGTTGTAGTAAACAGAAAATAATATTCTCAACATTTCAGAAAGCAAAGTACAGATTGAAACATTCACATTCAACGCGACATAAGTAATTACAACATTGCAAAGAAACATTTTGCTTCCATTTTAGAGAATCACACTTTTATTCGCTGTACCTTAAAGTGTAATAAAAAGTAAAATCCATTAGCAAATGATGCCTTTATATGAAATAATGTAAGAATTTTCTCTGTTTACAATTTTAAGGATGATGCAGATTCTTGATTCAAATTTTCAATAAATAAATAAGTTGCGCACGTATAATTATTTGAAATGAAAAGTTTGTGTGGAAGTTTATTATAATATAAAGATTAAATGCAATATTCACAAAAATAAATTATTATTTATTACTAGCTTTTGCCCGCAACTTCATGCGCGTATACAAGATTTTAATCAAGAGCAATCCATCAAAGAAGGTTTCATCAAAATCCGTCCATATGTTCATAAGTTATTTATTTTTTAGGTTATATCTTTGGTTCCCGATATAGTATCGGGATAAAACATATACCAGATGTTAAGGGTAATCAAGAACAATCAATAAAATAGTTTAATTAAAATCCCTACAGTAGTTTGTGTGATGCGCGAACAAACATACATACGGACAGACAGACAATAATTTACCAGAGTTTAAGCCTAATCAAAAACAATCAATGAAAAAAGTTTCGTTAAAATCCGTACAGTAAGTTTTTGCGTGATGCGCAAACAATCATACAGACAAACACACAAAAATTCTAATAATTGTTGTTTTGGCTTCTGTTGCTCTAATAAAGACCTCCCCCGCCATATAAATTTTTCATCAATATCTTCAATGTACATCGGCTTGTTATAATTTTATTATATTACTAGCCTTTGCCCGCGGCTTCGCCGCAGCCAAAAGCTAGTTTTTAGACTATATCTCAGGTTCCCGATATAGAAGCGGGATAAAGTGTATACCAGTTTTTAAGCCTAATTGAGAGCTATCAAATAAAAAAGTGGCATCAAAATCCATTCAGTAGTTTTTGCTTGATGCGTGAACAAACAAACAAATAGACCAACAGACAAAAATTCTAAAAAAGATTTTTTTGTGTTTAGACACGCCTATATAGCATATTACAGTATTTTTTTCTCAAATATCTTGAATGTACAGACACAGCTCTGTTACAACTTTATAATAGTACTTTATAGTAGTACTAGCTGACCCGGCGAACTTCGTACCACCATATGTGTATTTTTTCATGAATAAATATTGCAATTATAAATTGAGATATAAAGAATCCTATCTCTTAAGTTGGAACAAAACACACATTTTAAAAAAAGAAAAGTTAAAATCAGTTCACTAGTTTCGAAGTTCATCCCGGACAAACATCGTGACACTGGAATTGTATATAATAGATAGATGTTTAGATAGGCCAGGTTCGATAATTTTCGAAACCAAAAAGAAATAGAACAGGATGGTACCCATTGAAAAAGTAAGAAAATAACAAAAAACATAGCATCATGCCTGTATTCCCCGAATGGGGTAGGCAGAGGTGTATTACACACCCACGACTCGCCAGCTATGTTTAAGTCCCACGTAATAGGGGGCGAGCCTATTGACGTCTACTGGACACATTTCCAAACTCCGGGCTACTACTGAGAATTTTTTTTATGAAAAATCTCAATAACACTGCCCGACCCGGGGATCGAACCCGAGACCTCATGATCACTCGTAGCTAAAACTCGCGTAAACTTCCGAGTGGAATTTAATTATTTTCATTTTTTGAAGAACTAATTATTTTTCCGTGTAATGTAGTTACCTACTCCTTCTAACAACTACGAGACCCGATGCAAAATAGTTCGTCTAGTATGGAAAGTAGTGCAAAGCGTAAAATATAGAAAGTTAATATTGGTAAAATAATTAAGAACGTTTAATAAAAAGTAAACCACAATTTGAGGAACATTTTAAAGTTTATTTTAACATAACTGAAATTATTTTATGACTTTACATAACATGAAAATTTTTAAAAAATATTCTAAAAAACATAACGCAAAAGTATTCGTTTACCCTTGTCACTCACGCAAAATAGTTCGTCTACCACTTAGTTGTGTCGCCTTTGCACTCAATGACAGCTTTAATGCGAAGAGGCATGGTTGCAACCAACGCTGCACACTCCTCAGGCGTAATTGACTCCCAGACAGCCAAGAGTTTAGCCTTTAAGTCGCTCTTCGAACTTGATGGATTTTTATGGAGAACTTTTTTCATTTTCCACCATAGGGTTTCGATCGGCGACAAGTCTGGGCTGTTTGATGGCCATTCGATTGTAGGGATGCTTTTCGCCATTAGCCACGTCTTTGTTGTCCTTGCAGTATGACAGGAAGCACCATCCTGTTGAAAAATGAAGGAATCTTGATGCTTAAGTGATGGAATAGAGGGCAGTAAATTCTCTTCCAAAAGGTTTTGATACCTTGCAGCATTGATAGAACCATCCACAAACTGCATACCACCAACACTTTGTGCAGACATGCAGCCCCATATCATAAGAAACGCTGGAAACTTCACTTTGCGTTTGAGGCAATTAGTATGAAATGCCTCATTTGTGTTCTGAATCACTTTTTTCCTTTCATCGCCGACTATCACTTCAAATTTGGACTAGTCACTCCAAATGATACTACGCCACTGATCGGAAGTCCAATTTAAATTATCACGAGCAAACTTTAACCTCTTTTTCTTTTGTACTGTCAACAGTGGTTTCTCCTTAGCGGTGTAAAATCCGTAACCCATTATTTTTAGGACTCTTTTGCAAGTATGAACTGAGACGTCTTTGTGAATCATGTCCTTCTATTGCACCGTGAGTTCTCCAGCTCAAGCACGACGATTATTTTTGATAATTTTATTCAGGATTCTGTTTTCTACTGCACTTGTAATGCGGGGTCGACCAGTTTTCTTCAAACAAGAAGTCGTTCTATTCTTTTTATAGTGCTGAATGATAGATTGGACTATAGACCTGAGAAGTATCAAGTCTTTAGATATTTGGTAACTTGATTTGCCAGCATCAACCCCACAAACTATTCGCTTTCGAAGCTCTTCACACAAGGGTTTGCCACGACCCATTGTTATTTGAAAACTAATGAAAAAAAACTGAAATTTTCAGAATTTATACTGTCGCACTTGACAAATGACACAGAATTACTTTTACAAATTTAAATTATGCAACATAATTGTACAAAGAAGGAATAATCTTATTTAACTCAGCGATAGACGAACTCTTTTGCATCGATTAACAATTAGACGAACTATTTTGCTTATAACTTCTTCGAATTTAAAACAGGATATGTATAAATTTAAAAAGCTAAAATTGTTTATTGGTTCATAATTGAAAAATGGCATAAGTAACGCGACATGTGATAGTAGAATAGCTTAATATTTTATATAGATATACAAAAATAATGAAGTTAGAAGAAATCTCACAGAGAAAATTTCACACTAGACGAACTATTTTGCATCGGGGCTTGTATATGCCAATCAAATTCTCATCTAAACTGGTACAGCCTTTCCGGAAGCCTGCCAGCCTGAAGGAACAAACAGACAGACATACAAAAACTTAAAAAAAAATATGTTAGTAAAAAGCTGTTATACAAGAACGTTTTGCTTTACAGGAATTACCCATAATACCTATATGCAAATAATTATTCACATATTTTACTGCTAATTAATTTTAAAAGCGTTTTCCAATATCATAAGGATGCTGACCGCAGATGAATAAGTGTTCACTTGAATGTGTTTTTTCCACAATTTTAATTTACATAAATGTTTCATCCGTATATAAGAAGAGGTGATCCATTTCGAGGTTCCCTAATTTTTTAAAGAAAAAAACAGAAAACTCTAATTTAATGGAGAATGTTTATTATCATTTGAAAGAACATTCTTTGGCATTTATTTTTAGAAGATTATGTCTATCAAATGTTGGTCGTTGCTACGTCGCAGATGGTTCATCTGTTGAGTCTAATTTTCGATGACTCGTTCGAGCATTTCGACTGGTAACAACAAAGTAATGAGGCCCATTTCTGGCTCAATGGGTATGTAAACAAACAAAATTGCCGCATTTGGGACAAAGAGCAACCTGAAGAGATTCAAGAACTGCCACTTCATCCAGAAAAAAACAAAGTTTGGTGTGGTTTGTGGGCCGGTGGAATCATCGGTCCATATTTCTTTAAAAATAATGCCGGTGCGATCGTAACCGTCAATGGCGACCTTTATCGTGCCATGATAACCGACTATTTGATGCCTGAAATTGAAGCACGTGATAGATCACGAAACCAAATGTCGCCTAGAGGCGACATTTGGTTTCAGCAAGACGGCGCCACTTCCCACACATCGCATCAATCAATGGATTTATTGAGATAACATTTCGGTGAGCACATAATTTCACGTTTTGGGCCGGTCGATTGGCCACCAAGATCGTGTGATATCACACCGTTAGACTTTTTCCTGTGGGGATATGTAAAGTCTAAAGTTTATGCGGACAAACCCGCTTCGATTCAGGCCTTGGAGGAAAACATCACTCGTGTCATTCGCCAGTTACCAGTCGAAATGCTCGAACGAGTCATCGAAAATTGGACTCAACGGATGGACCATCTGCGACGTAACAACGGCCAGCATTTGATAGACATAATCTTCAAAAAATAAATGCCAAGGAATGTTCTTTCAAATGATAATAAACATTCTCCATTAAATTTGAATTTTCTGTGTTTTTTTCTTTAAAAAAGTAGGGAAGCTCGAAATGGATCACCTCTTATAATCATTCTATTTTTAAATCTCTTCTTTAAATCTTTTGCGCAACGTAGCACCTTTCAATCCTTTTCGTTGCACATTACGTGACGTTGCCCGTCAAAATTCCACTTTTAGTACACAAATGTGTAAAACTTTACTTTTAGTACACAAATGTGCGTCTCTAAATCGTTTGGCTTCGCCTGCGTAGCAGTGACCAATTACAGAGCCGCCATACATCTGCCTGCACTGCATATTTTAGATTGTATCAGTATATAATATGTCATTCATATGCCAAAAATTTTCTTCTCTCTCATATAAAGAAATGTTCCTAAACGATATGCATCCTTAAAATTTCACTCTCAATACTCCTTCATCAATTTTGAGGAAAATCGTAAGTGAATTTTCAACTACAAAAGTTTGATCAAATCAAATCATTAGGTTTTGCACGATTTGGGGTGCGGGTCGGGATACCTCCGCGTTGGTGCACCCCGGGTAACGGCGGCACTCTAGTGCCGGCGGCTGAATCCCGGCAGGGGACGGGTCTCCGCGTGTCCCTCTGATTAGCAGAGGGCACAGTGGATAGGCCGTACCTCCACCGTGGAGGGTCGGCGGGGCCACAGTGATCCCTCCGTCCCCGGAGGCGGGGCTTTCACCCCAAGTGGCGACGGGCTCACTGCTTGCAGTGGGCCGAACGTCTGCCGTGGAGGGTCTGCGGGGCCATAGTGGCTCCCCCGGCCCTGGGAGACGGAGACGGGGCTTTTCAGCCTGAGGGGCGACGGGCTCACTGCTTGCTTTGCAAGCGGTGGGCACGGTCTGATGCAGACCACCGTTCGGCCTGACCCGTAATCCTGAACGGACAGGACCGGGGGTCCTCGGACCACGGGGAAGAAAACCCCTATTAAAAATTACCGCAATCTAAGCTCTGCCGCCCGGCGAGGGATGAATGGCTGGAGGATATCCAGTCGCGAGGGTGGCACCCTATAGTCGAAGGACTCAAAACTTAAATATGGCGGACGTTAAAACATCAGTATACCTCCGGAGGGTACCGGGCGCAACGCGTCCATAGAATCCCTCACAGGGCCGAGTACCAAGACCGGCCCTGTCAGCCCCGCGTATCGGAGGGGGGCAACCAACGCCGAAGATAAGGAGATGGAAGGGAGGAGGAAGAAGAAGGGGAAGACCCCTGGGAAGAAACCCACACCTGGGAGTAGTGCTGCCATGGGTGGCGGCTCTACCGCCGACATGGATTGGTCCGACGGTGGCAACACGTCTGCCAAAGTGCCGAGCGCCTGCTTGCCGAAGCCATCGAAGCCTAAGCAGGGCCCGGCTACATCGAAAGAGCAACCAGCCGAATCGACGAAGCAGCCAGCCGCATCGGTCGAGCAGCCAGCGCGTCTCCTGAAGCGCCCGATTTCGGAGAAGAGGAGCGCGTCATCGGAGCCGGAGGGCAGCTCTCCAGAGATGCCCCTGCCGGGAAGGCCGGGAAGGTCGGCCAAGAGAGGCCAAGGCGCTACCAGGCGTATGGCGCCCCGAGCCTCAACCCTAGCGAATGAGGCCATACTGCAGGGTTTGGGAGTGGGGCTTTCGGTGGAGGAGAAGGTAACCCTCCTAACATGGAGTCTCTCCGGCGGTACTCAGTGCCGGGGGAGACTGGGAAGCTGGAGGTGCCCAGCCGCTGCAGATGCCTCGAAGCGGAGGTGGCAGAGCCCCGTAAGGAGCCAAGCCTCGCCAAGGCCGGGCCGGAAACCTCTGCCTCAACGGCGGGCGTGGGGCCTCCGGCCCCTGGTCTCCTTACAGAGGAGCAGATACGCCAAGTCATCGATCGTATTAGTGCCATCTATGACCCGCGCATCGACTCCTTGAGCACTAGGGTGCCGCCGGAGCCAAGACGCCGTCCAACTCTGGCCGCGGACAAGAAGGCTATGCCGCCTTCGGCCCCAACGCCGCTTCCCTGCCAGGGTGGCCGCGTGGGCACCTATTCCGCGGCCATGGCTGCTACGTCACCCAAAGGGCAGGGCAAAGCCACCTCCAAGGCAAGCAGGCCTAAGACGGCACAGAAGGCTAGGCAACGCTCCAAGGGCCAGCCAAAGGAGCAGTTCCCTCCCCTTCCGCGTGCTGACCAGCCCTCTCGGGGCCCAGCAAACATACCCCGGGATTCTCAAGTCCCACCACCCGCCACGTCCGGCCCTGCACCCTCTGACGAGGACTGGCAGACTATGAACGGCGGGAGAAAGAAGTCCCGGGGTAAAAAGAAGAGGGGATCTGCGGCTGGGGCTGCTGCCCAAGCCGTGGAGCCTGTAGCGCCGAGGGACAAGCCCGGATCCAAAAAGAAGCCGCGTAAGTGCAAGCTTCAGACGCCGAAAACGGCAGCGGTGGTGATCACCATGCTGCCGGAGGCGGAAGCGGGCCTGAGCTACCAGGCCATTTTGAGGAAGGCCCAGGCGGAAATCGACGTCTCCGACCTCGGAGGCGTCGCCGCCCGGACCCGCCAAGCCCGGACAGGGGCTTGAATCCTCGAGTTTCCTGGGGCGGAAGGTCCCAAAATGGCCGACACGATAGCCACTAGGCTGCGAGGTCTGTTCGGTGAAGGCAGTGGAGTCCGCATTGCCAGACCGGTGAAATGCGCTGAACTGCGCATTTCCGGTCTGGACGACTCGGTGACGGCTGAGGACGTCCGGGAGGCTATTGCCTCGAAAACCGGATGCTCGGATGCCGTCAGAGTGGGCTCCATTAGGACCGGGCCCATCGGTGTGGGTACCGTCTGGGTGAGTTGCCCTGTCGCGTCGGCTAAAATCTTGGCTGACGCAGGCAGGCTCCTCGTGGGCTGGAGTTCCGCGCGGGTTACCGTGCTGGAGCCCCGACCTGCGAGGTGCTATACACGTATACCTAAACGTATTTGAACAATATGTATACATATATTATGTCGGCGCTGAATAATGAAGTTGCACTGAGGCGCTGGATAGTGATCCTCGCCCGTCATCGCCAATTCTACAGCAGATCTCGACTCGATCCGAAATATATATAGTCAGGATAAATAAATATAATATTTTTTATCCCAGTAAAGAGTTTCTGTGACATAAACGTAAATGGCTGTATGAATTTTAATTTTGAAGTTCACACGGGAACCAGCTAAAGTAGTTAGTACCACAAACATAAGACAAATTTTTAAGCATTTGATATGCTCTGTTAACTTGCCATGATAAATGTTATAAAAATAGAAAAGAAATGTGATATAAAAATTGATCGCTGGTACTACTTGCGATAGTTAGAGCGTGTTCTATTCTCAACAAGTAATTGTTTGTAATTGTAATAATAAGATACCAAAGTGCCCAATTAGTAGTTATTTTTATTGTAAAGCCTTAAGAATTTTCTGATGTTTACCTACTATTAACCAACGATATGAAGCTTATCAAGTCTACGAGTAATAATCCATAGTACTCTAGGACTGCTTTGGAGGATAGAATTTAAGTTTGAAATAAAAATAACAATCTATACTAATATTATAAAGAGGAAAGATTTGATTGTTTGTTTGCATTGAATAGGCGCCAAAACTACTGGACCAATTTGAAAAAATATCACCATTAGAATTATCTCTGATAAACATAGGCATAGAATATTTTCAAAAAAGTTAGGGATCCGTATGAAAACTTCGATTCGTGTGAAAAAAATACCAAAAAAAAATCCGTATATCGCGTAGGTACACTGCGGAAATTGTTGATAATAGAGCAAAGTGATGCAGTACAGTTTTATAAAGTACTACTCCGTCAAGAAAGTACCGGGAAAAGATCAATAATATACAAAATTTTTGTTATTCATCCAAATTTATTTTATAACCTTCAAAGTATGCTCCTTCAGAAACGATAGACTGACGCCAACGAATAATACAATCATCAAAACATTTTTTAAACTTTGTTTCCGGAATTGTGTTCGGTTCTCACCGCGAATTCTCCTTTATGTCTTCTACCGATTGAAAACGGGTGCCACGAAGTGGTAATTTGAGTTTAGGAAAAAGAAAGAAGTCGGCTGGAGCCATATCTGGTGAATATGGTGGTTGTTCGATGGTATTTGTTGAGTGTTTGGACAAAACTTCATTCACAATGATGGCCTTGTGCGAAGGCGCATAATCCTGGTGCAAAATCCAAGAATTTTCTTTCCACAAATCTGGCCTTTTTCATCGAATTTGCTCTCTTAAACGCCGCATAACGCTCATATAATATTCTTTATTTACCGTTTGATCTTCTGGCAAGAATTCCGAGTGCACAACACCGCGATAGTCAAAGAAAACGGTCAACATGACTACCAAGTGATTACTTAAAATGGTACGGATCGACTCGTGAGACACAGAAAGTTCGGCGGTTATCTCTCTCAAAGTTGAATGAGGATTTTCAGTCGCTATTTCCTTCACTTTTGCAATGTTAACTTCAGTTGCAGACGTTGATGGCCTAAATAATATAATGATAATGAGCGAGGCAAATCTTCCATCACATCTCGACCGCTGTTAAATGCTTTGTACTGATAAAGTGTCGTGTTGTGTGTGCTGTTTGTTTTGATAAAGTCGATTCACCGTAAGCCTTCTGTAACATTTTCAGTGATTCCGAACATGAAATTCCATTGGCGATGCAAAATTTAAGACAAACTCTTTGTTCGAGGTTTTTGCCCATTATGAAATTCGCAATACTCACTAGATATTATATAAAAACAGCACTGTATTTAATATAAATAACAGATGCAACTCAAACTCCGCGCCAAAATGGTAACAGTTGTGCCAATCTAACAACAACAAAAAAAAACAAAAATTTGAATTTGGAACCATAAACAAATCATCCATTCCCAATACTTTCTTGACTGAATGTATATCAATATCTACAAAAAAGTCCGCAATACCGTACGTCTAATAGTTATGTCACAATAACTACTATAGTAACGCCGTGCGCTGGTAGGCTACTGAAATTATCAAATAAGAAGTACTCGTGCATTACCCGTGGCTTTGCTCTCTTAGTGCTCACCTAGAGTATCAAGTGACTTCGTCTGCGTTAACTGCAGAATATATAAATAAATAATAAATAAATGCCTCACTCCACGGCACACTAATTATCTCAATGTAACAATAATTATACTGAGGGAAACAATCATTTTTCAAAATAAAAGCCTATGTTCTTTTTTGGAATCCAGACTATTTGTATGCAAATTCCATGATGATTGGTTTAGTAAATACAGCGTAAAAGCGTAACAATTGGCACGGTTTATTACGCCTTTGTAGTAATTGAACCCTGTAAAACTCTGACACGTCATGAGAGTGCTGTATCGTGTTTACGTACTTACGTTTGATATTCGGATTAAGGAGAAAAAAGGAGTTTTTCATTTCTACAAGAATAAACACAAGGATAATTTTATATGATTTTATTTTATACATTTCATTTAGATGGCTATTTTATTTATGTTTGCAAAAATATTTTGAAACAATATGAACTTTTCAGTTTTCATAATAATAGTAATGACAAAATATCAAATAGTGTAAGTCAAAACATTATTCTGGAAATACAAAAGTCATCTCCCCAGATTACTTTTTGCACTGTGATGCTGGAATGCAAATACCGCAAGCATTTCTGAAGTGGTTCCGCTCACAGACACATCGAGGCTGACAATTATGTACCAAGGTATTACAAACTGTTGGTTGATTGTCTATGTCTTTACAGCTTTCTCTTAAACATGCTGAGGGACACCTGTTCCATACTTCGTGAGGCCTAGTACAGTTAACTGGAGCTGCAATAAAAACCATTTATTATTATTGTTGGTATATACCTATATCGGGTATAAATGACATCATACTGATAACTCCAGGCAGAGATGTCACCAAATAAATGTAATAAAGCTGGAAACAAACTGTCGGACGCGTCCGTAAGCCGCGGCTGACAGCTGCGACTGATAAGTGTGCACATGACGAAAACATCCAGTGGGCCAGATTCCTATCGGACGTCCGAACGCTCAAGGACGGTGTAAGGTTACGTCCGCGACTTACATCTGATAGTTTGCACAGTTCAGTGTACATTAATTGTCCAGATACATACAAGTCGCGGCTGTCAGTCGCGGCTTACGGACGCGTCCGACAGTTTGTTTCCACCTTAATATGCCCCATACCATTTTCGTCGACAGCGACGGGTTACAAAGTTGGCATTTTTTTTATTTGCCACCATCGTATAATTAGCACAGCTACCAAAAAAAAATGCGTGTACTTATGTACGCGCGTGAGAAGTTATACTTCTTTGGCATCATTAATATATAAAGTAATTATTAAATTCGTAACTGCAAAACTTGTCACAGTTATGTTTTTTGTTTGATAAAGTAATTATGTCTAATATCACCACTAGATGGCAATAGTAAAATTTTGAAATTTCTTATAAGTCGATGTTAAGAGTTTAAGTGCTTTCATACCCCCAGGTTTAACGAAGTATAACTTCAAAATCTTTTTTGCCGCCATTGTATCATTCGCAACGCAACCAAAAAAAGATTTTTTTTCCGCTACGTATCATTAGCAATGCAACCAAAAAAAAACATGATTTCAATCCAAACTACAATAGTTTATGGAGTAAATCGGTGATTAATGGATTTATTACCATATCCAATTTAGATCGGACAATATAAGGATTTTATTTCAGTCAATTTAAAAACAAGAAAAAGAAATTGCAATTTACACGAAAAGAACGATGCAAATTTCCACCGCCAGTACTTGCTAACGCTATAGAAAACTATTAAAATGTATGGGAATTTGATATATTTAACGATATCTATAACGCTAAGTCACGTGACTTAATGTTAAATCTGTCAAATTTCCATACATTTTAATTGTTTTCTATAGCGTTAGCGACCGTAGAATGCAACTTGTCCTACCACTGGATGTACTTTGTGACAGTCAGTTGTTTGTTTGTAACATTGCTATTCAGTATATTTACTAGTTCATAAACGGCGAATACATTCTGAACTATTCACAAAGGCCTTTTGCTGTAAATACAACCTGTAACGACTGCCAGGATAATATTAGCCCCACCGAAGGAATGTAACATAGTTCCAGTGGCCCGCCAATAAAGGCGGAGAGACGGCACACGGCGGGTTTCTGTAGTGGGTGAAGGCCCCACACTACCCTGCTCGTTACCTCGAATGACGGGGTGTGCGGTTAGGATTTAAAAAAAGGATAATATTAGCCGGGACATATACAGATATTGACAAACAGATGAGTCTTGTTGCGTCTGATCCAGGCCGTGCAAAATTTGCTTAACCTTACTGATCGTTCAAGCGGTAAGTGCACAACCAGGTGACCTATTCCAAACTTCAAATAATGAAGAAAATATTAATTTAATGCACTTACGACAATCTTCTGACTTAATACATCTTCTGTCCTCACGGCTGAGTCTTTTGTAATTTAAATTACATACACATCCTGATAGACAAAACGGGTTTGGTTCACAAATAAGAACTGCTCTATTATCGTCTACAGGACAAAAGTCTGTTGGGCAGGTATTCTTGCAGTTAACAAAGTGTGCATTTGGACCACATGGATTGCCACCTGAAATAAATTTATGGTTTTAAAAATATGTTAAAGGAAAGACTGAAAAAACAGTATTATCTAGTTCGATGTCCCAGGTTAAGACCTCACAAGACATACCTATGACTTTTTGAAACTATGTGTGAATTTTTTGACAATATCATTGAAGTCACCTGTGAAGGAAAAGAGAGGTTTTTGACAATTTGTGACGTCCCCCAACTTACACTAGGCCAGCATGGTGGACTATGGCCCAAACTCTTCTCTTTCCGAGAAAAGACTTTTTTAACAAACAAACAATGCAACAGGCTTGAGAAATACTAAACATTTATAGAAAAAACATTAGGCAACATTTGAACAATAACTCTCGCTGGAGAATAATAACTCACTGATTCTTTGGCAATTTTGGCTATTTTGCAGCTGTAAAATAGGCAATTTTGGCTATTTTGCAGCTGTAAAATAGGCAATTTTGGCTATTATGCAGCTGTAAAAGCTACTTATGATAATTAAAACTCTAAATTCAATCCTGAGTCGTGCATAAATCGTTATCAATACCAATGCTGGTATCATGCTCAGTAGCAATTAGTATTATCAATATTTCTTATTCCATCGTGGATAAAATATGAGCTTTTTTCGGCATAGGAACCTATTATATGCTTCTAATCAATTACATTCGAAAGAGTTTTTTATGTTTTATTTCGAGTTTTTTCACTTCGGCAGCAATTCATTTTTAATTTACATTTCATTCCAATGCTAAGTTTAACTTGTATTTTATCTTTCATTCAATTTTCCTACGAATCGTTACTCCTCACCATCATTATTACGAATACCAGCCATCATCATCACCACAGATGACAAAGATTACGAGTTACTATCTTCAAATCTTTCTACGCATTATTCTCTTTATATTCCTTTTAGTGTTACATTTTAACGCATCTGTTGGTGTATTTTATTTTAATTATCTACTTACCAGGGCATTCGTCTGCTGAAATACATTGACCATTTATTTCAGAAAGCATATATCCAGGTTTGCATTCACAGTCTATAGGGGTACACATTTTTTTGCACGGAACAGCATTAGGTGAATTACAAGTTGAGGGGCAAGGTGCGGGACATTGCGCCGGCCTTGCGTTCGGATCCCCATTACAAGCTACGTCATCTGCAATAATTAAAAATCATTTAGATATTTTTATATATATTTTTAGCATTTGACATGCTTAGCACTATACATTAAACACAATCCTGCTTGTGACTGTTATTTTCGATTTCACATTTTTCACTTTGTGTTTAATAAAATCATTGTTATTAGTGATGACTGTAATATATTTAAAATGTATAATAGATTATTAAAGTATAAGATTACAGATGGGGTCAATTGCACAACACTCTGGTAATTTCATGTGAATATTTTTACGTATAAGCTAGTTAGGCTGCACTCACACACACAATTCGCTTTCTTATAGTTTAATATGTTCACGCCATCTATCCTGTCTGTTGGACACATTATTTTGAAGGGGTAATCATAATTATTACTATTAAGAATATTGCCAAGTGTTAACTCGGACATTTATTATAAAAAATATTTATTAATTTTAAGCACTTGATATAGTATATCACCTAAAATAAATTATTGAAAAATGCAATGAGATTACTGCTCCCATTCAAGTCAATAATTTTCTGATGATCCGTTCCAAATGATGATCAAGTTGAATATCACTTTTATACAGTGTTTTTAAACATAAATACTATAACAGAGATACTCAAAAAATCTAATTCACTAAACATAAAAGAAGCTTTCTAATCTAAAACAGTTGTTTTTAAATTTTAACTCTAGATTGATCATCGATTATTTTATAGATATAAAGAGCTTCAAACTTGTTTTGTTGAGTGTAATACTTACTGGGACAATCTTCAATTCGTATACATTTTCCTCCAAATTCAGAAAGTATATAACCTTCCACACATTCACAACCGTCTATGTTAGTACTTGCTGGTTTGTACGGACAGTTTGGAGGATTTGGGGAAGCACATGTTCGGATACACTCATTGGGAATAGAGCACGTCGGAGCTGCAATAAAAAAAAATGTCCTGCCTCCTTAGAATGTGATTACACAAAATCGTATCGACATCGTATCTTATTGTGATTGGTAGAGACATCCACGCGCTATGTCGCAATAATCGCTTATCCAATCACGGTGATCCCTCAACCAATCATAATGACACGATACGATATCAACAGTCAGTTACATCAAGCCCCTGTATATACTCTACTAAAGAATCATATTGAGAATCATCGTCGTGGTGAGTATTACAGAAAAGACCATTATTTGTTTAATTCTAAATTATTGTTCTTAATCTGTCCGTTTATTGTATGTCATGACAGTACAGAGTATTAGTATTATAAAGGAAAACAATATAGCGCTATCTTCATACTATGTTTTTTTTTTTAATTTCAGCGATATTTTATCAACGTAGGAATAAAAACCTATCACCAAATTGAAAATAGTTTAGTATTTCACTTCTCAATTCTAAATAGTTGAGAAAATATGGCAATAATAAATGGTGTATATAATTTTGTTTTAATGTCTTTATCATCATTTTAAAATTAATTTTTGTTTAAGTATGAGAAATTTTAAACCCTTCTCAGATTCACTGCTTCTTTATGGGTGTGCACAATTATGATGAATAGCTATTACCTTCAACTGAAGCTTGAAAAAATCAATGAAATGTAAAACAAATACGTACGACATTCGGAAGCAGGAACACAAATACCACTCCCATTTCTAAAGGTATCTTTTTGACAAACACATTTAGGTTGACAATTCAATAACAAAGTATTGCAAACAGCGTCTTGAAAAGCTCTGTCTTCACAGTATCCCGAGAAACATTCCGAAGGGCACCCGTCCCAGACTTCATTAGGTCTAGTGCAATTAACCGGAGCTAAAATAATAATTTAAATACGATATATTTTTATATATTGTGTTCTAAATATATCAATATATATGTATAGACACTTACGGCAATCAGATGCAACCACACATCTGTTATCCTCATAACTAAGCATTCTATAATTTAATTTACAGACACATCCTGACAGACAATTTGGGGTTGGATCACAAACAATTCTGTCTGAATTATCATTTACTGGGCAGTAGTCTTGTGGACAGTTATACTTGCAGCGTCGGAATTCCGAATTATCAGGGCAAGGGTTACCACCTGTAATTATTTTGTACATTTTAATTAGATGCCAACTCACAATTTGTTCTAAGACTTGGGCATAAGCAACACTCGTAGCAATACTGTTGAATGACAATAGTCATTAAATATGTGACATGGATACTACGCGATTTGTAATCTGAGGGTAAGGGCAATAGCTAGGTAGATGGGCAACGACATCGATTTTGTGGCCATTGTATATGTATAGTCATTTCCATGTAGAATTGAACACTACGAGTATTCTTATAAATCAGGTACAACATAGGTGCAGAAAAGAAATTAAAATAGAAAAAATTTGATTTTGTAAACGATTTGTGATTATTTAATGTATTGTTTGAATGAACTTGCGTGGAATTTAAACATTTGTATTTCTTGGAAAATTAATCTGTTATTTTAGTGCACGTGAACTTGATTTCAAAATAACTGCATGACAAACTGCTAATATCTTACCTGGGCATTCGTCAGGTAAAATGCATATCCCGCTTTCATTAGATAGTAGATATCCAGGCTCACATTCACAACCTATTGGTGCACATGTCTTATCACAATAAGCAGCATTTGGTGAACTACAAGTGGATGGGCAAGGCGTAGGACAGCTTTTTGGTCTAGCGTGAATATCACCATTACAACCTTGCTCAGCTGTAAAATTACCAAATAAGTAATAATATATCAATCTGTTTAAAAAAACTGTGTTGCAGGAAACTTTTTAAGCATAATTACGTTAGAATTAAACACACTTTGTTTTGATTTCGGGAATGTAGAATATGTGGATAAATAAATACTTCTATAAAAGGGATATGACCAAAAGCAGTATCGCTAAAAATTAAAATGTGTCAAAAGTTTCCGATACGGATAATTTCTGTTTTTATTTATAATTATTTGGCAAAGTAATGTAGAGTCTCAAATTTTCCGGGTTAAAAAAACAAATACAAAGAGTCGTTTTTTGTTCTTATACGTAAATTGGTTTTTTATTTGCTGTAGTAATACTATTTGACAGTTAATATAATACATTCGATTTGCTAGATTGCATATCGATTATTAAATATTTTATATACCTAATTGGCAATAGAAATATTTGAAATGGTGGACTGATTCTAAAATGGGGCCGCGATATAGGTATATATTAATATTAACACCAACATATTTTTCATTTTAGATCAAAGTTTTGTATCTCAACTGCCTCGGTGGTGTAGCGGTAGTGTATGCGACTGCTAACCATGAGGTCTCGGGTTCGATCCCCGGGTCGGGCAATGTTATTGAGCTTTTTCCTAAAAAGAAAAATTCTCAGTAGCAGCCCGGAGTTTGGAAATGTGCCCGGTAGACGTCAATAGGCTCGCCCCCTATTACGTGAAACTTAAACATAGCTGACGAGTCGTGGGTGTTGTAATACACCTCTGCTTACCCCTTCGGGGAATACAAGCGTGATGCTATGTTTGTATCTCAAGCATTTCTGTAACCCATCTGAAAAATCGTGTCAAAAATAAAGAATACATATATTTATATAAAAACTTCACATTATTTTCTAGTGATACAGCCTTGCTTATCCCAACATGAACTGACCGGCTCGATCCGGGAAGTACCACCCTCTCACAAAAGACGAGCGTGTAACAACGGTAGTTAATCTTACCGTTGTGTTTCGTATGGTGAGTGAAAGAGCCGGCCCAAACCCTCTCCCTATCCTCTCCTCATTATCCTTCCTATCTTCTCCTTAGTGTCCTATCTATCCTCTTCTTATATCCACCTCGTATTCCTATCCTTAGAGATGGCGACGCGCGAGTTATGCCTTCGGTGTTGCTAGCGTCTATAGGCTACTGTAACCGCTTACCATCAGTTGGGCCGTATGTTTGTTCGCCACTAACATAGTATAAAAAAAAAATGAAGTGTATGTGCAACTTACCTGGACACTCTTCAGGTTTAACGCATCTTCCTCCCTTTTCGGTCAGAATAAAGTCAGGCTTACACACGCAACCGCTTGGATCGCAAGCTTGGATACATATTTTGCCGCTAGTGTCAGGCTCTGCGCAAGTGGGTGGACAAGAACTAGGGCAATCACTAGGAATTGCATTTGGATCACCGCCACAGCCTGTTTTTAAATTGAAAAATAAAATTGAACTTGAATAATAAATTTTCGCAGACACCTACCTAGTATAGACTTTATCTGAGCCGATTGTGTAACCCAACTGAAAATCATGTAAAAAAAAAACAGGTACGCCTACCATAACTTAACCGATATTTTGTGTAAGAATGGCGCCACACTAGCCAACCAATTCATATTGGAATCAAACGTCGATAACGATTATATTCGAAACTGGACAGTCCTGGTTTGACACATATTACTCTCTTTTTCGTGAAAATAAACCCAGGTTTTTATACACGGCCACTTGAGTCACACACGGCTGCACATTCTTCCGCACTAGTGTCTAGTTTATCACAAATAGGTGGACGAGAAACGTGTTGTATATTTGTTTAGAAGAGTTATGCGTATTAAGAAGATAAGTTTAGGTGTACAATTGTAAGTCCTCGGTAGACGGCTTTAACCAATGGTTAAATAATGTCTACCTACGGGAAACTTGCTAAAGATCTTTACCATCTTATTCGATATTATTGAATAATCGTTTCTGTGTCGTACTCCACATATTATCTTTTTGTGACTAGAAAGCAGGATTATCTATTACTAGCCTTTGCCAGCGGCTTCGCCGCAGCCAAAAGCTAATTTTTCGGTTATATCTCAGGTTCCCGATATAGTAGCAGGATACAATACATACAGTCTACCAGTTTTTAAGTCAAATCAAGGCCTTTCAAATAAAAGAAGTTGCATCAAAATCCATCTAGTAGTTCTTTTAAATCAATTCTAAAAAAAATCTAGTTTAAATAATTTTCTAGTTTTTGGTTATATCTCAGGTTCCCGATATAGTAGCGGGATAAAATGTATACCAGTTAAACACAAAGTGCAAAAGCATCTGGACGGTATCCAGGAGATGCAGGTCCATATCCTGCTCGTGACAGTTATTTTCGATTTCACATTTTTCAATTTGTGTTTAATGTATAGTGCTAAGCATGTCAAATGCTAAAAATTTATACATATAAAAATATCTAAATAATGTAAACCAGCTTTTAAGTCTAATAAAGGCCTTAAATAAAAAAGTTGCATAAAAATCCGTTCAGTAGTTTTTGTGTGATGCGCGAACAAACAAACGGACAAACAGATAAGCAGACTCCATCCATCCATCCATTAGCCTTTTAAAGTCCACTGCTGGACATAGGCCTCCCCAAGAATGGGGGATAGTGCCGTAATCGCCACGCTTGGCAGGCGGGTTGGGATCGCAGTGGATGTTGTTAATACTCGAAGGAGTGCTGCTGCCCACTCCCCCGGCATTCCCCCAGTCAGCTCTTACGACTCCCATGGGTGGAGAGGGGTGGGACAATTCTAAAGCCGGCCCCACACGGCACAAGCAGACTAATAGACGAAAATTCTAAAAAACATTGTTTTGTGTTGAGACACGCCTATATAGCCTATTACAGTAATTTTTTCTCAATTATCTTAAATGTACAGACACAGCTCTGTTACAGCATTATTTATACTATTATAAATAATAATTTATCTAAACGATTAAATACATTCCCGAATCGCATTGAGCGGCCGGTATGCAGACTCCGTCATTATTCTATTCTTGGTGCCGGCCCCACACGGCACACTAACATAGTATAAAAACAAATTGAAGTGTATGTGAAACTTACCTGGACACTCTTCAGGCTTAACGCATCTTCCTCCCTTATCGGTCAGAATAAAGCCAGGCTTACACACGCAACCGCTTGGATCGCAGGCTTGGATACATATTTTGCCGCTAGTATCAGGCTCTGCGCAAGTGGGTGGACAAGAACTAGGGCAATCACTAGGAACTGCATTTGGATCACCGCCACAGCCTGTTTTTACATTGAAAAATAAAATTGAACTTGAATAAATTTGCGCAGACGCCTACCTAGTATAGACTTTATCTGAGCCGATTGTGTAACCCATCTGAAAATCATGTCTAAAAAACAGGTACGCCTACCATAACTTAACCGATATTTTGTGTAAGAATGGCCCCACACTAGCCAGCCAATTCATATTGGAATCAAGCGTCGATAACGATTATATTCAAAACAGTCCAGGGGGGTTAGGCAGAATCTCATATCTCACATGTCGATAGTATCGAGATCACTGTGATTGGTTGAGAGATCACCGTGATTGGCCAACGGATTATTGTGACATCACGCGTCGGTTTCTCAACCAATCACAGTGATCTCGATACGGTCGACACGTGAGATATGACATTCTGCCTCAGGGGGCTGGTTTGACACATATTACTTTTTTTTTCGTGAAAATAAACCCAGGTTTTTATACACGGCCACTTGAGTCACACACGGCTGCACATTCTTCCGCACTAGTGTCTAGTTTATCACAAATAGGTGGCCGAGAAACGTGTTGTATATTTGTTTAGGAGAGTTATGCGTATTAAGAAGATAAGTTTAGGTATACAATTGTAAGTCCTCGGTAGACGGCTTTAAGCACGGGTAAGAAATACCTTTTTTTTTTTTTGTTTTTTGTTTAGGCGGGAAAAAATGTACCTAACCGCACACCCCGTTGTTCGGGGCAACAAACAGGGTAGTGTGGGGCCCTCACCCACTAAATAAACCCGCCGTGTGCCGTCTCTCCGCCTTTATTGGCGGACCACTGGAACTATGTTACATTCCTTCGGTGGTACGGGTAATAAATACCTACCTACGGGAAACGTGCTAAAGGAGATCTTTACCATATTATTCGAGATTATTGAAGAATCGCTTCTGTGTCGTACTCCACATATCTTCTTGTGACTAGAAAGCAGGATTATCTATAATAATAATTTATCTAAACGATTAAATACATACCCGAATCGCATTGAGCGGCCGGTATGCAGACTCCGTCATTATTCCGTAGATAATTTGGCACACAGTCACAACCAGGTTCGCAAGAAACATTAGCTGCACATTTATACAGAGCCAGTCTACCTTCACAAGTTTGTGGTGGACATATTTTTTTGCAGTCTCTTGCTATCTCGTTTACGCCGCATATTGGTGACGTGGGGTCTGAAATCGAATTAAATCCTAGAATTATGTTTTATTTGGTCCGTTAGAATG
Organism: Leucoma salicis; assembly: GCA_948253155.1. NCBI lineage: Eukaryota > Metazoa > Arthropoda > Insecta > Lepidoptera > Erebidae > Leucoma > Leucoma salicis. The sequence continues at coordinate 8,665,045 of OX411814.1, forward strand.
ACAATCACCAACAAATAATCTCTATTCACATTCAAATATTACTTATTATCAGTTTTTACTCTGCCACTGCTAGGCTGAGTTACAGGACGCTTTTAACTGGTACTTATTAGCCTTTTGTTATTTTATTTTAAGCAATGGTTAGCATCTAAATGTTGTGCTATGCTTAATATTGGTCTTCGCTTCTCATTTTATTTTTTAGATATGCCAGAACACAATATATGAAAATATGGAATTTATGACGATAGCCACGATTGGAGGACCGCATCATCGTTCGGTAAGACAATTGATTGTAATAAATAAGCATACCTGGACGAAAATTGTGTGCCAATAAAACCGACAGATGACGTGGGTGTCATCCATAACGGTAAGAAAGAATGTGATATGGAAATTGCCCCGAATTAATGTCAATCTTGTTGAGTTTGTAGGGCATTCCGAACGATTTCACGAAAGACGTGAGTTTAAAACCCACAAGTGGTTAACATTTTCTATTTAAAAAATCGTACTTTGTATTTTGTTAAATATCATATAAAAACATTTCGCATCTATGGTGAAAAATGTTTGCAAAATCTATCATCATTTACGATCGCTTAATCATTGCGTTAGATCATGAAAACTATGGTCATAATGATTGTTTTTGATAGAAGAATTAATTGAAGCACCTATCTTAAAGCAGCTATTGAGAATTTCCTCACTCAAAAACCCAATAACATTTTCTGCATAACCCAGGATTCAAACATTAAAATTTTATGTTAGAAATTTTAGTGCAGAGAATGTTTGTTATATTACCAATAGGTAAAATATTCAGGTAGATACATACAAGGGCAATCATTGTTCAGTATGCAGATGCCGCTGCCATTTCGAAGATAATTAGGTAGACAATCACATCCGGCTTCACAGATATTTTGGTACTTATCACAAGCATAGTCTGTGTACGATATTTCACAGTTCTGAGGTGGACATATTGTTCGGCATTTGACAGCTGTCTCATTGGCACCGCATTGTAAAGGTTCATCCACTGGAACTTAAGGGTTAAAATTGTGATATTTATTACAAAATCGTGTTTTGTTACTGCAATAAAAGAATAATTAAACAGAATTAAGCCTCGCCCTTTTTTTTTTTTTTAGGTGGGCAAAAATGTCCTACCGCCCGGGGAGACAACGGGGTAGTGTGGGGCTCTCACCCACTAAAAACCCACCGTGCGCCTTCACCCGCCCTTGCTACGGCGGATCACGGGTACCGCGTCGTTTCACCGCGATCTGCAGGCGGCAGCCCCTTCGGGCACCCTCTCTTGTGTGACGCCCCGCGCACTTGGGCGTCACACCTTCGCCCTCTCCGCCACCTCGTTCCGCGAGATGACAGCCTCGCAGAGGGCGGCGTCGGCGGTCCAGGCCCTGTCACTGCCAACCATTGCTCGCGCAACGGCCGGCAGCGACAGGTCCACGCATATGACTGCAATGAGTTCCAGGCACTGCACATCCCAGGCCGTGCACGACTCGAGCGTGTGCTGTGCCAAGTCCTCGTCGCAGCCGCAGTGGTGACAACCTGGGGTCGTCTCCCTCCTAGCGATCATGTGCAGGTATTTGCCGAAGCAACCATGCCCCGACAAAACCTGCACCAACCGGAAGGTGAGGACCCCGTGCTGCCGCACTGCCCATTCTCCCAAGATCGGCTGGAGCGCACCCACGGTCCAGAGACCGGCCCGGGGCGTCTCCAGCCGAGACTTCCACTTTAGGACGTTGGCGCGGCGGGCATCTTCCCGCCACGATGAGATTGCGCTCGGCGAGGGGCAGCTGCCCCCCGCCCGCGTCGTCGACACCCGCCGATAGACGTCGGCGAGCACCTCCGCCTCCAGGTCCCACGGGGGGGTTCCGGCCAACGCGCAGGCTGCATCGGTCGAGACCGTGCGGTACCCGCGTATTGCCCTGACCGCTACGACCCTCTGTGGACGCCACAGAAGGGCCCTATTGCGAGCGGCCAGGGACTCCGCCCACACTGGCGCGCCGTACAGTGCCATCGACCGTACACTTAAGCCTCACCCTGCGCTGGCCACGCGTATATATACACGTGTCGCGAAGCAGCCCTCTTATCCCACGCACCGACGCCGTCACTAAGTTGAGTATTCATATACCTCATATTTGGCTACTCACCTCACTTTGTGCCCAAAGACCTATACGACCTTGAGATCTACTATATTTGTTAATACCTTGCTGTTTCTATAAAATATTCTTATAGTAATGTTGTTCTGTTATAGTTTCTCTTAATCTACACCCGTAAATCGATCGCTTGGTCATTACCTTAGGTGTTAGGCATCTACAACAAGCTAGGTAGTCTAGATGCGACAATGACTCAACCTACTTTGTATCAGATTGGTAGGTATTTCCCAAGGTAATGAGGTATTTCATAGATTTTAAATCAATTTACAGGTTTTTGTAATCGATTATTCACTCAACACTCTCCGTACGTTCTTGAGTTATAAATGGTGTAACTAACCCGACTTCATTTTATTCTCACTGGTCTGGTGTATTCTTCCACTGCGCATCCTGGGCCAGGCAGTAGGATGGTTCACAACAACAAAGAGTTCACATAATATATTTGAAGTGCATGTAAAACTTACCTGGACACTTTTCAGGTTTAACGCATCTTCCTCCCTTTTTGGTCAGAATAAAGTCAGGCTTACACACGCAACCGCTTGGATCGCAGGCAGCGATACAAATTTTGCCGCTAGTGTCAGGCTCTGCACAAGTGGGTGGACAAGAACTAGGGCAATCACTAGGAACTGCATTTGGATCACCGCCACAACCTGTTTTTACATTTAAATAAAAATCGAAATTCAATAATGACAGATACATTATTTTTTTCATTTCACAGATATGAAATGAAAGAATAAACAGCTATGACTTGCTACAACCAAAACGCAACGATGTGCTTCATGGCCGGTCGTACGAGAGATGGTGGTACCAACTCGCTCGGGCCCGATAGCAAGAGAGTACTCCCACTTGGTACCCAGCCCTACCACCAGTAATGCAATGGGTGATCATTGCTTACTTCCCTTAGTCGCCTCATACGACACCCGTGGGAAAGAATGGGGTGCGAGGCTTGTATCCTTAGTCCGTCACGACACGGACTAAACCTACCTATAGACTTTATCCTATAGACTTTATCTGAGCCAATTGTGTAACCCATCTGAAAATTATATCAAAAATCAGGAACGTCTACCATTACTTTACGCTAATATTTTGTATGAGAATGGTAATGCCCCAGACAAGCCAGTTCCATAGTGGTAAGGAATGTAACATAGATCCAGTGGCCCGCCAGTAAAGGCAAAGAGACGGCACATGGCAGGTTTCTTTAGTGGGTGAAGGCCCCACACTACCCTGATCGTTGCCCCGAACGACGGAGTGTGCTGTTAGGAACATATTGTTCCTTGCCTTAACAAAAAAAAAGGTATGTATGTTAAGAAGAGTTATGCGTAAGAAGAGAAGTGTAGGTGTATAATTGTACAGTCCTCGGTAGACGGCTTTAACCGCGTTAGAAACGCCTGCTGCCATTATGATGGAAAATCAATATCTACCTACGGGAAGCGTACTAAATCTCTACCATCTTTTCCGAGATTATTAAAGAAACGCTTCTGCGGCGTACTCCATATATCTTTGTGGGACTAGATAGTAGGATTTTCTATTGTAATAATAAATTATCCAAACAATGAAATACATACCCGAATTGCATTGATCAGCCGGTATGCAGACTCCGTCATTATTCCTCACATAATTTGACACACAGTCACAACCAGGTTCGCAAGAAATATTGGCTGCACATTTATACTGAATCAGTCTACCTATACAAGTTTGTGGCGGACATTTTGTTTTGCAGTCTCTTGCAACCTCGTTTACGCCGCATATTGGTGACGTGGGATCTGAAATCGAAATAATGCTTTTTGAAATGAATTTGTTTTATTTAGTCCGTTAGAATGACAGAAAAATGATATAATATGTACTCACATTCAAATTCCGCAATTCGGTACTTATTATGAGTTTTTACTCTGCCACAATTAGACTAAGTGACATAACTTTTTTAACTAGTAAGTAATTAGCCTATTTTTATAAACTAACTATCTTATCATCACGCCATTTCCCTTGCGGGGTAGGCAGAGAGAACAGAGTGCCAAGAGGCTCTATGCTTGCATACATCTCTCGCTTCCTCAACATTCATAACTCTCTTCATACACGCTCACCGGTTTCGGAGACTCCTGACTCCACCTTCCTTCAATGCATGACCAATTTGGTCTAGGTAGGTAAGTCTCGGTCTCCCCCTGTACCTACATCCTTCCACTTTCGCAATGTATATCTTCGTAGCCAGTCGCTCGTCCGGCATTCTTTCCACATGTCCGAACCATCGGAACGTTCCCTTTCGCATCTTTACACTCTCTTTCATACCTACTCGCTCTCTTACGTCATTGTTACGAATGCGGTCAATCAGCCTCACTCCACAGATTCTCCGCAGAGATCGCATTTCGACCGCATCGATTTTGCTCTCATGCTCCTTTTTACATACCCAACTCTCGCTTCCATATAATAACGTTGGGACAAGCACTGCGTTGTGTATTGCGACACGTGCGTTCTGGCTGAGGTGATGGCTGCCAAGAAGTTGTCCCAATGCTCCGTTTACTCTATTTCCCGCATTCACTCTTCTTTCTAAATCAGTGGTGTACCTTCCATCCCGACTAAATCCACATCCAAGATATACAAATTCATCCACTTGTTCTAGCACACCATTTCTATTGCTACTCTAACATCTGTTCTGGCTTCTTCTCTTTCAAAAACCATTACTTTGGTTTTGCTCACATTCACACGTAGGCCCCTTTTCTTACAATCTTCTGCCATTACGTCGACTACGGTTTGCCGGTCAGTCGCAGACTGCGCTAATAGGACCGCATCGTCTGCATATAGCAGCGAGTTCGCCACTGAGTCGCCCATCTGAACTCCTACATTAATTTCATTCAACCTTTGTAGAAATTTATCCAGATATATAATAAACAAGTGGCTGATAGAACGCAGCCCTGTTTAACGCCGATATTGACGTCAAACCAGGGTGACATTCCATCATCCAGCCGCACACAAGCTCTGCAGTCCATGTAGTTGGACTGCACCGCTTGTAGCAGTCTACCTTCAGACACAGTTCCTTTCGTACAACAGTGTCAAATGCTTTCCCCAAATCCACAAAACTGCAGAAATCCCTCTGGCCTACAGCCAGATGCTTCTCCACAATGTTGCGCAGATAAAACACTTGATCCATGCATCCTCATCCACACCTGAAACCTCCTTGTGCCTCACACAAAAATTCATCAGACACCATCCTCATTCTCCTTTCAACAATCTTACCATACACTTTGGCTGCCAATCTGGTCAAGCTTATGGCTCTGTAGTTCACGCAGTCATAACCTGAATCCTTGTTTTTAAACAAGGGCACGATGACTGCGCTTCTCCAGTCCTTGGGAACCATTCCTGAGCTCCAACATAAATTGAGAAGCATCAGGAAGGATTCCCAGATACATGAGCCTCCAAGCTTGATCATCTCAGCAGACACCATATCAATACCTGCTGCCTTACCATTTTTCAAACTTCTAATCGCCCATTCAACTTCATCCATACTAATGTCATCAGAGGATGCCGGTACCAAATGCTGATCTGTTAGATTACATGTGACACCAGCATCATCCTGAACATCCGCATACATATCTCCAAAATATTCACTCCATCGGCTTGTGTTTGCGTAAGAATGTCTCCACCTTTAGACCTTATTTTATTCATTCTGAAAGCTGACCAACCACTCCGAGATTTCTTCACCTCCCTCCAAAAGTTTGGTGTTGCTCTCGAAGTTTTTGGTCAGCCTTTCTTCTGCAATCATATTTGCTCTATCACGCTTCTCTTTCACTAAGGCTTTGGTGTCATTCTTACGTTGCCGGCATATTTCTTTCTTCTGTTCTTTCATACTTGCACTCAGGTTCAAAGAAGATGCATAGTCCAGCTACTCTTTCTTCTTTTGGTCTACGGAGGCTGCTACTTCCGTATCCCACCATGCATCACCTTTCACTTTCCTATGCTTCTTTGAGCATCCACATACTTCTTTCGCTGTATCTACCATACTATCTTTCAATACACTCCAGCATTCTTCTATGTCAGATCCCGGCTGACTTGCCATTGTCAGCCGTTTACGGACACCCTCTGCATACTTTGCTCTTACACTCTCTTCTTGCAACTTTTCAATCTTTATTCTTTCAAGCCCTCCGAAGTGGACACGCTCTCGCCATTGTCTCCACTTTCTGAACAGACCACTAAATCTCGCAATAACGAGATAGTGGTCCGTGTCGACAGTGGGACCCCTGTAGGCTCTTGTATCCAGAATTTTACTTCGGAGGCGACTGTCTACCAGAATTAAATCTATCGTACTTCTCTGTTCATTCCTTCTCCATGTATACATATGGATGCCCTTATGTTGAAAAAATGTGTTTGACACAATAAGGTTTCTCTCCATACATACATCCGCAATGAGCCTACCTGCATTATTCACTCTCTTATCACCAAATGACACTCTCTTATCACCCCTAGTTTAAGACACTATCACTGCAGACTCTGGCGGAGTTGCGGCAACTAGTCACAAGGTCATATAAAAAGAAGAAGAATTACAAGCAAGTTTGAAAATTCAAAGCATAAACGATACAGATCGATTAGGATTAATAATCGCTGATAAAATAACTTGCAGGTGATATGAAGTTCACCGGGTCATCTAGTATTGTAATAATTAAGCTGACCTGCACTTTCTGCATGACCCAGGGTTGAAACTAAAAACTTGTTGTCAAAAGTTTCAGTGCTGAGAATGTTTATTATATTACCAATAGATAAAGGATTAAGATAGATACATACAAGGGCAATCATTGTTCAGTATGCAGATCCCGCTGCCATTTCGAAGATAATTAGGTAGACAATCACATCCGGCTTCACAGATATTTTGGTACTTATCACAAGCATAGTCTGTGTACGATATTTCACAGTTCTGAGGCGGACATATTGTTCGGCATTTGACAGCTGTCTCATTGGCACCGCATTGTAAAGGTTCATCCACTGCAACTCAAAACGTTAAAATTGTGATATTTATTACAAAATCGTCATCTTTTACTATAATAAAAGAACAATTAAACAGAATTCGTGCTTCTTGCTATTAATGTTTTGTAGATATCATGCCATTAAATGCTGTATTATCAATATCGCGTCAATAAACAGCCTGAAGTTATAACTGTTTAATTAATAGCCTGAACATTTTTTTTCTTTTTATTGCTAGGATGACAGACAAGCCACGACGCCCACGACCCACCTGATGGTAAGTGGTAACCGTCGCCCATGGACTCAGCTCTACCGAGAGTATTGTCAAGCCACTGCACACCGTTTCATTTCTCAGATATGAAATGAAAGAATAAACGGCTATCTTCTCCTACAGCCAAAACACACTGACGTGGTTCATGACCGGTCACACAGGAGACTGTGGTGCCGACCCGTTCGGGCCCAATAGCAAGTGAGTACTGTCTCTTGGTATCCAGCCCTACCACCAGTAATGCAATGGGTGATAATTGCTTAATTGCCTTAGTCGCCTTGTACGACACCCGCGGGAAAGGATGGGGTGGTGACACTTGTATTCTGCGTCCGTCACCATACGGATAAATTGAATATAGTATTTGACTTTAATTGATTAAAGAGATAGATTCACAGTTTTTAGGGCGACAATAAATAGGGAATAATCCCTGTGTCGCAGGGGACATAACAAACATACAATTGACAGACATAAAGTACGCTTACACTCAGAACAATTTCTTCGGCGGTTCAAGCCAGCGAATTTCGGTTAAGCCGAATGTAAAACGAATGTCATTCATAATAATTTAATTCATAATAATTTTAGAAAAAAGCGTTTTTGTGTATATAGATACCTTCTATAACAAAACTATAACTGAGCTCTCTCTCTGATTGTGTGCACATCGCACTTAAAATACTGAACCGATTTAGATGAATCTTTTTGGATTGATAGCTTTTGATTAGGCTAAAAAAAATAGCTTTTATCTCGCTACTTTATCGGGAGAGATAACTTTATCGGAATCTCGAGGAGAACAGAACCGCATTAAGGTATACATAGATATAGAGATAGTTATTGGTATATCTTAAATATATATACAAAATATATAAAAAATCTTTAGTCTTGCTAAAAACTGCTTTCTCGAAACTGCTCAAAACTGGCTTGACCGATTTGAATAATTTTTTTTTTTTGGTTTGTTCGCTCTAATATAAATCTAATAAAAGGGGTGATTTAAAATTAGAAAAAGGGGAAAGCTTTGAAAAAGTAGAAAAATTAAATTGGTTGCTTTGTATGAGTATTTGGCTAGCAAACGACAAAATGACAGCTACTGACATTCTTTCTAATAGATTTGTACATTACAATATTACAAGCAAGTTTCATTTAAATCGAAATCTTAGACGATGCCGATTGATTAGGATTGATAATAGCTCGAATAAATATAAATCGAATTTTGGGCGATACGAAGTTTACCGGGCCATCTAGTAAAATAATTGTTATTTTTATAATTAGTAACAGAAATACATTCCCTCAGAACCAAAAAGCCAAGTAAGTATGCATAAATAATATTGTGTATAGGAGAATAACTGACTGATTAATTGACATATCAACGGACAACCCAGATTCCTGGGACGAGAACCATGAAAATTTACACAAGGGTTTCGTTACTACTGTTTGTTAGCACTAAAAAGGAATTTGACGTACCTAAATCCTGTCCGAAATTAATTGTTAGTCTATATTACACGCGATCAAAGCTACGGTAATGCGCTATTATTAATACTAATTTAAGATAAACATGGCCTATCTATTATTGAAATAACCCGTTATCATAAATTCAAAATACACATTGAATACCTGGTTGATTTTCACACGTTCTCTTCAATATCACAAATTTAACAAAACATAATAATAGCAGTGGAAATAACATCATGTGTACTCTAACTTCGAATGCTTCTCGCGTACTAGATAGACTTGGTTTATTATAGAATAAATACGCTAAAACTGTGTTGTGATTGTGACGTATAGGTATCGAGTTGTAAACGGGTATTATTATATGTTTATTTTGTATGACGTCACCTTTTTTGTTTATGCTATCGCGGGTCATGGACATCCCTAGTTCCCAATTTTTGTGGTTTTATAAATATTGTACTTTATGTCTTACTACTCTACTTTGACGGACCTCGTGGCGTAGTTGGTAGTGTAACCGACTTCCGTGCACGTGCCGTTCCGTATCATGGGTTCGATTCCCACTCAGGACAATTATTTGTGTGATGAACACAGATATTTGTACTGCGTCTGGGTGTATTCTATCTATTATATGTATGTATTTACAAAAAAAAAAATATGTAGTATATCCGTATGACAATATCCCCCATAATGAGCACACAAAAAAAAAGGATGCGGTCGGCACAGGACCGCTCGTTGTGGCGTTCGCGTTCTCTTGGAGAGGCCTATGTTCAGCAGTGGACGTCAAAAGGCTGATGGATGGATGGATGGATTATATCCGTAATCTGGTACCACAAGCGTTAAGCTTAGTTTGGGACCAGAGGACGTTGTGTGAAAATGTCCGAAAATATTTATTATTTATTACTAGCTGATCCTGCAACTTCATCGCGTGGAATTTATTTATTTTATATTTTAATGCAGAAACCTAATTATTTTTCCAAAATAAAAGTCGTGAGCCCCGTCCTGTAAATCCTGTCCAAATCAGTACAGATGTTCAGGAGATTGCCGTGGATGTATATTCGATTTATATATCTATTTGAATCGGTATACATTCACAATTTCATAGGTTTAATTTTTTTTTATTCGGAATTCTAACTATTTTTCCAAAATAAAAGTAGCTTAATTTATGGCCTGTAATAATAGCTATAGCTGCTATTGAAAGTCCCGTTCAAATCGGTCAAGCCGTTCCAGAGGTTAGGCGGAACAAACAGCCAGACATACAAAAACTTTAAAAATTGGTGATTTGTTATAGGTAGCATATATAGGTACTCTCGTATACATTTAATATAAAGCTGTTACTTAGACATTACAAACAGACACTTCATTTTTATTATATATATAGATTAGATGATCATGAATACTTTTTAATGACAATCTAACATTCTTTGTTTTTTAAACGTATTGGTCCCTGTGTCGCAGCGATTGCCTTTTATTTCTTAAGACTGGAAAAATGTATATATCGTTAAAACCCTATTTTGAATTATCATGGTTATGCTCTGCCTGATGTGTACCTACCTATCAACGAACCTCGGCTCTCGGTTGAGAATAGAAGCGTGTATATATAACTGGGTAGGGTATAAAGGTAACAGGCCCAATCTGTATATGCTGACTCACATTATAATATATCTCAGAACTAGATACCTCTGTATTGGCAATCCTCGGCCCTACAACTAGGCTACCTAAGTATAATACGTGTATACTGAAATGATTTTATTTTTATTGCTTGTAGTGGCAGACGAGCCACGGCCTATCTGATGGTAAATGGTAACCGTCGCTCATGGACTCATCTATACTAAAAGTATTGTCAAGCCACTGCTCACCATTTCATTTCATCAATATGAAATTATTAAAGAATTAACGGCTATCTCCTGCTACAGCCAAAACGCAACGATGTGCTTCATGGCCGGTCACACTGGAGATGGTGGTACCAACCCGCTCAGGCCCGATACCAAGTGAGTACTCCCACTCGGTACACAACCCTACCATCAGTCATGCAATGGATGATAATTGCTTACTTCCCTTAGTCGCCCATACACTCATACGACACCCGTGGGAAAGAATGGGGTGGTGACAATTGTATTCTTAGTCCGTTACCACACGGAAAAAATGTATTTTGCTATCAAGAATTGATGGAAAGCTTATCATTGCAATACTATTTCATCGAATAAAAATATATATAAGTACTTTATAAGTCTATTTGTCTGGGATCTTTGTCCCGTCAAACATATATTATTAACTTGTACAACCTAGGATTTATACCTCAGGCCTCGCACTTTACCACCGAAGGAATGTAACATAGTTCCAGTGGACCGCCAATCTCTTGAGTAATATTGTTCTGTGCCGCCAATAAAGGCGGAGAGACGGCCCACGGTGGGTTTCTTTAGTGGGTGAAAGCCCCACACTACCCTGTTCGTTGCCCCGAACGACGGAGTGTGCGGTTAGGAACATTTTTTCCCGCCTTAACAAAAAAAACTAGACGTCGCGGGACATCTAGCAGATGTGAAAACATCGAAATTATTTTGTAGAAATAAATAGATCATAACTTGACAAAGTACTCCTCAAGACGAATCAAACGAGTATAAACTCGATAGGGTTGCGTAGTTTCATTATAGAGTTCCTATGTCCACCTTCCCGCTCCATCATCAGATCAGCTCCATGTCATCATAATATGGCATTGTCACGTGATATACACATGCGTGTAAAATTTCAGCTCAATCGGAAACCGGGAAGTGTGTCAAATTTAACTTGCAAGATTTGAACGGGACAAGTAGTTACAATAAAAGCGTCGCCACGCTAACAGCCGATTTTACTCTCCCTCCGCATTAGATGTTTCACATCAAAAAGGCCTTGCACTTTAAAGGCAAACCAATATCGACCGGGGAAGTACCTCCCTTTCATGGGAGACCAGCGTGAAACAACGGCAAGTACTCATACCTGTTGCGTGTGGTAAGTGAAAGCGCCCGAGGCTTAAATTCCTCCCTCTCCACTTCCTATCCCTTTCCTTGGAGTTGGTGACGCGCGAGTAATGCTACTGATGTTGCATGTACTTACCATCAGCTGGGCCGTGCTTGTTTCCCACCCTCGTAATAGAAAATAGTAGTTTAAAAATGTCAAAAGCAATTAATATAATATTTTATTAAGCAGGAAGGTACCTATATAAACGATAACATTGAATACTTTACTTTGGTATTTTCAAATTGACTTTTGGGATAAAAACCACGCAACGGCAGATCATGTTTTATTACACTTAAACATAGGTATAATCACAGATCAACAGTCGTGAATAAATAATATAGCGCTTAATATCTCGAGATCTGACGGCGTGATGACTACGCCACGTATTTTCTATTTGAAATTATATTACTACTAGCCTTTGCCAACCAAAAGCTAGCTTTTAGCTTGTATCTCAGGTTCCCAGTATAGTAGCGGGATAAAATGTATACCAGATTTTAAGTCTAATCGAGATCTATCAAATAAAAAAAGTTACAAAATCCGTTCAGTAGCTTTTGCGTGATGCGCGAACAAACAAACAGATAAACAGACAAACAGACAAAAAATCTAAAAAAAAAATTTTTGTGTTCAGACACGCCTATATAGCCTAATACAGTCATTTTTTCTCAAATATCTTATGTACAGACACAGCTCTGTTACAGCTTTATTATAGTATAGATTAGATTTAGCCTTTGCCGGCGTCTCCGCTGCAGCCAGATGATAGTTTTTGGGTTAAGTTTAAATTGTTTTGTGTTTAAACACGCCTATAAGGTTATGTTCGCCGTGTGAGACCGGTTTTAGAATTGTCCCACCCCTCTCCACCCATGGGAGTCGTAAGAGCCGACTGAGGAAATATCGGGGGAGTGGGCAGCAGCACTCCCTCGAGTATTAACAACATCCACTGCGATCGCCAACCCGCCTGCCGAGCGTGGCGATTACGGCACTATCCACACTTAGGGAGGCCTATGTCCAACAGTGGACGTCGAAAGTCTAATGGATAAGGTTATATAGCCTATTGCAGTAATTTTTTCTCAAATATCTTAAATGTACAGTCATAGCTATATTACAGCTTTATAATAGTACCTATAGATTCTAAACATTTTTGATCTATATTTTAGCATTTGACATGCTCCGCCACTTTTTTTTTAAACTCTTTCCTTATTCACAAATAATTTGTACTTTAAAAAGTGGCGGAGCATGTCAAATGCTAAAATATAGATCAAAAATGTTTAGAAAATCGCGCCATCAAATAGTATGAATTTTAATTGCAAAATTAAACTTACTATATTGGCTTAATGCATGTAAATGCTTCCGATAGATGGCGTTGGTCGTAAAGACAAAATGTGATAAGTAAATTGAGATGATCGAAAGATCTGTACTATAGCTCAGTGGTTCAGAGCACTTCCCCGGATTGGAAAAGGCGCGGGTTCGATTCCCGCTAGTACAAAATATCTCTTTTTCCTTATTCACAAATAATATGTACTTTAAAAATTAGATTTAGATTCTTTCTAAAGAAATTTCTTAACTAGTTTTTCATATGAATTAAAATTTATTTCAAGAGAAATATCTAAATTTCTTAAAGCTTAGGGCAACTACTCGGTAACCGTGTATAAACAGAGATTACTTCGTAGAATTAATATGTTCATAACGTATATTATAAGTATACCAAAGAAAAGCTTTTTTTTTCTCTACACGAAAACACAAATGGTTGCACATAGAGATTGCTAGTAGTCAAAGATATGTATGAGCAAGAGAGAGTTAGCGCGTAATACCATGTATCAGACAAGGAAAAACTATGTCAACTTACTTATACTAGTTGGCTAGGTACATTAATCTAACAAAATTTCAACTGAACAACAATTTACAAAAGGAAATCGATGACACAGCGTAAACTAAAGAGGATTTTCTATCAGATTTACTCAAGTCCGAATAACCTGTTTCACTTGGGTTTACGTGTTAAGCCATTGAATTCTCTTCCTAAAGGCCGGGATTTATTTTCACTTTTCAGTTTCGTGTTATTCGCTCAAAGGTATTTGAACAAAGGATTTGGTTTATTATTGATGGCTATATAGACACTTTTTGGAAATCAGAATTATTCTTCCAAAGTAAAATTTTCAGTTAATCTTTTTCTCGATGCGGTAGTCCTTTTATTATTTGTTAAGGCGGGCTAAAATGTACATAACCGCACAACCCGTCGTTGGGGGCAACGAACAGGATAGTGTAGGGCCCTGTCCCACTAAATAAACCCGCCGCGTGCCGTCTCTCCGCCTGTATTGGCGGGGCCACTGGAAGTGTTCAGTGGTGATATGGTAGTCCTAATTCTAATTTTGAATCTAGTTAATACTGTAAATATATTTTTTAAGTTTTCCTATAATTTTTGAAACCAAATATTAATCCTAAAAACTCGTTCTAAATTAAATACCAGTCTAGTCTAGAGTAAAGAGATAAATCACAGGGCATAATAATATATAAGTACTTTTTATCCCGGAGAAATGGAGAATTTCTGTAGGATATCTTAGATACATTTCATACAAGTCCCTAGGTCTAATTCTGAAATTCACGCCGACGAAGTTGCGGGCAGAAATAATATAAAAACAAATTGTAATTTTTACACTGAATTTATCCAACTGACATTTGTCTTTGTTATTTTTTTAAAACTGTTGGTGCCTTTTGAATTTAAATGATCCTGTCACAACATTGTTATGATAAAGGTCACAAACAGCTTAGCGATCTTTAATGAAATTAAACATTGACGATAAGCGAAATTGTTTAAGCCTGTTCGCTGATGCGGATAACCAGCACCAACGATTACGTCTATCAGACGCAGACTAAATAGAAAGGACGAGCCGTTTTTATTGCGTTTAAAATATATAATCAGGTACCAGTGCATCCATTGGTCCCCAGCCTAAGGGCGAGAATTAGTCCTTCAAACCTTCGACATATGGAAAGTATGTGTAATATTTTATCAGCTCCTCGCGTCTGCTAACTCACATTGGGTCAGCATGGTCGAATATGGCCTAAACCGTTTTCCGTGTGGAAACGGACTAATAATACAAGTGTCACCACCCCATTCTTTCCCACAGGTATTATACGAGGCGATTAAAAGAAGTAAGCAATTATCACCCATTGCATGTCCACCCATCACCTATGGCCTAAACCTGCCAGGGGTAAAGGAAATCATGCAAAGAGCGTACGCCCTGCCTCTGGCTAAAGGTAGACTGAAGGATCACTGCCAGGTTTAAGTGGGTATACCATGACTGGCCCGGCGGAGAGTATTTTAAGGATTTCTTCGCGTATAATAAAAAAATAACGTTCAGTCATCATTGGCGGTTAATGTTGCAAGCGGAGTTCTTTCATTGTTATGTATTATGCTGCTACCGTTTCTTTCTTCTCACATGTCTAGTTTGGATTTGTTCCTCATTTGACTCCATTGGAGAAAATCCCCTGCTGATAGACTAGAACGGAAGCCATTATAGCGACCCTTAATCAGCGACCCTAAACGGGCCGTAACAGCTTTGTTGCTTATTATATTATATATTTCCTTTACTTTGGAGAGTAAGGATATTATCTAATCCGAAGGGTCCGATTGGTCATCCTTTGTAGGGATAGGGTGGACTGGGCCAATCTTACACGAAGATGGAACCCTTTTCTTGTCATACGAAAGACGGAATAGGCGCGTGAGTACGGGGGTCAATTAAGGGGTAAATTAAAAACAAACTTTCGTTAAAAAAATCGAATTTATTGTATTAAGTGTAATTTATTATAAAGAGGTATAAATTATTTTTAATAAAAAAAAACCGCCTTCAAAAGACACCTAGGAACTAAAAACCAAAAAATAATTAGTATTTACATACGATTTCCGTGCTAGACACCTACTGATATGTTTGAAGTCGGTGCCAAAATGATGTTAATGTTATTATAATAGTTCCTAGGTGTCTTTTGAAGGCAGTTTTTAGGGTTTCATAGCCAAATGGCAAAAAACGGAACCCTTATGGATTCGTCATGTCTGTCTGTCTGTCTGTCCGTCCGTATGTCACAGCCACTTTTTTTCGAAACTATAAGAACTATGCTGTTGAAACTTGGTAAGTAATAATATTTATTTTATTTTCTCCCACATAAATATGAACTTAAACAAAAAATTTAACAATATAATATATGGGAGACAGGAGCCCATACTAAGTATAAACCTGTGCTACGGGTCTCCTGGCCTCCTTATCTCGGATTATGTTTACAAGATATCTTTTGATAGATGACTGGGAGTCTGTAATTATCTTAGTCTAGGGTGTGTACGTATGTGAGAGCGAGTGTGTGTGTGTGTGTGTGTTTGTTTCGTGTGAGTATGTGCATGAGTGTGTGCGTGCGCGGCGTGTGTGTGTGTGTGTGTGTGTATGTGTATGTGCGCGTGTGTATGTATGCCCATGGTACTTATTTTTCATTTATTTTAAGCTTTTCAAAATAGTTTCGTTATCTTCGTAGTTAAGTGATTGTAGCCAAGTTGACATTTTCCGCTTACATTCGTAATTTATGTCTGGAAAAAATGAAAGCAATTTATTGGCAATGTTATAAAGCCGTGGGCCTTGGGAATAGAAAAATTTATCACTGACAGTTGTTCTGACTGATGTTGATTCACAAATTTGAAGATGACGTCGCCTTAGATTTGGGTTGTTCCATTTAAAAGGTAGCAGTGAATGCTGTTTAAGGATAACGGCTAAAATGTAAAGTTGACGCACGGTTAAAACTTTTGCTATTTTATACAGTTCAAATGTGGGAAAAAGTCTGGGTTTAAAGTGGCTTATTTTTAAGATAAGTCTTTGAGCTCTTTCTAACTCTATTAAATAACTCTTTGCTGCACCACCCCAGGAGGAGAACAATAGGTAATGATAGATTGACATAGCGCCAGATAGACACTAGTCATGACCTTGAAACTAGCCACATGTCTTAGATGCTTAAAAACGTAAGATAATTTGTGACTCTATTGGCTACATTACTTATATGTTCTTTAAAATTAAGCTTATTATCAAAGTAAACTCCTAAATATTTAATAGATTTTGTATTATTTACCAGTGGACAACTGCAATTTGATAAGGGTGTGGAACCGCATGAATGTGTTGTTATTTTGTATGGAAGCAGAGGCATGTTTCGTAATGAAAAATTCATATAATTTAGGAATATTTAAGGTGAAGGGAGTTAGAGACTAGCCAGGTACATACCCTATTCAAACCCTGCTGCGCGTGTACGAACACCTCCCTCCAAGATTCCCCATAAAAGGCAAGTGTTGTGTCATCTGCATATGAAATTTCTTTACAATTTTGTAGTGATAGCTCGCATACTTGATTAATATAGAAGAGAAACAAAGAAGGACCAAGGATACTTCCTTGGAGGACTCCAATGTGAATAGACATCTCATCACTCAGGAAGCCACCGTTTCTTACCCTCTGCGTACGACCTGAAGAAAAGTACCTAAGGTACCTTTTAAAGAAAAGTAGTTGAGTACCTCTAATACCCATACTCTCCAGCCTCGACAACAGCCTGGGAAAAGATACCGTGTCAAATGCCTTCATCAGGTTCAGGAAAATTGTTAAACATTTGTTTTTATTATCTAGTTTAGTCGCAATATTCGCAGCATCAGCCGATTTGCCCTGTCTAAAACCGTATTGGGCATCAGATATTAACTTTTTACTATTTAAAAAACTAACGAGCCTTTTACTAACGATCTTTTCAAGAACCTTCAATAGGCAGGATAAGAAAGATATAGGACGTTAGTTATTAACAAACTCTCGGTTTCCATTCTTGTAGATCGGGATAATTATCGCTTTCTTAAGAGCATCGGGAAATACACCACGTTTAAAACACTCGTTGAATATGCAAGTTAAAGGGGATACAATGTCATTCTTAACAAGTTTTAGTATTTTACTTGATATACCATCCCAACCAGAGCTACCTTCAGATTTAAGGCCGTCAAATTATATGTCCTACTTCAACACAATCTGTATTCAAAAGAACAAAAGACGGGCCTATGCCATAATTAATATCTGTATCTGGTGTGGAACTTATTTGAGGAATTTTGTTTGCTAGATCGGCGGCTATATTAGCAAAATAATGGTTTACTGTATTTACAGAATCCGAAGGAGTTGGATTTAAGTTGAGCAATTCATTAGGCGCCTGTTTCTGTTGCTGTAAGTTAGTGAAGTTTTTAATCTTTTGCCAAAGTTTCGTAGTATTATTCAGTGCTAACTCTAACTGGAACGATACATAATTACTTGTACACCTCCACAAGACAGAGTTACAGAAATTTCTGTACCTCCTATATGTGGAGAGAAGCGCAACATTATGTGGTTCATGTTTTAGTCTTAAATGCATTCTGTCTCGGTTTCTTATACATTTTAGTAAGCCCTTAATAATCCATGGTCTCAGGGTTATTTTTTTATGTGGAATTTTTATATCTGAAGTGTTTGCTGCGATTAGTATTTGTAAGTATTCAATTAGAGTATTCATCGCTGAGTTTGGGCTTTTGTTAGATAAAAGTTGGATAAAATTGGTATCTTTGCACTTTATTGAAATATTATTATAATTAATTTTATAAGTAGTTTTGGTGACTGGGTTGTCTTTGATTAACTCAATGCAAAAAAACACGGCTTAGTGATCAGTTATAGTCGTATTGAGTATAAAAGATAAAGTGGGTAGTTTCGTTTTCAAAAAGATATGATCGATACAGTTTTTAGATCTAGTTGGAGTATTATAAGCCGCAATCAAACCGTGATATGTCAATAACTCTAAGTACCGAGATGTGTTATTACTACTTTCCAAAATATTTATATTTATATCACCTACAACAAAAATATTTCTAAATGATTGATTGAGTTGGTTCAAAATTCTGTTTAAAGAGTTTAATAAGTTCTCTATGTTTTTAAAACAGAAAGGCCTGTGAATTGCGATTATAACTATACCACTTATTCCATTTTTTATAAGTAAGCAGTTAGCGTCCATAAAATCTGGTTCTTCAATTGTTTATTCATTAGTAGTTAGTACCTATCCATCGTTTTGATTAAAGTGCTTTGAAGTGCTGAAAGTGCTATAGCCATCTATATTAGACTGATTGACTGCACAAGATAGCCAACATTCTGTCAGTAACACAAGGTCACAGTCAGAATTTAGCCGTTTAAGTAGAACACATAAACTATGTCGGTGCCTCGTTGGTGTAGCGGTAGTGTATGCGACTGCTAATCATGAGGTCTCGGGTTCGATCCCAGGGTCGGGCAAAGCTATTGAGCTTTTTCCTAAAAAGAAAAATTCTCAGTAGCAGCCCGGAGTTTGGAAATGTGCCCGGCAGATGTCGATAGGCTCGCCCCCTATTTCGTGGGACTCAAACATAGCTGGCGAGTCGTGGGTGTGTAATACACCTCTGCCTACCCCTTCGGGGAATACAGGCGTGATGCTATGTTTATGTGTTGTTCATAAACTATAAAGTTTTAAATGGATGTGAGATTTTTTTATTATGGATTAAATTTGTTCCGGGTCACAAATAAACGACTCACTTGGGGTGAAGCTATTAACATGGTCGGTATAATGTATGAAAATACTTCCGACAGATGGTGCAGGCGTCACCCAAAGACGTTAAGTATGAATGTGTTATCGAAATTAGCAGTCAGGAGCAAGTGTCACGATGGCTGAATTGGCAAAGCATCTGGACGGTATCCAGGAGATGCAGGTTCAAATCCTGCTCGTGACTGTTATTTTCGATTTCACATTTTTCACTTTGTGTTTAATGTATAAGTGCATGCCAAATGCTAAAAATATATAGGTATAAAAATATCTAAATATTTATAGGGTTTGCGTCATTATTAGGTAAAATCTTAATTGTAAAATTAAGTTTACCAGGTCGGTATAATGTATGAAAATACTTCCGACAGATGGTGCAGGCGTCACCCAAAGACGTTAAGTATGAATGTGTTATCGAAATTAGCAGTCAGGAGCAAGTGTCACGATGGCTGAATTGGCAAAGCATCTGGACGGTATCCAGGAGATGCAGGTTCAAATCCTGCTCGTGACTGTTATTTTCGATTTCACATTTTTCACTTTGTGTTTAATGTATAGTGCTAAGCATGCCAAATGCTAAAAATATATATAAACATATCTAAATAGCTATCTAATTTATTAAGAAAACTGTTTATGTCTGAGAATTTGAATTACTAATTTTATAGAGAAACTGGATAATAGAAGCAGTGACCTTTTATTTAAGCTATCCGCTATTATTTTTGATTCTATTCCATAATAAATAAATATCAATAATTTATTATTTCTTCCTGTTTCACAAATAAGTAACTGACAATGTTGTTGAATGAATCTTGGGTGTGTGTAAATGTTTGATAATATGTGATTGTAATATGTTGTAATGGTAATGGATTGTGTATGTTGTAATGGCATGCATAAGATGTAAATTTTACTGTATGGTTTTTATTACATAACTTAGTTTTTAGAAACTATAGAAAATATTTAAATAAAAAAATATAAAAATGTAGAATAAATAGTCACAATTTGGTAAGTAGACGTATTTTGTGAACCGCATTAAGATTTTCACACAAAAATAGAAAAAAGTCAATAAATTTTGGGGGTCCCTATACTTAGAATTGTAACTCAAAAATGTTTCTTTCATCAAACTTATAGGTCTTGAAAAATGATATTAAGGTTTCTAATATATATATTTTTTAAACTGAATAGTTTGCGCGAGAGACACTTCCAAAGTGGTAAAATGTGTGTCCCCCCTCCCCTGTAACCTCTAAAATAAGAGAATAATAAAACTTAAAAAATATATGATGTACATTACAATGTAAACTTCCACCGTAAATTGGTTTGAACGACATCTAGTAAGTAGTTTTTTTTAATACTTCATAAATCGTAAAACGCAATTTACTTTTCATTCAATCAACTCAAATATAAAAATAAAACATTTAACTTATTGCTACGGAACCCTTCATGGGCGAGTCCGACTCGCACTTGCTTAAATGTTTTATGTATTTAACAATAATTTATTTTTTGCTTTTTAGTTGTTTTCTTATAAAATAGGTGCGTAGGTTAGAGTAGATAGTTAGAGTAGGTTCGGGTTGAGAGCCCTCTGCGCTCACCAATTGTCCGGGTAAGGTTGTCATAGCCATCTGAGGCTAACAACCAACGTCACACACAAAAACAAAAACAAAAAAAAAGAGTAGATGGCACATGATGAAGAGGACTTCCTCGAAGCACAAGAGTCTGAAAATGATAAATATGAGCGCCTAAAGTGCAGTAGAGAAAGAAATAGAGCACATCGCGAGTCTTCCGAAGACTGTGAAGAAAGATTGGCGGGCCCATATACATATAATATGGATACGCCAACTAAACTGCCTCGATAGTTCAGCGGTAGTGTGTGTGACTGCTGATCATGAGGTCTCGGGTTCAATCGCCGGGTCAGACAGTATTATTAAGTTTTTTCGTAAAAAGAAAAATTCTAGGCAATGTACGACAATAGGCTCGCCCCCTATTACGTGGGACTTAAATATAGCTGGAAAACCGTGGGTATATAATACACCTCTGCCTACCCCTTCTGGCATACAGGCGTGGTGCTATGCCAACTAAATGCACTGCTCCAATGAGCCAGAGATGTTTGGAAGTAAACGCAAAATTATCATCGATGTATGTGCTGATGCAATTTTTTTGATTTTTCTTTATTTTAAAAATCGCTCAATCGATTTTGATTAAATTTTAATGAGACCATTTCTGATGTAGAACCTACCAAACAAAAAAATCATTGAAATCGATTAATAATTGGCGGAATAATCGCGTAACAAACACACACCATAAAACATACTGCCGAATTGAGAACCTCTTACATTTCGAAGTCGGTTGAAAAATAATCCTATAGTGTAGCTGCCATAATCTTTACCATTTTACTGTCCATTACCCACTGCATCCTGATTCAGGTACACAAGTATCATTGCTGTTTCTACAAAATCCAGGCATACAGACACATCTTGGTAGCCCGCCGAGACCATTGCATTCTTTGCCCATGTCTTCACAAGCATCTCCACAGTTAGTAGGACTAGGATCCTATATTTCATTTGGTCTTATACATGTAACGGGAGCTGAAAGCACATAATATATATAACCTAATCTAATTCTTAAAATAACACCACTAAATAATTTAAGAGAGAATTTTTGTATATGGATATTTGATACTCAATCACGAAAAAATTGCCTAGCAGATCTGGATAAAATTGGACACACGGATAGTTTATTACTTATATTAATGCTTTGGATATGTTTTATCCTATAAAAATGTTAGGTTCCTCTGGGATTATCAAAACAATGAACTACACTTGAGGTATCGATGTGTTTAGCTGTTGCTGGCAGAAGCTAATAGGTAAGTAAAATAAATACACACAGACGCGCGCTCACACACACACACACACGTATGTACAATAGTGAGCTTAATTTAAGACGAAAAAAATAACAGTAGTGTTATCGTTTAGACCACTGTTTTATATTAACAAGAAAATAGTACAAGTATACTTACGACATTCAGACGATAAAATACAACTAGGGTCTTCGTTGCTTAGCATCAAGTAGCCACTATTACAGGAACAGCCAGGATAACAAGGGAAGGGAGTATCACAAAATATGATTGCGAGACTATAATCCACTGGACAGTAAATCGTTGGACAATCAACAAAGCAGTTTGCATAAGTTTTATTCGCACCACATGCTGGTGATCCGCCTTAAAAATTAGGTATATTAATCATATTATATCTAACGCTAATTTCACTTTATTCTTGAATGACTTACGTCATAGTTGTTTGTTTTATTGGAAATCAAACATTTTTTTTTGTTGAGGCGGGTAAAAATGTTCCTAACCGCACACCCCGTCGTTCAGGGCAACGAACAGTGTAGTGTGGGGCATTCACCCACTAAAGAAACCCGCCGTGTGCCGTCTCTCCGCCTTTATTGGCGGGCCACTGGAACTATGTTACATTCCTCTGGTGGTTTGGAAGTCAAACCTTACAATTACAACAGTATCTTGCGAGCTTTCAGCTCTTATATCTTCTATCCCAGCAGCATTTGTCGTAGCTTTTACGAGTATATTAAGGAATGTCCTTCGATGACATTTCTTGATTTGAAATCCCTGTTTTATGAAATAACCCTTGTATCGCGGGAGACTTTCCAAACATACAATTTCACGAATACAAAGTACACCCAGACTCAGAACAACCATTTATGGATCACACAAAGAGTTGTCCTTTGTGGGAATTGAACCCACAATACTCAGGCCGGAGGCTGGTTTCTAAACCACTTTCGCCATCTGTGCAGTCGATTTAAAGAGAAACTATTTTTAGACTTTTTAGGCGATTCCCAACTTCACAATCTCAATGATTTTCAATCTTATTGTGTTGGTTTATAACAGCTCTTTCCTTTAGTAAATTATTTGCAAAAACAGCATTCTATTCCACGCCCAAGAGACTTACTTGGTATTATTTTTGGCAGTTTAATCTATTTAAGCATTCTTGACGAAATAAGCCCGTTCAAAAGGACTCTCCATAAATATCTCCTGATCCAATCTACAGGTTTTAATATTAACAAACGCACTACGTTTATGAAATTGATATAAATAAATAAATTATTCCTTCATCTCGTTCTGTTTGACATTACTTAGGTAAGTTTATAATGTTAATCGATTTATCCGCATGAAGTAGAATAACGTGAAAAAAGAAGCTTTGGTAGTGCTTTTTCATCAGGTAAAAAACACTATAGCGAAGCAAAAATGAGGGTTATTTCTGTAATGTCTGATGTCAACAGCTTTATAAAACATTTTGATCTATATTTTAGCACTTGACATGCTCAGCTACTCGAAACAGCTACTTTTTTTCAAACATTTTGATCTATATTTTAGCACTTGACATGCTCAGCTACTCTTAAAGTACAAATTATAATTTGTGAATAAGGAAAAAGAGTATTTTAGTACAGGCGGGAATTAGAGCACTTCCCCGGATAGAAGGGACGCAGGTTCGATTCCCGCCTGTACTAAAATACTCTTTTTCCTTATTCACAAATTATAATTTGTACTTTAAGAGTAGCTGAGCATGTCAAGTGCTAAAATATAGATCAAAATGTTTGAAAAAATCACGCCTTCAAATAGTATGAATTATAATTGCAAAATTAAACTTACTATATTGGATTAATGCATGCAAATGCGTTCCGATAGAGGGCGTTGGTCGTTAAGACAAATGTGATAAGGAGATTGGGTATGTCTAAAAGATAGTACTGTAGCTCAGTGGATTAGAGCACTTCCCCGGATAGGAAGGGACGCAGGTTCGATTCCCGCCTGTACTAAAATACTCTTTTTCCTTATTTACAAATTATAATTTGTACTTTAAGAGCTCTATAAAAAATATTTTCTGCTACATGACAATTACCAGCCCGCAATGTGCCAGCCTGATGGACTAACGGCCTAAGTCCTCCTCTAGTTAGTAGTACAAAAACAAAAAAAAAACATAACATCACGCCTGTAACCCGAGACGTCATGATCAGCAGTCGCTCATACTACCGCAGCTGCACCACAGAGGCAGTTGACAACTGACTAATAGTCTAATAGTTAGTAGTCCGTCTCATAGTTGAGAGTAGACCCGTGCTAAATAGTGAGACAGAAACCTTTTTCGTGACGTGACGTGGTTCGATACATTTGCCTTCTTTTTCATACAGTAGATATCCTTCATTACATTCACATCTTCTTTCAAGGCATACTTCTATGCAAGGTTTATTCATAGCATCAGATTCAGCGCATGTAGGTGGATATGGATTGGGGCACTCGCTGATAGAAGCATTCAGATCATCTGGACATTGATGTGAGTAATCTAAAAGACAGAAATTAACATATTTTATATTGTTGTTTTTCTATATTTTTTAAACATCGTCATATTTGCTGACTATTATAAAGCTGTAACAGAGCTATGTTTGTACATTTTAGATATTTGGGAATATATGAATTCAATGTATATTATGGCTATTTGGGCGTCTCTTGACAAAACACATGTTTTTTAATTTATGTCTATAGTTTGTATTTAAACTATTATTACGGGACTGAACACGTATCAAATACATTTTTACTCCCGACTTTTCGACCGGGTTTCATCAGCCGTGGTCACGGGTCAACTGACCCGTGACCACACCCCCTGTAATAATAGTTTAAATACATAGTAATGAAACGCGATAGTTTAAAATCTTATGTCTATAGTTTGTTCGAGCATCATGCAAAAACTACTCAATGGGTTTCTCTTGATTAAAATAATAACTGGTATACGTTTTATCCTGCTGCTATATCGGAAACCTTAGATGTAATCTAGAATCTAGCTATTGTCAGCAGCGGAGTCAAAGTATATAAATTAACGCAAAATTCGAAAATGTGGAATTGAAAACAATAGAATATAACAAGAAAGAAAATAATAAATTAAGATGGGTATAACATTTTTGTTTAATAGATAAAGCATTTTCTTATTAGTATGAAATATATCTGATACAAATAAACCTGGACACTGCTGTGGTGTGATACAAAGTCAATTATTTTCCATTATGAATCCGGGCTTGCAGACACAACCTCAACGTACTAGTCCAATAATACAGGATAAGTCAATAATATCTGGTTGGGAACAAGTAGCTTGACACGAACTAAGATAATCAACCGGTAAGGCATTAGGGTCACCATTGCATCCAGTGGCTATAAAAACAAGCGATTGTCTTTAAACTGAAAAAAACAACTATATGGTTGTCTATAAAGTCAGTTTACGGACGATAATTTTACGTGATTACGTCATTCATATGCTTTCTGAGAGTATTTCACTAACAATGCATTGGTCGCCATCTTAGGATGCGACCGCAGATGAACCACATAGTCCATCCATCAGCCTTTCATCGTACACTGCTGGACATAGGCCTCCCCAAAATGAGAGGATTTACCATAATCACCACGCTTGGCAGGCGGGTTGGCGATCGCAGTGGATGTTTTTAGTACACAGGGGAACGCTGCTGCCCGGTCCCTCGGTAATCCCTTAGTCGACTTTTACGACTCCCATAGGAAGAGACGGGGTGGAGCTATTCTTGGTGCCGGCCCCACACAGCAATCACGTAGTCAGATTACTTTAAATACCGCCACATATTTTTATGATTTAGCAACTGTGGGCGAAACGTGAAACATTTTTGTGCGTGCGGCCGGCGTTCATCGATTTATAAGACGTTATCACCTCAAAAAGGTTGTTTTGAATAGCAGAGAGTTCATTAATCCAAAGTAATATTACTATTTACTGAACAAATTATTTGTGAAAGTGGAAAAAGAGAGCTTTACCGCCAGCGGGATTCGAACCGGCGTCCCTTCCAATCCGGGGAAGTGCTCTAGACTGCTAAGTAATCGCAGTCACCAACGGTGACGCCCTATCTCCAAGAACAAGGACATCAAATAGCAACAACTTTCACTTAACAATTATTGTTACATGAAAGTTCGACGCAGTGGACGCAGGTTCGAATCCCGCTCGCAGTATAGCTCTCTTTTATTGTTCTTTAAAGTAGCTGCTCAGCTACTGTACTGTACAGACCTGATACAAATCTCTGTAATGTCGTCTGATTAATGATAACATTCCCAAGGAACCATCTTAGAAGTTAATGATATAAGAACGAGAGGGATTTAGTTAGTCCATCACGCTGGCACAGTGCGGGTTGGCAGATTTCACAAGCCGTTGAGAAAATATCTCATACTTCTAAACTTGCACTTTCATCACGGTGTTTTAATTCATAGGAAAGTGATAATTTGTAAATAAAAACAGAAAACATTTAAAAATCTTGAAGATTCACCGGTGTGTACAGTACGGGGACGTCAGAGTGGGGAGAGTGGGGATCGAACACGATGCCACTGTCTTTATAACCTTGGTTTTACCACTAGGCTGTATTAAAGTTACAACTGAAGTAACTAACTAACTTATCATCACGCCATTTCCCTTGCGGGGTAGGCAGAGAGAACAGAGTGCCAAGAGGCTCTATTCTTGCATACATCTCTCGCTTCCTCAACATTCATAACTCTCTTCATACACGCTCGCCGGTTTCGGAGACGGAGAGACACCACACTGCGGGATTATTTAGTGGGTGAGGGCCCGACACTACCCTGTTCGTTGCCCCGAACGACGGGGTGTGTGGTTAGGAATATTTTTCCGCCCTAACAAAAAAAGGCTGTAATAAAGTTTTAAAGAGATTGATCAATTCCTATAATTAACCTAAAGTACTTTATCTGAAAAGGTACTTACTGCATTCAGAAGCCGGTATACGGATATCCATATTATTCCTAAAATATCCTGGTTCACACACACATCGAAGGGGTCCAGTGGATGAATCATTACATGTACTATCAAAATCACATCTATCTGTTATACATTTCGAAGGAGAAGGATCCCATATTTCGTGTGGTTTTGTACAATTAACCGGAGCTGTTTAAAACAATATTTTATGCCGTGTGGGGCCGGCTTTAGAATTGTCCCACCTCTCTCCACCCATGGGAGTGGTAAGAGCCAACTGAGGGAATATCGAGGGAGTGGGCAGCAACACTCCTTCGAGTATTAACAACATCCACTGCGATCGCCAACCCGCCTGCCAAGCGTAGCGATTACGGTACTATCCCCCATTCTTGGGGAGGCCTATGTCCAGCAGTGGACTTTAAAAGGCTGATGGATGGATGGATGGATGGTTTAAAACAATCATTACCTATGAAATATGTTTTAGAATTTTTTTTTTGCTAAAATACTCTCGGAAGTTTAGCCATTCTATGGTGTGTTAGCTTATTACCATTAGGTGCGGCGCAGACGTACTACCCGTGGCGCACTTTTTAGTCTGTAAAAATAGAACCTATGTAATTATATGCAGTAACACATACGACGCACAAAAAGTCCGGCAGATAAAAAATCCGCGTGATTCTTGCAGACCACGCCGCGCCGCGCCTTACAAAAGGTGCGCGAAAAAAATAGAACGTTTACTTCAACGAGCGTTAACGCAGACGGCGCGCACTTTAATCTGCAATCTGCACTCGTTAAGTGGTGGAGGAAAAGTATGGCGCTAGAGATCGATGTATCGATGTTAATACAAGAAATACAAAACAGCCCAAAAATTTATTTATGATAAATACTTCGAAGCCAGAATATCATGATAGATATTTAAAGAGAAAAATGTGTGCTGAAATGTGCTGTAGTGATCGCACGATTATTATATAAATTCACAACAATATCTTTTATAAAATGGCTCCCTATGTAAACACTGTTGAACACAACAACACAACCTGATAGAGAGATTACTTTTGTACCAGACCAGAGGTGTCCTTACAGGAATCATAGAACATCAATTAATAATATATATCAATCGATTCACGAGAGTAAATATATCTATGTGAAGAGGTTGAATGGAAAATACTATTATCCCCACAACTTCAAGTATAAAATAATACATCGCGATCTCTGCATTTCCACAGCGTATACGTCCCCACAGTTCTGCCGACAAAATGATTGTAGATGTGCGTTGTGTGCGTTAAGTCTGCGAAAAATCCGCGACGGACTTTTAGTGTGGCATGCAGACTTTTTGTGCGCCGCAGATTCGATCGCACGAAAAGTGTGTCGTCTGCGCTGCACCTTAAGATATATAATAGTTTTTAAAGCTAAAAAACGATTTTATGGACATTAAAAATACCAATGATTATTCAATGGATGAGGATTCAAAAGTTTTCCGTAGTAGTCCGTGCTCTGTTTCGAAGTTACAAACACGTATTCGAAATGCAAACGTTAGGTGAAAAATACGAGTACGTATTGATTGAAAAATTAAAAAAGAAACATGCAGCCCCTTGAGGCAGAATGTCATATTTCACGTGTCGACCGTACCGAGATCACTGTGATTGGTTGAGAAACCGACGCGTCATGTCACAATAATCCGTTGGCCAATCACGGTGATCGTACAAGCGAGACGATACGATCGACATGTGAGATATGAGATTCTGCCTAACCCCCAGGACCCCAACAGGTCAGTCTTTAGGGACTGCCGATAGAAGTGAAAACGAAGTAACTTGTGAATTGCATCTTCGAGCTATTAGATTATTTATTTGAATTATTTTTGGTTTGTAAAGAAGTTTTAATGACCAATTAATTGGTCATTAATACTTCAATCTTCAATTCACCCAAAAGTACTCAACGCGCCTAAAGGAGATCGGAGCGTTCGGTGACGATGACGCGAGTTCCACGATTTTTGTTCACCCAAAAAGTGCTCAACGCGCCTAAAGAAGTAGTTCCTAATTATTTTATCTTCACCTATTAACACTATATAGATTACTATATTATACATGTGACTTTGTCCACGTGGAATTCATAACATAAACAGGTCCTTCTACACCACAAATAAATAATCTCTATGCAAAATATCTCCGAGATAAATGTCCTTTACTGGATTCCAAAATATACTAGTATGTAAGTATATGCTAAACTGCATGATGGTCGGTAGAGTACCGTACAATAGTTAGGGTAAACAATAAACGTACATTCACCTTTATAATAAAATAGTCACCATTGCTTGCTTTTAATTGTATTGTGATTTTAAGTTTCGATTAAATCACGGTAAATGCTTAGTAGTTCCATCTAGCTCTAGATTTTGCATAAATAAAATTAAGCCAAAGAAGTTCAAAACAATTTTGTTTTATTAGGTGCTTAAAATAAATATTATTTACTCGTACATGAAAACACATGTTAGACAATACTAATCCGAGTACAATTAGTGACGACCCTTATAAAAGTAATTATTGTAACTTGAGTATTTGTCGCGAAGACAGCTGTTATAATATTTTTTATATAGTCAAGTAATGTTCTATCGTTCGTTCATTGCAATAAATTTTATTAGTAGGTACAATTGTTTTAGTATAAACTACCAACACATTTTTTTTTTGTTAAGGCGGGAAAAAAATTTCCTAACCGCACACTCCGTCGTTCGGGTAGTGTGGGGCCTGCACCCACTAAAGAAACCCGCCGTGTGCCGTCTCTCCGCCTTTATTGGCGGGCCACTGGAACTATGTTACATTCCTTCTGTGGTCCGCCGGCAGCTTACCCTTTCGGGTACCCTCTACTGAGCGATGCATCCGCACACGGAGCGTCGCACCTTCTCGGGAGGCCTTGCGGGTGGCGGACGTTCCCCGGTCCATCCACCCGCAGCCTCAGCTAGGGCGGCATGAGCGCAAGTACCTGCGCCTGCGCCGTTCCTGTCGCTGGCGGCGGTTCGGGTCAGCGAAAGAATCCTCCTCCCTGGCTCTCTCCGCCGCTTCCTTCCACGAGGTAACCTCCTCGCAGAAGGCAGCGACCGCGGCCCAGTTCCTGTTGCTGCCAAGCATCGCTCTGACGACGCTCGACAGCGAGAGGTCCCCCCCTATTTCCGCGACGATTTCACGGCACTGCTCGGCCCAAGCCAGGCACGACTCTAGCTTGTGCCGCGCCGTGTCTTCGTCACAGCCGCAGTGGTGACAGCCCGGAGTCCCTTCCCTCCTTGCGACTATGTGCAGGTATCTGCCGAAGCAACCGTGCCCCGACAGCACCTGCACCAGTTGGAAGGTAAGGACTCCATGCCGTCGCCCCGCCCACTCCTCCAGCACCGGCTGGAGAGCCCCTACGGTCCAAAGACCGGCCCGGCGTCTCCAACCGTTCCCTCCACCTGGCAAACTAGCAACCCCTTCCAGCTTGGCACAGGTAGCTTCTATGCTACTAAAAAAACTATGTTGGTAGAGTTATGTCTGTATATTTTTTGTCTGTTTGTTCGTTCGCGCATCACGCAAACACTACTGAACAGATTTTGATGCAACAGACTTAAAAACTGGTATACATTTTATCCCGCTACTCTATCGGGAACCTGAGATATATCCTTTTTGCTGCGGCGAAGCCACGTGCAAAGGCTAGTTATGTTATATATAGATAGAAGATAGATAAGTATAGAATTATTACCTTTATTTTTACACAAAGCAAGAACTTGCCCTGATAGAGTTAATGATAATGTTAACATCAACATAATGCTAAATAATTTATTTAATATTTTAACTAATAAATAAAGGACAGATAAATATGATCTACTTACACTTATTGAATAAATAAAAATATAGCAGAAAGTAGAACGTAACAAATAAATAACGTTTTATGGCGTTTTTATTGTGACACGTCATTAGGTTTCACGATATATCTTATACATATAAATATATAATATGTTACCGATAATCTGTATAATCCGGTAAGTACCTATTTTATACTTACTAGTTATAAAGCCTTAATATATAAGTGTGGCGGCTCGATCGAGAAGAATCACCCTATCACAACAAAACAGGGTGAAACGACGGTAGGTGGTCCCACTGTTGTGTTTCGTATGGTGAGTGAGAGCGCTGGAGGCCCAAACCCATCCATATCCTCTCCTTGTTATCCCTCCTATCCTCTTCTTATATCCTTCTTATTTCCTTGGAGATAGCGACGAGTGATGCTTTGGGTGTTGCTAGCTTCTATAGAATACTTTCTAATACTTTCTAATATTTACGCGAATGTTACACATTATGAAATAAAACTACGTTTACGGAATCTATCGCGTTTACTTGATTTTTTTACTATCCCGACGTTTCGAATACTTTACAGTACGATCACGGGTGGACTTAGATGATAGACGTCCAAGGCTAATATGTTATTTCAACGGTTTCATCTACCCACAGTATATGATTTTACAAAATTTTTGGTTTATTTATTTTAACCCACCTAATATTCGTTTAGAAACACAGTTAAATTATCTAGTTCAAACTTTTTATGCTTACAATGTATGAGACTTTAAGTTAGTATATTAAAATGAGTATAATACTCCTCCTTAAACTATAAAATTTTGTTTTTACTTAGTGCTCAATAATTCTACCACAAACTACCAATTACTACCAGTAAGAAGACAATCTTGGTTATAATATAGACTATTATTAAATATATTGATTTTGCCCAAAAGCTAGGACTAAAAAGCTACCACCGGATCGGAACGCGGCCTGACTGAGAAAGATCCGGCCAGAAAACTCAGTAGGCAACAACTGTTATGGATTATAAAATTTTGTACGGAATTACTGAGAGCTAATAAAGTTTAAATTTTTAAATTTTTTAAGAAAGCATAGACTAATCACTACTGTGGGTTTTGTCTACACAATAAGCGCTAACTGTGTCTTGCAATCTTGTGGTGTGCCTTCTTGTATTCTGTTTGGTGAGGCCTATCACAGGATTCCAGCTTGATGGTAAGACCCAGCCGTCTTCTCTATTGAAATTGGGATGTTTCTTAATTTCAATAGCCTCACGTATCATTCTAGGGCGATATCGATGTTCTTTTGCGAGGATTTGAGGTTTGTTTGGGTTTGTGTGTGTGTGCTCACAAATTGCAGACTTTGTATAGCGACGGTACTTCACATCAGCTATGTGTTCTTTGATCCGAGTTGTTATGGATCTCTTTGTTTGCCCAATGTAGGAGAGACCACAATCACAATCCAGCTTGTATACTCCTGCATCCTGTAAGGGCTTCTATAGGCTACGGTAACCGCTTACCAGCAGGTGGGCCTTATGCTTATTTGCCACCTACGTAGTCTACAAATATATCTGGGCGATGTATTAAATACCTAAAACGATATGTAATGAAATATTATTTATTTTATACTTGGCCTTTTTATTGTTTCGGTTTAACCGCACACCCCGTCGTTCAGGGCAACGGTTCAACAGGTTCACTAAATAAACCCGCTGTATGCCATCTCTCTACCTCAACTGGCCCACTGGAGGTGGAAGTGGTCCACCGCCAGCTAACCTTTTCGGGTACCCTCTTTGGGCGACGCTTCCGATCACTGGAGCGTCGTACCTTAAATTTTATACTTAGCCTTGATATTCTATATAATGCTGAATACGCAGCCCGCAATGTGTATAAAACGCGAGAACACGAAAGCGTTTATAGAAACCCTTCCAGTATTCAGGACCAGATTAGGCCTTCCAGTTCTTCTGAGCTAGACTAAAATCGGTGGTACACTATATACATATATAGGTTAGTGCTTTTCTTTTAGTTCCAAAAACAAACCTATTATTTGCATAACATCACACCTGTATACCCCGAAGGTGTAGGCAGAGGTCTATTACACACCCACGGTTCGCCAGCTATATTTAAGTCCCACGTAATAGGGGGCGAGCCTATTGCTGTCTACCGGGCACATTTCCAAACTCCGGGCTGCTACTGAGAATTTTTCTTTTTTTACGAAAAAACTCAATATCTCTCTCTCTCTCGAGTCTCGAGTTCGATCCCAGGCAGTGTGCCTGGGATCGAACTCGAGACCTCATGATCAGCAGTCACTCACACTACCGCTGCACCACAGACGCACTTTAGTATGCTATGTTATTTGCAACTGCAAGTAACATTGCCTGGGCTAGCAGGTACTCTATACAATACCTAGGAATTGAATACATTACCTAGGTAAAGTATGTAATAGACGATAAGATTTATAGTATTACATATTGCCTCGACACCCCAGGTATTCTATAAATACTGTTATTAAGGGTATTGTTATCAAACTGTTTTTACCGCAAATTGTGTGATATATAGTAGCGACTTTATGAGTCAACCGAAAACAAAATAAGTGTTACACACATGAGTAATTGTAACCCACTATTTGATATACTAGATTGTTGAAAACAAATGCCCTTGAATTTCTTAACATTAAAGAATAAATTATTTGTGAAATGTGGAAAAAGTGAACGTTAGTGCGAGCAGGAATTTTTCATTTGACATTTCAAAAATCATTTTATTTGTTCTCTAAAATTACTGAGCATACATTATTATTTGTGAATGAGGAAAAAGAGAACTTTAGTACGAGCGGGAATCGAACCTGCGTCCCTTCCTTTCCAGGAAAGTGTTCTAATCCACTGAGCTATCGTACGTACGTTTAATTATTTGTGTACCTTATTTTAGTACCTTGTTTTAGTCAGTGACGCCTTTGCTTATTATCTGTCATAGTATGTAATATAGTATAGTATAGTATGTTCTGTTGATTGCAGCATCTTTCATATCATTATAGTTGCAAGGAACTGTAACAAATTGGCGATTAAAAAAATAGCCCATTAGTTCATGTCAGGTTTTTCTCATGAGTCTTTACTTTGGAATCCGGCCGCTTGTGGCGGTTTCAATTGCCAGGTTTCTGTAGCCAATGCATTTGCTACAGGCAGTCGTAATAGTTATTAGTGGATTCTTGACGATTTAAAGTGCTTTATAGTGCATTACTCGTGGCTTCGCTCACGTTATCTATACTATTATAAAACTGTAACATATCTATGTCTGTAACAAAAACTAGAAAATTATTTAAACTAGATTTTTTTTTAGAATTTATTTAAAAAAATTACTAGATGGATTTTGATGCACCTTTTTTTTATTTGAAAGGCCTTGATTTGACTTAAAGACTGGTAGACATTTTATCCCGCTACTATATCGGGAACCTAATATGCCGTGTGGGGCCGGCTATAGAATTGTCCCACCCCTCTCTACCCACGGGAGTCGAAAGAGCCGACTGAGGAAATACCGGAGGAGTGGGCAGCAGCACTTCCTCGAGTATTAACAAAATCCACTGCGATCGCCAACCCGCCTGCCAAGCGTGACGATTACGGCATTATCTCCCATTTCTTGGGGAGGCCTATGTCCAACAGTGGACGTTGAAAGGCTGATGGATGTATGGATGGATATCGGGAACCTGAGATATAACCGAAAAACCAGCTTTTGGCTACGGCGAAGCCGCTGGCAAAGGCTAGTAGTATATTGTTGTCGCGGATGCACTTGCCTCAGGCGCCTTTGTTAGTTATTATTGGATTCTTGAACATTTAAAGTGCTTGATACTGCTTTACTCGCTACTGCGCTCGTATTATAGTGATGTCCTATTGTGTTTTTAGTTCGTATTTTTTCTTAGGCAATAAAATCATAAAGCCCTAAAAATCGCCAGCAACAGGTCGACATTGCGCTTGATAACTAAAGATCGCATCCTGAAAAGGGATCACGACCCCCAGTAATGGGGACTGCGACTCATGGAAGAGGAATAATTTATTTCCTGTATATTTACCTGGTTTAAATTATAATTACCTAATATTATACTAAGAATTTTACATACAAAAACTATCCGATTTTTATACTTACACCAAAGACTAACATAAATTATTTATACACTTCATAAATATAAATTAGCATCAACGGAACATACGTAAAAGGCTTTTAGTTTTAAAAGGTTTCCAAATGAGGGGTGTCGTAACCTTTTACGTCATAAAATTTTAAAGGTTTTCGCTCTGTAGGTATACCTTTTTAAAGATGTTCCTCGCTTTAATTGGCTAAATGTTAGAAATTTTGTTATCATTTCGCGTCTAGGTCAAATTCTTGTCTATTTTCAGATAAACTGTTGCCCCATGCTATTCAACACAACGTTAAGTTAGCCTCTAATGACAGTGATCATTTTATATTTCCTACCAGTACACATAAGTGCACTTTTTCCCACTACGCCAAAATCTTGTTAATGCCCAACAACAACTAGAATTAATAAATATTGCTTTCGTGAACGAAGATGGGAAATATAAATAAGACCTTCCGTCCGCGGCTTCGCCGCAGCCAAAAGCTAGTTTTTCGGTTATATTTCAGGTTGAATACCAGTTTTTAAGTCTAATCAGGAACTTTCAAATAAACAAAGTTGTATCAAAATCCGTTCAGTAGTTTTTGCGTGATGCACGAACAAACAAACAGATAAACAGACAGACAAAAAATCTAAAAAAATCGTTTGGTGTTTAGACTCGCCTATATAGCCTAAATCGGTCATTTTTTCTCAAATATCTTAAATGTACAGACATAGCTCTATTACAGCTTTATAATAGTACTAGCTGTTACCCGCGACTTCGTCCACGTGGAATTTCATAAAAATAAATAAATCAACCTTTGAAATAAAGGGAAATAAATTTGAATTTAAAGGGAAAATTCAACGATATTATGGGAATTCGTGGTATAGATACCGTCTCACCCTTTCCACATTCGGATATTAAAAGTCCTTTTAAAACATTTCCTTGCAATGACAGGTATTACTCACAATCTAGTACCATTGAAAAGTTTCGGTGGGTTTAAATTACGAGGTAGTATGATGGGTACACCAATCTTAAGTTCTAGTTTGTGAGGGGGTAGATCAGGCACATTTATAGTATTTAAAACTTCTTTTGGAAAATTAACAGCTTCATCCACATTGCAATGCAGTTCATTGATGGAAAGATATGTTTGTGATTCACCAGGAAGTTTATACACTACTTTAGTTACCTACGTTAAATAATTAATTTAAGCAAATAAATAAAAATTTAATGTCTGTTTATAATGTTTAAATAACAACTTTTTACTACCCGCATGTAAAAATATAATAGCAGTGATATCCTAACGGTAAAACTAAGGACTGCAAAGACAGTGGTATCGATTTCAATCCCGACTCCAAGATTGAGACCTCACCGCACACATCTCTGACTTTTCAAGATTTTGCGATATTATATGTGTTTGTTTACAATTTATGACAACTTTCTCGATGACTTGTGAAGTCTGCCAACCTGCATTGGGCCAGCGTGGTGATGAGAGGAGACCTGGCAGATAGCTGATGTTACAAAAAATAACAAAGGCTACTTTCATTTTGGAAAATAAATTAGAATACCGCGATAAATCTAAATGTCCCTTGGAAGAGTCGCGGGTAACAGCTAATCAATTAATTCATCATCGTTATCAGCCTCTCCTGGGTGCATAACTGCACATGGGCCGCTCCCAATTTCTTCCAGGACACTCTGTCTGCTGCTTGATTTATCCAGGCACGGCATGCAGTCTACCCATCGCTTAGGTGGGCAACCACGTTGTCTGGTGTTCATCCACGGCGTCCACTCTAGGGCTTTCCATGCCCATCTACCTTTGCTCGTCTGAGCAATATGACCCATATCCAATTTTATATATTTACATTGTTTCTGTATCCATAAAATTAAAATTTACCTTACTCGAATGATATATCAACGCACAACCTAAACCACTGGTCTAATAAGTTTGGCAGGTGTGTTTGCAGTTCAGGCGAAGAGATGGCACACGGCGGGTTTCTTTCGTGGGGCCTCACACTACCCTGTCCGCTGGCCCGAACGACGGGGTTAGTAGTTAGGTACATTTTTTCTCGCCTTAACATAAAAAGGTGTGTTCTTTGTAGGTATCTATTTAAGAAAGAGTTGCTCGAAATTCCTCCTCGAAGACGGTGAAATGGAGGATTAAGTTTTCTAAGATTCTTTTTAGCTCTTCAATTAACGCACGCATTAAGCGCATGGCGACGGAGTACCTATTTACCTATCAGTAAGTA
This sequence comes from Leucoma salicis, assembly GCA_948253155.1. Classification (NCBI taxonomy): domain Eukaryota; kingdom Metazoa; phylum Arthropoda; class Insecta; order Lepidoptera; family Erebidae; genus Leucoma; species Leucoma salicis. Next base: position 8,702,321 of record OX411814.1, read on the forward strand.
GGTAGGATTTGTAGGTGTATCGGTAATACCTGCGTATAACTAACATATAATGTTTGTTTCTAAAAAAAATATGTCATTTATTGCCTGCAGGCCACGTAGATGAAACTACAGGCAGAAGCTAGTTGGTATCTATTTGAATCGGAAATTCATTCACAATTTCAAATCTCACAGGTTTTAGTTTTTTTGCGCGGAACCCTAATTATTTTTCCTAAATTAAAGTAAGAATACAAGTGTCACCATGCCATTCTTTCCCACGGGTGCCGCATAACAATACTCTCGGTATAGTTAAGTCCATGAGCGTCGGTTACCATTTACCAGCAGATGGGCCTTGGAACTAAATGTAATAAAAAAAACCTAAGTTACTCCTTATAACAACGCGCAAGCTATCTGTTAGTGAAAGTCGCGTCCAAATCAGTCTAGCCATTCAGGAGATTTTATTAACTCACGATTTCATGGGTTTTTTCCCGGAACCGTAATTATTTTTCCAAAATAAAAGTACACTAAGTTACGCGCTGTAACAACAGCTATCTGCTAGTGAAAGTCCCGTCCAAATCGGTCCAGCCGTTCCAGAGATTAGCCGGAACAAACAGTCACACAGCCAGACCAAAACTTTAAAAATTGATATTTTGTTATAGGTAGCGTATATACTCTTGTATACATTTAGTAAAAACCTGTTATTTAGACATTACAAATAGACACTTTTATTTCATTATATGTAATAGAATATATCTGTAACAGAGCTGTGTATATAAGTACATTTTAGATATAAGTTTTTTCGGAAGCTGTACATTTTTAATATGTGTGGTGACGGACCACTCCACCCATTCCTTTCCGTGGGTGTCGTGCGAGACCTATGAGGGAAGTTAGCAATTATTACACATTGCATTACTGGTGGTAGGTTTGGATACCAAGTGGGAGTACTCACTTGTTATCGGGCCCGAGCGGGTTAGTACCACCTTCTCCCTTGTGAACGGCCATGAAGCAGCCCTAAGTTATATATTTATTATTTTGTTATTTCATATCCCTAAAATTAAATGGTAGCAGTAGCTTGACAGTAAGTTGAGTCCATGAGCAGCCGTTACCACTTACCATCATTTGGGCTGCAGCTCGTCTGACACCATAAGCAATAAAAAAATAGGAAAAACTACTATATTAGACTATTTAGACGTGTCTAAACTAGCTGAACCAATTTTAATACCACATTTCTTTTTCGATAGCTTTCGACTTAAAAACTGGTATTCGTTTTATCCGGTTTCTGTAATCGGGAACTTTATAATGTTAAACAAAATAGGCTACGTTACTTAGGCAAATCTTATCTAAATGAAATACAATGTTACTACTTGGGCAATTAACGTAATTTTAGGGCAGTTTTTTTTTATTAGGGTTCCGTACCCGAAGGGTCAAAAAGGGACCCTTTTACTAAGACTTCACTGTCTGTCTGTCTGTCCGTCCATCTGTCGCCAGGCTGTATCTCAAGAACGGCGATAGCTAGACAGTTGAAATTTTCACAAATGATGTATTTTTGTTGCCGCTATAACAACAAATACTAAAAACAAAAAAATAATAATATTTTAGGGGGGCTCCCATACAACGTCTGTCTGTCCGTCCATCTGTCACCAGGCTGTATCTCAAGAACGGCGATAGCTAGACAGTTGAAATTTTCATAAATGATGTATTTCTGTTGCCGCTATAACAACAAATACAAAAAATAAAATAAAAAATATTTAAGGGGAGCTCCCATACAACAAACGTGATTTTATTGCCCTTTTTTGCTCGCTATTGATAAGAACAACAGGTAGATGCTTGAAATGTTTACAGAATATTTAGTTATATATTAACTTTAAAAATAAATAATTAAATGAAAATTAAATTAATATTGAAGGGGGGGGGCATACAGCAAAAGATTTTTTTACTCGTTTTTGCTCGATATTGATAACGGCAACAGTTAAATGCTTGAAATATTCACAGAATATTTTTTTTTATAAATTTTAATAATTTAGTTTTATATTCACTTTAAAAATAAAAAATTAAATTAAAATATAACAGTTATTTAAGGGGGGCTCCCATATTATCTAAACTGTCTGAAAAGTAAGTAGATAGGTACTTAATTGAAAATCATAAACAAAAGTGGGCGGACCTACTACCTACATACCTACCTATCAAGTAATTGTTAGCACCACTTTCTTTATATTACTTACCTAATTCTTACGCCCTTACAGATAATAATAAAAGTTTAAAAAGCTGATGGAATTAACACTATAAAAACTCATCCACGATGGCACCTACTTAGAGTCATATGTGCACAGTGGGTAAAAGTGCGCAAACCCATTCATTTAATCCTCAATATATGCGATTGCGCACGCTTACCCACTGCGCACAGTTACCTCGAATGACTCTAATGGTAATATAATTCCTTACATTTAAAACTGTTTCGTTATGCGCATTTAAGTCTAAGTTGAACACCAAGAAATAAGTCAAATTTTACTTGCAAAATTTGGTAACAGCCAAACACCATCGTTACAGAGAATAGTGTAATGTTGTTTACCTATTTAATGGTATGGAACCCTTCGTGCGCGTGTCCGACTCGCACTTGGCCGGTTTTGTACCGCTATTTTAAGTACGTATTTGGAATAATAACCTAAGTAAGTAAGACTTTCGTATTGCTTATAAGAAAAGGTTATTCCATTATAAGTTGTTATTTGTTACCAATACCTAGTTAGGTACAGTAAAACATCTTACAACGGTAACTTGAAAATTATTTTTTTTGTAATATCTCTGGTTCCCGATATAGTAGCGGGATAAAATGTATACCAGTTTTTAAGTCTAATCGAGATCTATCAAATAAAAAAGTTACATCCAAATCCGTTCAGTAGTTTTTGCGTGATGCGCGAACAAACAAACAGACAAAAAATCTAAAAATAATTGTTTTGCGTTTAGACACGCCTATATTGTCTATTACAGTAATTTTTTCTCAAATATCCTAAATGTACAGACACAGCTCTGTTACAGTTTTATAATAGCATAGATAGATAGATGAATGTTATTAGGCATCTCCCAAAACATTAAGAAGGAATGGGTTATCGAAATTCACAGACCAGATTAATTGTCACGATGACTGAATGGGCAAAACATCTAGGACGGTATTCCAGGTGTGGGTTCAATTCCTGCTCGTGACTGTTATTTTCGATTTTATATTTTCGCACTTTGTCTTAATCAGTTGATATAACAGCAGCACGTACATTAGCAGTCAGGAGCAATTGTCAGGATGGCTGAATTGGTAAAGCATCTGGACGGTATCCAGGAGATGCAGGTTCAAATCCTGCTCCTAACTGTTATTTTCGATTTCACATTTTTCACTTTGTGTTTAATGTATAGTGCTAAGCATGTCAAATGCTAAAAATATATATAAAAATATCTAAATATTTATAGGGTTTGCGTCATTATTAGGTAAAAATCTTAATTGTAAAATTAAGTTTACCTGGTCGGTATAATGTATGAAAATACTTTGACAGATGGCGCAGGCGTCACCCAAACATGTTAAGTGTGATGTGTTATCGAAATTAGCAGTCAGGAGCAATTGTCAGGATGGCTGAATTGGTAAAGCATCTGGACGGTATCCAGGAGATGCAGGTTCAAATCCAGCTCCTAACTGTTATTTTCGATTTCACATTTTTCACTTTGTGTTTAACAGTTGATATAAGCTCTATATACCCTCCATTTGCATCAGAGCTCCTAAGAAACATTGTGTAAATAATCTGTTAGTTATTTCTCGATACTCGAGGCAAAAATTAAATAAAAATCCTGTCTTAGTCATAATATAATTTTCAGTTGCAGTTTGAATAGAAAATTACCTATACCCATGTTGCTAAATCGCGATGGACACCGCGTACTCACATGGTTGTTGCTGTTGTCATATGATATCATTTTCATAATGGTAGTGCAATCATAATAACAGAAACTTAATAAGGATCGTTAGCCAAACTGCTGGAAGGAGGGGAAGGTCGTGCTCCTGCCGAAGCCGGGACGGCCTCCGGATACGGTCTCGGCCTTCAGGCCCATCGTGTTGCTGGACGAGGCGGGCAAACTCCTCGAGCGGGTAGTCGCTGCCCGCATCGTCCGGCACCTACGAGCGGTCGGCCCCGACCTGTCCGACGCCCAGTTTGGATATCGGGCGGGTCGGTCTACGGTCGACGCCATTCTGCGCCTGAACGCCGCGGCTGCGGAGGCCGTCACCTCGAGGGAAGTACTGTTGGCGGTGTCGCTCGACGTCGCCAACACCTTCAATAGTCTGCCATTCGGCTGCATCAATTTGGCATTTCGGTACCATGGAGTGCCCCTCTACCTAAGGCTGCTGGTGGCAGACTACCTGGACGGCCGCAGCGTCCTCTTCGTGGACCGGGAAGGGGACGTTGTAAGGAGGGCTATGTCGTGCGGCGTCCCGCAGGGTTCGGTTCTTGGGCCGCTCCTGTGGGACATCGGCTACGACTGGGTCCTCCGTGGCCGGCTCCCCCCCGGGCTGGGCGTAATTTGCTACGCAGACGACACGCTCGTCACAGCCCGGGGCTGGACCCTCGAGGAGGCGGCAACGCTGGCCACCTCAGGTACCGCGGAGGTGGTCAGGCGGATCGAGGCGCTGGGGCTTAGAGTGGCCCTTGAAAAGTCGGAGGCCCTACTCTTCCATGGGCGCCGACGGGGCCCACCCGCCAGCGCCTCGATAACGGTCAACGGTGTGGGCTTCCCAATCCAGGCCCACATCAAATATCTGGGCCTGGTATTGGATGGACGGTGGCACTTTGACGAGCACTTCCGCCGTCTTGCGCCAAGGCTCGTCAACACGGCGTCAGCCCTCGGGCAACTTATGCCGAATTTGGGCGGACCGAGTCTCGCGTGTCGACGACTCTACGCGGGGGTAGTACGGTCGATGGCGCTGTACGGCGCGCCCGTGTGGGCGGAGTCCCTGGCCGCTCGCAATAGGGCCCTTCTGTGGCGTCCACAGAGGGTCGTAGCGGTCAGGGCAATATGCGGGTACCGCACGGTCTCGACCGATGCAGCCTCTCGGCTGGAGACGCCCCGGGCCGGTCTCTGGACCGTGGGGGCGCTCCGGCCGATCTTGGAAGAATGGGCAGGTTGGCAGCACGGGGTCCTCACCTTCCGGTTGGTGCAGGTTTTGTCGGGGCATTGTTGCTTCGGCATACCTGCACACGATTGCAAGGAGGGAGATGACCCCAGGCTGTCACCACTGCGACTGCGACGAGGACTCGGTGCAGCACACGTTCGAGTAGTGCCCGGCCTGGGATGTGCAGCGCCGGGAACTCGTTGCAGTCATAGGCGTGGACCTGTCGCTGCCGGTCATTGCGCGAGCGATGGTTGGCAGTGACAGGGCCTGGACCGCGGTCGCCGCCTTCTGCGAGGCTGTCATCTCGCGGGAGGAGGTGGCGGAGAGGGCTCGTGAGGAATCCTCCTTCGCGGACCCGATTCGCCGCCAGCGCGAGAGGCGGCGTGCGCGCGCTTACTTGCGCCTGATGCCGCCCTAGCCGAGGCTGCGGACGGTGGGGTCGGGGAGTACCCTGCCGTCCGCGGAAGCCTACCGCGAATGTGCGACGCCCAAGTGCGCGAGGCGTCGCTCAAGAGAGGGTGCCCGTAGGGGCTGCTGCCTGCGGATCGCGGTCGTAACGACGCGGTACCCGTGATCCGCCGTAGCAAGGGCGGGTGGAGGCGCACGGTGGGTTTTTAGTGGGTGAGAGCCCCATTCACCCTGTTGTCTCCCCGGGCAGCGGGGTGTGCGGTAGGACATTTTTGCCCACCTAAAGTAAAAAAAAAAAAAAGGATCGTTAGCCAACGCATAAATAGAGTCCCGCAATCCAGCACTAATCTCATTGACTCGCTGACAAACAACGGAAGGAAGCTCCTTTTTATGCCAAAAATAATCTAGGTCCAACGAAAACAAGCTATGTAGGAATGTAAACATCTAAATTAACACAGAGTCTTAACGTCTTGAACGAATGTGTTATCGAAATTCGCAGTTCCAAGCTATTGTCATGATAGCTGAATCATGAAGCATCTGGGACGGTATTCCAGAGAGATGCAGGCAAATCCTGCTGGGACTATATTCGATTTCACGTTTTCACATTTTGTGTTAATTTATATGGCTAAATATGTCAATTGCTAAAAAAAATTAAGTTTACCTGGTCGGTATAATGTATGAAAATACTTCCGACGGATGGCGCAGGCGTCACCCAAAGACGTTAGGTGTGATGTGTTATCGAAATTAGCAGTCAGGAGCAATTGTCAGGATGGCTGAATTGGTAAAGCATTTGGACGGTATCCAGGAGATGCAGGTTCGAATCCTGCTCCTGACTGTTATTTTCGATTTCACATTTTTCACTTTGTGTTTAATGTATAGTGCTAAGCATGTCAAATGCTAAAAATATATATAAAAATATCTAAATGCTAAAAAAATATAAAAAAAATGTAAATATAATTAAGAATATCCGTGTGGTGACGGACTAAGAATACAAGTGTCACCACCCCATCCTTTCCTGCGGGTGTCGTATAAGGCGACTAAGGGAAGTAAACAATTATCACCCATTGCATTATTGGTGGTAGGGCTTGGTACTAAGTGAGAGTACTCACTTGTTATCAGGCCCGAACAGGTCGGTACCACCGTCTCCTGTGTGACCGGTCATGAAGCACGTCAGTGTGTTTTGGCTGTAGCAAAAGATATTCTTTCATTTCACATCTGAGAAATGAAATGGTGCGTAGCCCCTTGATTATATTTTCAGTATAGTTGAGTCCATGAGCGACGGTTACCACTTACCATCAGGTGGGCCGTGGCTCGTCTGCCATCATAAGCAATAAAAAAAAATAAAAAAAGATTACTTGTGTTATGTCTACAGTACTCAGTTGCCTTGCTAATATGGGCCCAGGAGGGTCTAAACTTTTTAACCGCGTGGGTATGACTCGCAACTAGAATAGTAAAAAGTCTACTTATGATTATTTACGTTGCTGGTTGCGAGCTGCTCTCCAACTGTTTTGTTTAAGCCCCCTGTCTACAACGAGCATGCAGGAGGGAGGCCTAATTCGATTACGGCTTGGTCTCGCAAGCACTGTAGACCTAATATTATTGTTTCATAACAAGGTATGGCTTTTAATATAATGCATACGAGAGTAGCACTTATTGGTATATGCTGGAAAAAATGTATCTAGACACATATACACCATCGTTTAAGGCAACACGGTAGTCTCTATCTCACACACCAAATAATTCCTCTGTGTGCCGTTTCTATGCCTGTATTACCGTACTACTCGAACAATACTTTAGTGGTCCATGCTTGGTGATCGTAGGAAACATCTTGTTTTTTTACGAAAAATTATACTGACAGTTATGCAAACAATTTAAGTTAATATTTTGGGTAATTTACAGATATGTAAAATATTTTTACTCTGCGTTCAAAGAATTTGCATCTTCCAGTGTTTAATTACCACATTGTTTATTCTAGTTGGCAGTACTATTGGTCAGAGAGGGATTTAAAAATCTATATACCTAATGCTTTAGGCTCGCCCAGTGAAGCTTAGCATACAATAATATTCAAATACAAAAATAGAGCGTCTTTGCTGAAATTTTCTCAACTATCGCTGGTCTCCCGATTCATCAGATGATAGGAGTACACACTGAAATACAAAAAAAAAAAACAATGGTAGCATGAAAAAATATTAGGGCCATAAATTATGTCGAGCTAAATTTTGCCCTTATTTAGGACCATACGTCACGCTGTATCACGATTTTTGCGACTCCCTATAAATATTACGTCACACAAGTGAGACATAGACCTCATAACTTACCATTTAAAAAAGATGTAAATGTTGTGTTCAACCAGTTGGTCAAAGGGTCGAATGATGATAAGAGTTTCGAAGTAGGTACAAAGAAACAATAAGAATACCATGTAATTATAATTCATATATAACGGAACGTTTAAGTCGATTGTTTTAATGGATACGGATAACCGAATTTATTTTTAAAGCGAGTAACTCCAAATGGGTTTATAAGGGTCATGGCGACGGTAGTTGTGACTTGTTGTATCTTGGGTTGAGAGCCCTCTGCGCTCACCAATTGTCCGGGTAAGGTTGTCATAGCCATCTGAGGCTAACAACCAAAGTCAAAACAACAAACAAAAAAAAATAGTGAGACGTGCAAATCCATTGCCTCTAAGTCCATTCACATCTTTGAGTTTTACGTTATTTTATTTTAAATTGTGATTAAATTAAAAGGAGATTTGTGCTATCAACTGGCACAGTTTTTAAATTACGCCCACGATGTGCGACTCCTATCAAGAGAGAATGGAACAGTCTACATCTGGGAGATCTCAGCCACTCGTCTATTCGAAATATCTATACTATTAAAAAGCTGTAACAGAGCGATGTCTGTACATTTAAGATATTTGAGAAAAAATGACTGTATTAGGCTTTATAGGCGTGTCTAAAAACAAATGATTTTTTATAGATTTTTTGTCTGTTTGTCTGTTTATCTGTTTGTCTGTTTGTTTCTTCGCGCATCACGCAAAAACTAATGAACGGATTTTGATTCAACTTTTTTTATTTCATAGCCCTTCATTAGACTTAACAACTGGTTTCATGCTACATTTTATCCCGCTACTATATCAAGAATCTGAGATATAACTCAAACACTAGCTTTTGGCTGCGACGAAGCCGCGCGCAAAGGCTAGTATATAATAATAGTGTATAGATAGTGCCATCCACGATGATGCACCCCACTCTTTTTTCTAATTACTTACAATGCAAGTGTCTATCGTTTCACCGAATTTATTTAAAAATTGAATTACGCACGCACACATCGATGAATAAACAAAATCACGACAGAGCGATACAGTCAACTAGGAAGATGCTCTACTTTAGTATTATTAACCGACTTTAAAAAGGAGGAGGCTTTCAATTCGACTGTATGTTTTTTTTGCTGTGCTTTATTTCTTTCTCTACTGCGCTCCTGTACTCGATGCTTTCTTATACGAGATGCACCCAAGGAATTCCTCCCTATCGTGTACCACCTACTTTGACCTATTTTATAGAAAACACTAAAAAGCATAAAATAAATTACATACGATATCCGCGTTAGACAACTACTGATGTGTTTGAAGTCGACCAATTATTTTTTGCATTTTAGTTCCTAGGTGTCTTTTGAAAGGGTTTTTTTTATTTAAAAGTAATTAATCGAGCAGGATCGTGCTCATGACTGTTATTTTTGATTTAACATTTTTCACTTTGTGTTTAATGTATAATGCTAAGCATGTCAAATGCTAAAAATATATATAAAAATATCTAAATATTATAAAACTTTCTAACATTTGCGCGAATTTTACACATTTTGAAATAATAATTAATATTTCATGTTGTCGTTCAGTGTGGGAATTGTATGTCATTATTAGTTAACACATTGTAATATTACCATGATAAGGGAGCAGTTATAAACATTAATAGTATACTAAAAAACCTATATGGTTGTCTGTAAAGTCGGTTTGAGGACGATAATTTAACGTCATATATGTTTTCTGAGAGTTTCACAAAATGTAATACTGTTAGAAATCGAACGGTACATTTTAATTTTTTTTATTAAGTAGAGCATCTTTCTTGCTAAGTCTGGATTTAAGTAACGTGAACTATACTACCCATGTGCATCGAGCCGCTGATGGCTCGCGACTAGAGATGTGTAACTCAGGAGTGATTGATACAAAAGATGTATAATCCTTTCAAAATGCGTAATCAATCTTTAAATCTTTGGTTTCGAAAATACATCTTTAACTCACTAGCTCACTACGTTAGGATTGAATAGATGGAATGATGGACGTAGATTTAGAATGAGACAGTAGATAAAGGATATTGTGAATTGAAAAGAGATAGCATAAGTTGTAGGCACGCACAAACGCACTCTTGAAATACAATGACGATAGGTACACAGAAACTTAGACTCTGTCGTTTTACTAAAAAGCTCAAAACCAGTTGCGACTTGAGGGAATGAGAGAATAACTACATGAATCAATAGATATTTGCATCACTTATGATCAACTGAATGAATAACGTCATTCGTAACCAAAGATTTAAAAGAGTTAAAGATTTAAATGAGTGATTTAAATCTTTCGAAGAAAAAGATTTATAAATCCCTGATCTCATTGGTGATTTAGTTTGCGCATCTCTGCTCGCGACTGACACTTGGCTCAATCGTCCCACACCCCACGGCCCCCTCACCAAATTCGGAGGGGCGCGGCGCGTCTTCGTGAATGGCACTATCTATAAGCATATGTCAAAAAAGAGTCCGAGCAATTGTATGTTTGTAAAGGCGCGGGAAGCCGCGATACAAGGATTATTTATTAGTACAGGGTAGTCTTTAATAAAAAAAAATATGTTCCACATGTGTTAAAAAACAAAATACATATATAACCTCTTTTTATATACAATACCATTGTATATAATGAATGAAGAAATAAACAGCAGAAAACTATGAATATGGTTGGCCGTGCTACAGCTCCGAACATGTGATGGTCATTTGGCTTACAGGTGCATTTTTACTGTGTTGTTAGCACTTTTCCTCCATAGAGCTCTAGCTTGAAGATACTGCGAAAATTAGTTAATTTTATTAAATGCCTTCATTTGTCACCAATGATGATATATATAATGAAGTAGTATAGATATATACTATTATAAAGCTGTAACAGGGCTGTGTCTGTACATTTAAGGTAAATGAGAAAAAATGACTGTTTTAGGCTAAACACAAAATGATTTTTTTTTTAGATTTTGTGTCTGTTTGTCTGTTTGTTTGTTAGCCCATCACGCAAAAACTACGGGACGGTTTTTGATGCAACTTTTTTTATTTGATATCTCTTGATTGGACTTTAAAGCTGGTATACATTTTGATCTATATTTTAGTACTTGACATGCTCAGCTACTCTTAAAGTACAAATTATAATTTGTGAATAAGGAAAAAGAGTATTTTAGTACAGGCGGGAATCGATCCTGCGTCCCTTCCTATTCGGGAAATTCCTCTAATCCACTGAGCTACAGTACTATCTTTTAGATATACCTAATCTCCTGATAAGGAGAGATAGAGAAAAAAGAAAGTCGTTAAGACAAACGTGATAAGGAGATTGGGTATGTCTAAAAGATAGTACTGTAGCTCAGTGGATTAGAGCACTTCCCCGGATAGGAAGGGACGCAGGTTCGATTCCCGCCTGTACTAAAATACTCTTTTTCCTTATTCACAAATTATAATTTGTACTTTAAGAGTAGCTGAGCATGTCAAGTGCCAAAATATAGATCAAAATGTTTAAAAAAATCACGCCATCAAATAGTATGAATTTTAATTGCAAAATTAAACTTACTATATTGGATTAATGCATGTAAATGCGTTCTGATAGAGGGCGTTAGTCGTTAAGACAAATGTGATAAGGAGATTGGGTATGTCTAAAAGATAGTACTGTAGCTCAGTGGATTAGAGCACTTCCCCGGATAGGAAGGGACGCAGGTTCGATTCCCGCCTGTACTAAAATACTCTTTTTTCTTACTCACAAATTATAATTGGTGTACATTTTATCCCGCTACTATATCGGGAACCGGAGATATAACCTAAAAAGCTTTGAAGCACGTCGTTGCGTTTTGGTTGTAGCAGGAGATAGCCGTTTATTCTTTCATTTCATATCTGTTAAATGGAATGGTGAGCAGCGGCTTGACAATTTCTCTTAGCTCTCGGTATAGTTGAGTCCATGAGCGACGGTTACCATTTACCATCAGATGGGCCGTAGCCCGTTTGCCACCACATGCAATAAAAAAAATTACTTATATATTTGTTATTTAATATTGTCAAATATAAAAGTAGCATAAAAGTACCCTTTTTATGGACAGTTCTCTGGATAAATGCAATATCCTCCCTCTTCAGTCAGAATAAACCCAGTTTTGCACTCGCAACCGCTTGTACCACACGCTTGAGCACACATATCAGCGGGATTAGGATTAGCACAAGTTGCTGGACAATAAGTAGGGCAAGGGTTGGGTGTAGCATTAGGGTCGCCGTTACATCCGTCTGAAATAAAGTAAATTACTCATAAAATAAATGTATTAACTGGTACTTTTAATTCGTATTTCTTATTCACCTATCTACAGTTTTTCGTCGTCAGCTTTTTTGATGTGACAACATCCAATGCCGAGGGAGGGTAAAACCGTCTGTTTAATTTAAAAAATCTGTGTAATTAAAAAATTGGCGTGGCGACGTCGCTACGCCATTTTTTTACTTGTTTTTAACGCAATCTGTTGACAAAAGTATCTAAATAGGAAGTATAATGTCAATCAATAAACCAATAACACTTTTAATTCGTTTTTATTCGTCTCAATAACGAGAGGGCGCTTACTAAGAAACATATAAGACTCGAACAAAATGGATAATTAGTATTAATAGACAAACTGTTTCAGTTTTAGTACCTCCATGAATATTATTTAATAGAAAAATATATAAAAGTTCTCGATTTTTCAATAACAACTTAAGCCTCTAGCATATTGAGCCATTAAAACTATGCTGCTTTTTTATACCATGTGGGTGGCAAACAGATATCATCCATCGGCCTTTCAACGTCCACTGCTGGACATAGGCCTCCCCAAGGGAACGCCACAACGAGCGGTCTCGTCATGGGGGATATTGCCGTAATCGCCACCCTTGGCAGGCGGGTTGGCGATCGCAGTGGATGTTGTTAATACTCGAGGGAGTGCTGCCACCCACTCGCCCGGTATTCCCTCAGTCGGCTCTTACGACTCCCTTGGGTAGAGAGGGGTGGGACAATTCTAAAGCCGGCCCCACACGGCGTACAGACATACATCCCACTTTTTGGTAAGTGTTTACTGTAGCCTATAGATTGTAGCAACATCAGAAGTATCACTCGCCATTATTCAAGGATAATAAGGAGAGGATAAGAAGGATACTAAGGACAATACAGGAACTACAATAAGGAGAGTATAGGGAAATTACGGAGTTTTGTTGCAGTCTTTGAACAATGTAATATCTTCTTTAACACAAAGTGAAAAATGTGAAATCGAAAATAACAATCACGAGCAGGATTTGAACCTGATCGTTTTCAACTGACAGCTGTCAAATTATTTAAAAAAAAAAACTAGTTCTATTTTTACACTTCTATTGAACCTTATTCTAGCTTACTACAGCCACTCAATCACAGCGACTAAATAAGTTTTTATCCCGAGGTAAACACTGTGCTTTTCATTAAGAATACGAGGAAACTGCTAACTACTATTAGTTAAACCTAAAATTTTGATGAATACTAATAGTTTAATTTTACCTACTGTTTTGAGACTAAAAAAAGAAAATAAATTAAGGTATAGTTTAATCATGCGTGTTCAATAATATAGTAAAAAGCACCTCAGCTTTTTTACAATAATTATTTATTATATTATCATTTCATATCTGTAAAATGAAATGGTGAGCAGCGGCTTGACAATACACTCGATATAGTTGAGCCCATGAGCAACGGTTACCATTTACCATCAGGTGGCCTGTGGCTCGTCTGCCACCATACGCAATAAAATAAAAAAATAAAAACTAGCTATCAAAGCAACACCAATTGAATACATAAAAAACAAATTAGTAATAAAGATTGCAAACCGGGCCCCGGCAATTTCGATAACACATTCATAATTAACCTCTTTGGGTTATTATTTCAATTGATTAGCAGTCAGGAGCAATTGTCACGATGGCTGAATTGGCAAAGCATCTGGACGGTATCCAGGAGAGATGCAGGTTCAAATCCTGCTCGTGACTGTTATTTTCGATTCCACATTTTTCACTTTGTGTTTAATGTATAGTGCTAAGCAGGTCAAATGCTAAAAATATATATAAATAAATAAGAATTTGTTTTGTTTTTACCAAAGATACCAAAGTTTATCTATCTATCTAATCTAAGTTGTTATGACACGTGTAGTACTTTAAGCTGCGTTATTAGTTTCTTATTTTAATACTATGTTTTCAAATAGTCACTATAAGGAGTAACAAGAAAGACCTGCATCTTCTGGATACCGTCCAGATGCTTTACCAATTCAGCCATCCTGACAATTGCTCCTGACTGCTAATTTCGATAACACATCACACCTAACGTCTTAGCGTCTTTGGGTAGCAGTCAGGAGCAATTGTCAGGATGGCTGAATTGGTAAAGCATCTGGACGGTATCCAGAAGATGCAGGTTCAAATCCTGCTCCTGACTGTTATTTTTTTTAGATTTCACATTTTTCACTTTGTGTTTAATGTATAGTGCTAAGCATGTCAAATGCTAAAAATATATATAAAAATATCTAAATAAAGAAAGACCTGCTTGTTTAAACTTATAAAAATGAATGATTACTAATAGGTACTTACTAATGTTACTTATCCGTCCATAAGTAAAAGTAATCAATTCTGTATTAAGTATGATTTCACTTCCTTTAATTTTTTCATTTGAGTGAGACTGATTATTGTTGTAATTGTTCATATACCTAAGCCAGTTTGAAATAAATATTAACCTTGAATCATTCTTAGTACTCGTAGTCTTTTTCCATTCATATATAGAAATGTTTGATAAAATACTTTAAAGGTTTCATTGCTAACACAAAACCCGGCCGGGCCCGTTGGACCCGGCCCGTTGGACCCGGCCGGGTTGGCGACGAATGCGATTGGGCCTGGCCGGGTTGAGAAACATACCGGGTTGCAATCTCTATATAGTAAGTACCTCTATGTTTGCAGTGTTTCCTTTTTCGTCTAAAACTCACTCTGGAGCATGCAATAAATCTCTGTGAGAAAAGCAGTCCTTACTTAAATCGATGCCAGTCATTTTCAGTGACTGGCCTAGGGACTTGTTAATTGTTATGGCAAAGCACACATTAAGAGGGATCTGTAATAAATTATATTATTTTAATTTTTTCAGGATACTCTGATGGAATTACCGGTATTCGTAGAATGAAAACATTTCCTTCACCATGTTCGGTAATTACTGTGGCTCCTACGACGTTTTCATAAAGAGCTTTGATTTGTAACTTTGTTCCATTGCATAATCACCTAACTAGGTGATTAAGATTTCGTAATAACATTACTGGTGTTCCAAATTTAAGAGTGAATTTCCAGTGAGAAACACAGTCACTAACAATATACCAGACGCTTCTTCTTTTAAATTAAAGGGCGTTACAATTTACGTATTCTTATGTCATTGTGCTCTATCAAACGGATTTTTTTAATGTGAAACATCTAATGCAGAGGAAAGGTAAAATCGGCTGTTAGCGTGGCGACGCTTTTATTTTACTTGTCCCGTTCAAATCTTGCAAGTTAAATTTTACAAACTTCCCGGTTTCCGATTGAGCTCAAAATTTACACGCATGTGTATATTATGTGACAATGCAATATTACGATGACATGGAGCTGATCCGATGATGGAGCTGGAAGATGGACATAGGAACTCTATAATGAAACGGCGCAACCCCATCGAGTTTGGGCTCGTATGATTCGTCTTGCCGAGTACTTTGTGTCTAGATGTCTGGATACCCCAGGGGCTGATGATGAAGCTGGAAGGTGGCCACAGTAACTCTATAATGAAATGACGCAACCCCATCGAGTTTGGAAACGTTTGATTGGTTTTGATGAGTACTTTGTCTTTAGATGGTATCCAGGGTCTGATGGTGGAACTGGAAGGTGGCCATGCAAAACTCTGTAAATTATAAAAGGCGCAACTCCATCGATTTAAGGCTCGTTTAAAATATCTTGACTAAAACTTCAGTCATAGATGATATCCAGTGTCTGATGATGGAGCTGGAAGGTGACCACAGTAACTCTGTAATGAAACGACGCAACCCCATCAAGTGTGGAATCATTTGATTCGTCTTGACGAGTACTTTGTCTTTAGATGGTATCCAGGGTCTGATAATGGAGCTAGAAGGTGGCCATAGGAACTCTGTTAAAAAATTACATAACTCCATCGTGTTTGGGCTCGTATGAATTGTCTTGACGAGTACTTTGTCTCTAGAACCATCTAGAATACCAATTCAGGGTCTGACGATGGATCTGGAAGGTGGCTACAGTAACTCTATAATGAAACTACGCAACCCTATCGAGTTTATACTCGTTTGATTCGTCTTGAGGAGTACTTTTGCAAGTTATGATCATTTTATTTCTACAAAGTAATTTCGATGTTTTCACATCTGCTAGACGTCCCACGAAGTCTAGATTTTTGTTTTAGTAAAGTATTTTGATCTGTATTTCAGCATTTGACATAATCAGCTAGGTACTTTAAATAACAAATTATTAGTGAAAGTGGAAAAAGAGAACTTTACTGCGAGCGGGATCCGAACCTGCATTTCTTCCAATCTGGGGAAGTGCCATCGCAGTCACCGACGAATAACAAGTTTCACTCATGCACTTAAGCACAAAATTGACACACAATAGGCTTGATGACAGTAATAAAGTATCGCCAAAATATTGAAGTGATCTAATGAAATAGGATTCAAGGATATCTAAAAATATATTCATTATTATTTTAATGGTTAGATTAATAATATATTTGATAAAATAAACGTACAAAATACAACAATCCACCATGATAGCTTCAGAGCGAATGACGTCACGTGCTAAGGCGCAACGTCATTCCCTCTGCACGGTATTGTAGTGTCTTACATTCTCTTTGACTCTTAACTCTAATGTTTACTACTGTTGACGTATTGAAGCGTGACGTCATAACTAATGGCATGCGTTTTAAAGTGGCTGGCTAAGTGGAAGTTGGCTTTGTACTCCAAATGACTCCCGAACTGGACTTTACTAGATATGTCGATGCCGAGGAGCCCAATACTCTCGGAGAACGGGAGAGTTACCCCTTGGAACTGGGGCGTCACGACAAATGCGTCCTTCTTTGCAGTGAACGTGCAAACCTGTGTCTTCGTAGGGTTGAATTGAACCAAGTTCTTTTCTCCCCATTCCGAGGCCTGCCCTAGAGAACGCTCGACCGATATAGTATGTTTAATTTTGCAATTAAACTAAGTCGTAAAGACAAATGTGATAAGGAGATTGGGATGGTCGAAAGACCTGTACTATAGCTCAGTGGCTTAGAGCACTTCCCCGGATTGGAAAAGACGCGGGTTCGATTCCCGCTAGTACAAAAAATCTCTTTTTCCTTATTCGCAAATAATTTGTACTTTAAAAAGTGGCGGAGCATGTCAAATGCTAAAAAATATAGATCAAAATAGATTTTAAGTTTTACTAACCAATTGAGTCCTGGTAACTTTTAATAATAAAAAAAAGAAAAATAATAATTAAATAAAAAAAACATAGCATCACGCCTGTTTTCCCCGAAGGGGAAGGCAGAGGTGTATGACAAACCCACGACTCGCCAGCTATGTTAAGTCCCACGTAATAGGGGGCAATCCTATTGACGAAAAAAAAAAATTATTATTATTATTATTCGCTGAAGGTCATACAGGTTTACGCACCGACCTCGGGACATTCCGACAACGAAGTGGAGGATCTCGAAAGCCATTCACGCGTCTAAAAATCACTTCACGGTGGTTATGGGAGATTTCATCGCAAAACTAGGCATAAGGAGAGACGATGAGCTGAAGGTGGGGCAATATGGATTTGGGCAGAGGAACCACAGAGGCCAGATGCTATCTGATTTTCTGGAGAAGGAAGGCCTCTTTATGAAGAATTCCTTCTTCAGGAAACGGCCCCAGCGAAAATGGACCTAGTAGCGGATTAGCCCTGATGGTTCAGTGAAAAATGAGATCGACTTCATCTTAACGGACAAACGACACATATTCAAGGATCAGCAGGATTAAAACTGGGAGTGATCACCGCTTAGTTAGAGGCATATTGAATCTAAATATGAAAGTCGAGAGGTCACGCTTGATGAAGTCTACGCTGCGACCAACACCTGCTCAATACCAGAACCCCGAAAACTTTTAGCTCGAACTACAAAATCGCTTTCAATGCCTAGACGAGTGTGATTCAGTGAACGATATGAACAACAGGTTCGTGGGAACTGTCCGAGAGGTTAGGTCAACCTTTTTTAAGACCAGTCGCGTTAATAGGACTCAAAAGCTTTCGGACCAAACTATTAAGCTCATGGCGAGACGGACAGAGATGACGGTGCAGTCTTCGGCTGATTGGTCCAATCAGAGGTGACTAAACAGGCAGATATCCAAGTCTATGCGAAGAGACATTCGCCGATTTAATACCTTGTGTATTAAAGAGGCGATAGGGCGGAACCAAGGGTGCAAAGTGTTCGCAAGAGATCTATCTGTTGGGAAAAGCCAGCTGACCAAGCTGTAGACCAATGATGGCACTGTTGTTTCTTCTAAAGATGAGATATTAAGAGAGGTCCATGAGTTCTATGGACAGTTATACAGATCCCAGAACCCTGTTGTCAGCTTGGTCCATGAGCCCGGATCCAAGCTAACTCGGCACTATACCGAAGATATCCCGGGCCTCAGCCTGTACGAGATCTGAATGGCTCTCAAACAACTAAAGGACGACGAATTACTATAGAGATTCTGAGGGCAGGCGGAAAGCCGGTCCTCAAAGCCCTCCAGAGGCTATTCAATTCTGTCGTTCTCGGGGGCGACGTTCCGGAGTCGTGGACCAGGAGCGTGGTGGTGCTGTTCTTCAAGAAAGGTGACAGAACCCTCTTGAAGAATTACAGACCCATCTCACTCTTGAGCCATGTCTATAAGTTGTTCTCGAGGATCATTACAAATCGACTCACGCGCAGGCTCGACGACTTCCAGCCTCCCGAACAAGCCGGTTTCCGAAAAGGCTATAGTATCGTAGACCACATACATACGCTGCGTCAGATTATACAGAAGACCGAGGAGTATAATCGGCATCTGTGTCTAGCATTAGTGGACTAAAAGAAAGCCTTTTTTCACCGCCCGGGGCGGTGCTGCAGTCCCTTCAGCGGTGCCAAATTGACTATCGATACATCGAAGTGTTGAAGTGTTTGTATAGAAACGCCACTATGTCTGTCCGAGTTCAGGAAAAGAGTACAAAACCGATCCAACTGCAGAAAGGTGTTAGACAGGAAGACGTCATGTCCCCGAAACTTTTCACCACTGCATTGGAAGATGTTTTCATGCTCTTGGACTGGACCGGATTAGGCATCAACATAAATGGCGAATACATCACTCACCTTCGATTTGCAGATGATATCGTGGTCATGGCAGAATCGCTGGAGGACCTTGGTACCATGCTCAACGACCTCAGCCGTGTCTCCCGACTAGTGGGTCTAAAATGAACATGGACAAGACGAAAGTCTAATGTCCATGTCATTTCAGCACCGGTCCTGGTCGGGAGTGCGCTTCTCGAAGTTGTCGACCACTATGTATATCTGGGACAAACTGTCCAGTTAGGTAGACACAACTTCGAGAAAGAGGTCGATCGACGAATCCAGCTCGGCTGAGCAGCGTTCGGGAAGCTGAGGGAGATCTTCTTGTCCAATATTCCACAGTGTCTGAAGACGAAGGTCTACGACCAGTGTGTGTTACCAGTGATGACTTACGGCATAGAGGCGTGGTCTCTGAATGTTGGCCTTATATCAAGGCTTAAAGTCGCTCAGCGTGCTATGGAGCGGACTATGCTTGAGATCTCTCTACGTGATAAGATCTATAATACGGAAATCCGTAGGAGAACGGGAGTGACCGACATAGCCTGCTGGGTCAGCATGCTGAAGTGGCAATGGGCAGGCCACATCGCTTGACGAACCGACAACCGTTCGGGAAGAAAGTTTCTCGAGTGGCGACCGCGTAACGGACGGCGCAGTGTAGGACGGCCTCCCATCAGGTGCAACGATGACCTGGTCAAAGTCGCAGGCAGTCGTTGGATGCAGGCGGCACAGAACCGTTCGCTGTGGCGTTCTCTTGGGGAGGCCTATGTCCAGCAGTGGACGATGAAAGGCTGATGGATGGATGGATGGATGGATGAATGATTCCATCCCCATAATCACCGTTTCCGTGATGCAGTCTGCACAGACGTCAGGGTCCCTAGATGAGAAGCATAGCTGCTTCCAAGGGTAGGACTCGAAGAAGCGAAGTCCATCCCAATCTGTTCTCGCAACAGGGCCGGTGCAGCGGACCAGGCAGTGATCAGATCCTAAAGGAGCACCAACCACTACCCGGTATCCGTGTGGATTTGTAGTCAGCAGAAGGTCCAACAAGGAGGGCTCATGACTCTCAATATCTGGGACATGGGTAGTCTGTGTTACCAGTTGAGAGAGACTATAGGCCGAAGCCATATTGAAGAGTTGTTGACCCGGGAGTTCAGTGGTTCGGGACCCAAGCTACTCTTTGTGGTGAGCATTGAAGTCACCAAGGATCACCACCTCCGCAGATGGAAACTGCTCCAATATTTTGTCTATCCCCCGTTCGACGTTCTTGAAAAGATGAGTTGACCCCAAATCACTGCCATGGGACCTGTAAAGGCACGCGTAGATGCGGTCTGTTCCACCATATTCTACGCGTAGTCATAAAATGGACAGTTCGCCTTGTTCGAGGCCCCGAAGGCGGTTACAGCAGACATCACTCCGAACGAATACGCACACTCCGGCTTTACGACGGAAGGAATGCTCCAGTTTGTAGCCGGGGTATTTAAGGTACGAAATCTCGTCCGGAGCGCCTATCTGCGTCCCCGTCAAAAAGAGCAAGGTAGGCCGCGCCGTCTCGAGATGGTGATGGACGGCGTCGAGATTACTGTGAAGACCCCTGATGTTGCAAAACTCCACTGATGATGTGGATAGGGAGTCCGCCGTATAACACTTACTCTTTTTCTTTTTCCTCTTGGCCATCATAGTTTGCGAAGAATTTGGGGATATGGGTTTGCGCACAATGGGTACCGGTGACACTCGGCAAAAAAGGGTGGTGACACTTGGCCAGACAATGGGTTTTATGAGGAGCTGACACGAAACACGGAAGGGCCCCCGGTGCCCCCCCGTGAGTAACCGTCGGGTCCACACCGGTCTCCTACTCCAGCACGACGGCAACTCCACGGGATTTTCGCCGCTTGGCGGGAGAGCCTCCCGAGGTAGGATTTCCCCGGGTTCGGGTGGCCGGCGAACCATTCCCACCGGGTCTCCCTGTACCCCGCGTCAGCCCCTCACGCCCTATGCACAAGCCATGACCCTTATCAATTCCCGTTCCAAGCATCACCTAATAGATTTTGAAAAACAGTCATCATGCCTATTAAAGATGTCAAATTCCCATAAATGGGAACTATTATATATAATGGAAACTATTTAAATGTAAATAGTTTTCTATTAGCGTTAGCGATCATAGAATGCAACTTGGCTAGGCCCAATTGTTCTACTGTTTATTCTACACTAGCACTCACAACTTTCTCCACGTGAAATTTTGTTCTTTTTTTTAGTAGGAAACCCTAAAAGTTTTTGTCTAAAATAAAAGTAGCCTAAGTTACTCCTTATAACATCAGATATCTGCCAGTGGAAGCTGTGTCTAAATCAGTTCAACTGTTTCGAAAAATTACTATTTAAATTCGCATTAAATTGACATTAGCAAAGAACAAACAGCCAGACAAAAACGTTAAAAATTTGTATTTGTTGGTAACATCTATTCTTTCTTATGCATTTAAGTAAAAAGCTGTTATTTATAGATCACAAACAGACACTTCCATTTTTTTTATTTGTATTGATTAAATCTGTTCAGGGTTTTTCTTGTAAACAGCTTATTCTGTCCACTCCCTTCTCATAAACGTAGTATATCTTAGAAATGTTTAAATTATATTTTCGTCAGCAGTCATTCAAACGTAGTATACCTATTTATTTTGATTTTAACCATAGATAAAGAACCTATATTTATTTAAGGCATTCAAATAACGCTAAGTCACGTGACTTAACGTTAGAGATGTCAAATTTCCATACATTTTAATAGTTTTCTATTAGCGTTAGCGATCATAGAATGCAACTTGGCTAGATCCACTGTTGTGTCGTCAGATTGAATGTATGTATGAAAATGGAAGTCCTCTCGAAAGGAGAAAGGTAATGGGTACATATTGTTTTGTCTATCCGTCTGTCTATTAGCGTATTAGCACAGATAGCTGGACTTACTTGACCGATTTTAATGCATTTTTCACGGTTATATTTAACTTGGCCTGCAGAATATAGGTTACATACAGGTATTTTATTTAAAACATATGTAACAAAAAACATAACTCAATTTAAAGCTATGAAAATAAAACTAAAGATATAGGCAAAGTCACAACCAACATCTAGTATCTTTAAAAAATACCATAAAATAAAATAACTAAATATAAAATATACCTTGCCCTGACGCAAAAATGCACCCAGACAGAATTAATAACGATATTAACATCAACATTATTTCTAACCAACTGACGTGTATAACGAGACGCCTGGTGTATTTATATGCTACTGACATTCGATGCACAATTTATTGTTTAAGGCTTAGCACACACTGCGAATTTTATTCGCGCGGTTTATAATCCGCGTACTGAGTCGTAGCTAAAACGCAAAAATTACGCGAGATTTTTGTCAGTTTCTACCCAGACAAAGAGTAGTAGATTGAGATTATTTATTCTCATAAAGGTTTAACAATCACTTACATAAGAAAACCGCATACAATTAAACATATTTTATAAATGCTTGTACCCAAGTGCACATAAATATTCTTAAGATATATAGGTATATATACATTCGTTTTATATTCGTTGTTACAAACAAATAAAGATTAATCCACAAAACATCATTACTTAAAAGGATTAGTCATAAAACAACATCACTGGACTGCGCAGATAATAAAACTATGTCTTCATACTAGTCTCAGTACCTACATATATAACCTAAATATACAATATATCAGTACCTATTATATGTTACTCCATGCGTACTAGATTAGTCACTTATTACAAGCATAATGCTTAGATTTAATAATATGATTAATTAAAATTATTGTTTGTCGCTTAAAGTTTTCTAAGTATACGGAACCAGCCAGAGAGAACCCAAGTAATATATACGGAACCAGCCGAGACGCATCCTAAATGGACACCAGAACGTAAATCTTGATTTGCCTTTTATTATGGAGTCAAAGGCATGTCAAGAGATGTCACATGGATTCATCCTTATACATTAAAACCTATGGAAGGTTTTTTCTATGTAATTTTTTTAAGTCTAACCAGTTTTTAAGTCTAACCTATCAATCAAAAAAGTTTCATCAACATCCGTTCAGTCATTTTTGTATGATGTTCGAACAAACAAACAGATAAACTGATAAATAAACAAAAAAAATCAAAAATGTTTAGTTTTCAGAGACGTGTAGCAGCCTAATACATAATTTTTTTCTCATTTGTCTTAAATGTAAAGACATAGTTCTGTTACAGGTTTATAACAGTACAGAATCAGAGTACACTACATATGACATCATAATCCGATCAATACAAAGTATTTCGTGAAGTATTGACACGTTCACGTCATATCTACCTCGTGTAATATAACAAGGTACAAATCACAAATGAGCCATCAGATAGTATCATGACACACTGTCACTCATATAAACTCCTCAATATATGTTATCCTGTTTGTGCAAGGGGAGCGCTTGGCTCCTTGGGTGCGCTCAGAGGTACACAATTCTATTTAGGAACATTTTTTCCCACCTTAAATTAAAAAAAAGGTACAGTAGGTGATAGTCACACTATTATAGATCTATTCTGTGATTGTAGTAAATATATACGTAAAATAAATAAATAACTTGTATGCTGCATATTTTTTATTCTTTTAATCAAACTGTCACGATTTTACGCTTCATTCGTTTTTACAACCCATATCATTGTTGAATTTAATTATACTGTGTTGTTTGTAAGTGCAAATTGCACTATCTACTTTATCAGTCGTATAAAATAAATAATTAATTAATATTCTTATGCAATTGATAT
This sequence comes from Leucoma salicis, assembly GCA_948253155.1. Lineage (NCBI taxonomy): Eukaryota > Metazoa > Arthropoda > Insecta > Lepidoptera > Erebidae > Leucoma > Leucoma salicis. Next base: position 8,726,286 of record OX411814.1, read on the forward strand.
GCTGGAAAAATTCTGTTATATAAAAAAAATGTTATAAACATAACATCACGCCTGTATTCCCCGAAGCGTTAGGCAGAGGTGTATTACACACCCACGGTTCGCCAGCAATGTTTAAGTCCCACGTAATAGGGGTTGAAACTATTATTGTTAATGGGCATATTTTCAAACTCCGGGCTCCTACTGATTTCCTTAGGCTTAGGAGCTTACCACCGAAGGAATGTAACATAGTTCCAGTGGCCCGCCAATAAAGGCGGAGAAACGGTACACGGCGGGTTTCTTTAGTGGGTGAAGGCCCCACACTACCCTGTTCGTTGCTCCGAGCGACGGGGTGTGCGGTTAGGAACATTTTTTCCCGCCTAAACAAAAAAAAAAGGCTTAGGAGCTTAGGCTTTTACTTTTATTTTGGAAATATATTTAAGGTTCCGCGCAAAAAAAACACATGAAATTGTAAATGAAAATCAAATAGATAAGTCGTTGAATACGGCTAATCTCCTGAACGGCTGGATCCATATAGGTAGCAATTTAGTCACATTAAGACTTCATGCGGGCCTCGTTTAGCAGGTATTACTAGGCCACAGAATAAATTTACTAGTTAGGTTTTGAAATCTCATAAAGGCGCACATTAGGTTTTTTAGTGGGTGAGGGCTCCACATTACCCTGTTCGTTGCCCCGAACGACGTGCTGTGCGGTTAGGAAAATTTTTCCCCGCCTTAACAAAAAAAAGTTTTTAAGTCTCATCAAGAGCTATCAAATTTTCTCTCAAATATCTTAAATGAACAGACACAGCTCTGTTACAGCTTTATTATAGTATAGATTATATCAATTTTATGTTCACCATGCTAACTCGTTTTTTAGTGACAATTAAAAGTAGTTTTCCTTCTTTTCTTTTCTTTCTTTCTTTTCATCTATATTTTATCGTACCTACTATTAACATAAAGTGTGAAAATCTGAATTGGTAAAGCATTTGGTACGGTATGCCAGGAGATGTAGGTTCAAACCGTGCTCCTGACTGTTATTTTCGATTTCACGTTTTCGCACTTTATGTTAATTTATAAGCATATCAAATGCTAAAAAAATATATTTAAAATACGAAAATATTTTTATCGTACTCTTAAAATAAAAAGGAACCATTGTGGTGCAGCGGTTGTGTCAGCGACTGTTGATCATGAGGTCTCGGGTTCGATACCCGGGCCGGGCAGTGTTATTGCGCTTTTTCGTAAAAAGAAACATTCTCAGTAGCAGCCCGGAGTTTGGAAATATGCCCATTAGACCACCCCCTATTACGTGGGACTTAACATAGCTGGCGAATCGTGGGTGTGTAATACACCTCTGCCTACCCCCTTGCGGAATACTGGCGTGATGATATGTTTGTACATGTAGGTATATACAAACTTATCAAGATTTCATGAAAATCCATAATATCATGCTCAACAGTATGATTCTCGAATGCTTATCAAACGAAATCGAAGAGCAATGTTCTCATCGACTTGGCTTGATTCACGAAGGTTTTTCTTCACGAAGGTTTTTGTTCTCTTCAACTTGGCTTCATTCACGAACGTTTATCAAGCGAGACCGAGGAGCCATGATGCTCCTTACAAATAGGTACATACAATCTTCTTTTTCTGTAATGACAGTTAAAACAGACATTGAAAGTCTTCATCAAAACTTTTGCTGAAGCAAACCACAAACCAAGACGTCATCAATTATATTTTTGTTTGTTGTTTTTTTTCAAAAAGCGCTGCTTCAAACAAACATACAAAAAAAACATAGTACAGTCGTATTGAGAACCTCCTTCTTTTTGAATTCAGTTGATCAAAAAGTCTTGATAATATGTTTTTTGTGTATTCAATTGGTGTTATGTATACCTAAACGTTAAGTTTATTGCTATTTATTTAGTCGTATGCAAGTGCTTATATATTACACCAAGCATAAGGTTACATAAAGTATTCTTGCGGTGTGCGTTACACATCACTTGGTTCGATAACATGTTAGTGTTAATATCGTTATTAATTCTCTCTGGGTGCATGTTTGCGGCGGGTCAAGGTATTATAAAATATTATTTTTAATTAGTTAACCCTTTTTTATATAGTAGATATTGTATACCTACTATTTTGTATTACCATAGGTGGAATTTTTTTTTATGACATTTGATCTGACCTGTATAAGTAGATTTTATAATACAATGGTATCGCCTGTATCCCCGAAAGGGTAGGCAGAGGTGTATTACACAGCCACGATTCGCCAACTATGCTTAAGTCCCACGTAATAGGAGGCGAGCCTATTGCTGTCTACCGGGCACATTTCCAAACTCCGGGCTGCTACTGCGAGTTTTTCTTTTTAATAAAAAGCTCAATAGCACTTGCCTGACCCGGCGATCGAACCTAAGACCTCATGACCATCAGTCGCTTACAGTACCGCTGCACCACCGAGGCAGTCTGCAACATAGCTCTGTAATTTATGGGAAACTAGTTATTACTTGCGTCTGCACAGTTTTTTTTAATATTTTAATTTCTTTTAATTTGAAGTACAATTTTACGATAACTTGAGGTTTTAAACTGAGGGGACTAAGACATAGGCCCCTGCCTTCAATCTTATATTTAATTTTTTTGAAACTTGTTTCTTTAGTGCAAATCGGTCCCAACTCTATTCTCATTGATTTTGAAAATATTTTGTTTAAAAAAGGATATCAGGTGTGCAAATATTTGATTTCATTTAAACCACGGATCCCAAAATGACGCCGTAAATTTTTCCCGCCTAAACAAAAAAAAATCAAAGCAGTCTAAAGACTGCCGACAAAAGTGAAAACATAAAACTGTAAACAAACAGTTGTTATTTTTAGATATCCAAATTAATTGTTCGATCTTAAATTAAAACTTATAATCAAAATAATTCATCCAGGCCTTTATTGGCGGGCCACTGGAACCATGTTACATTCCTTCGGTGGTTCCATATCAGACCCTGGATACCATCTAGAGACAAAGTACTCGTCAAGTCAAATCATACGAGCCCAAACTCGATGGTGTTATGTCGTTTTATAACGGAGTTCCTATGGCCACCTTCTAGCTCCATCATCAGACCCTGGATACCATCTAAGACTGGAGTACTAGTCAAGACATTTCAAACGAGCCCTAACTCCATGGAGTTGCACCATCTAATTACAGTTTCGCATGGCCACCTTCCAGCTCCATCATCAGACCCTGGGTACCATTTAGAGACAAAGTACTCGTCAAGACGGATCATACAAGCCCAAACTCGATGGGGTTGCGTCGTTTCAATACAGAGTTACCGTGGCCACCTTCCTGCTCCATCATAAGACCCTGGATATCATCTAGGACTGGAGTTCTAGTCAAGACATTTTAAACGAGCCCTAACTCGATGGAGTTGCGCCATTTAATTACAGTTTCGCATGGCCACCTTCCAGCTCCATTATCAGACCCTGGATACCATCTAAAGACAAAGTACATGTCAAGACGAATCATACAAGCCCAAACTCGATGGGGTTGCGCGTTTCATTATAGAGTTTCTAGGTCCACCTTCCAGCTCCATCATCAGATCAGCCCCATGTCATCATAATATTGCATTGTCACGCGATATACATATGGGTGTAAAATTTCAGCTCAATTGGAAACCGGGAAGGGTGTCAAATTTAATTTCCAATGCACACACTATAGCTGCGTCTCGTAACGGTGTCGCGAGTCCAGAGATTTTATCTCCTCTAAAAATATGCGTACCGAGCTAAAAGAAGTTTTCACTTCAAAAAAACAAAATAAAGTTTGACTACGAACATAGAACGGTTTAAATATTTATTTAATAAGTAATTTACTCTATTTCAGACGGATGTAACGGTGACCCCAACGCTGAATACAAATCTTGCTCTAGTTATTGTCCAGCTACTTGTACTAAAAAAGCTAATGCCAGTGATATCTGTTCTGAATCATGTGGTACAGGCGGTTGTGAGTGCAAATCTGGGTTTATTCTGGATGAAGAGAGAGGATATTGCATTTATCCAGAGGACTGTCCAAGGGTACTTTTAAATTCAACTTTTATATTTGAAAATAATAATAAATTCCGTAAACGCAGTTTTATTTCAAAATCTGTAACATTCGCGTAAATATCAGAAAGTATAATATTAAACTAATAGGTATAGCTATGAAAGTACTACTCTAACAACAATGTAGGTGAATGGTAAATTATTATAGTAGGTATGTATATCTAATTCGTGCTAAACTATTTATAGCCTACTTCAAATAAATGAAATTAAAGTGTCGGCTTCTAATGTCTATAGAATATTTTGACTAAATGAATTATAAGTGTCTAGTAGACTTATTATGTATTTTACTCTAAGGAAGATCTGCTCGTCCAATATACCGCAGTGTCCCAGTGTCTGAAAACGAAAGTCTACGACCAGTGTGTGTTACCAGTGATGACATATGGAACAGAGACGGTGTCTCTGAATGTTAAAAGAAGAAAAGTGTCAAAGTTGCTCAGCGTGCCATGGAGCGGGCTATGCTCGGTATTTCCCTACGTGATCGAATTCATAATCCCTCAGTGTTGAAACGTTGCAGAGAGCAAAGAGAGGATAGGATGGATTATAAGGAGACGATAGGGAGAGATTTGGCCTAGGGCACTTTCACTCACCATACGAAACACAACGCTACGTACTACTATCGTTATTCCACGCTGATCTTCTGTGAGGGTAGTACTGCCCCGATCGAGCCAGCCCATTCATGCTGGGATAAGCATAAATGGGCTGGCTCGATAAAAAATATGAAGGAAAAGTCAATTTAAAATCATCAATTTACAAAACAGTTCTAAAAATTTGATATATTTTCAACCAAATAAGTCATAGAGGGTTGCAAAAAGGATTAAGTTGATCATTAAAATTCAATTTGACACGGCCATTCAGAATGGTTTAAGTGGATCTTCGGGTGTTACCTGTTCCCTTTAAAGGGCTTTTAAGTTTCCATTAGGACAGGTTACTATTTCACAGCGTAGTTATGTGGGACATAAAACAAGTTTGTGGGTGGATTACATTTTTAACAGGATGAAATTTAAGCGCGGCTGCGTGCTCTATACGTTTTTATTTCTAACTAGCCTTTGCCCGCGGCTCCGCTGCAGTAAAAGATAAAATTTAGTACCCGATATAGTAGCGGGATAAAATGTATACCCGTTATTAAGTCTAATCAAGAGCTACAAAATAAAAGAATTTGCATCAAAATCCGTTCGGTAGTTTTTGCGCGATGCGCGAACGACTAAACAGAGAAACAGATAAAAAGACAGAAAATCTAAAAAAAATTGTTTTGTGTTTAGACACGCCTAAATAGCCTAATACAGCAATATTTCTCAAATATCTAAAATGTACAAACACAGCTCTGTTACAGCTTTATAATAGTATAGACGAGATACTTCACGCGACTTCTCTGTCTATCTGCGTAAACTACTAACGAGATGTGCGAATTACGGCCTGTAACAAACATGTTTTCAAAATTTTTGATCTATATTTTTTAGCATTTGACATGCTCAGCTACTTTTAAAGTACAAATTATTTGTGAATGAGGAAAAAGAGATTTTTGGTACGAGCGGGAATCGAACCTGCGTCCCTTCCAATCCGATGGGGAAGTGCTCTAAGCCACTGAGCTACCGTACCGACCTTTCGGTCATCCCAATCTCCTCATCACATTTGGATGAGGTCCCTATAGTCATCGGGTTTTTTTATTGTTATGTACCTACCTACATCTGTAATAGTACATACAGACGCCTATTTTATTAAAGTAGTCAAATCTACCTACTTGAGCAAATTTTTACATTATTTAACCAGTTATATTATGGGCACACACAATAACTCTAAAAACTTAGGAATAAGTACCTCCCTCTTTGGACCTCCCCTTCCACTTGACCAGAGTGCCCTAAAGGAAAGTAAACCTGCCCACCTTGACTTATTAGTGTCGATACTTGAATCCAAAATGCCGCAAGCATAGGTACAAATACTTTGGAAAATCCAAAACTGCACGCCTCATAATCTTCATTTTTCACAATAAAATTGATTATTTGATAAGTAACTAATAATGTATTGGTCTTATTAAGTAGTTTTCAATAAATCACATAGATAGCGCTAATTTCAAAAGTTTCATGTCTGATACGCCATCTGGCGCTAATTTTAAGAAGTACTTCTATATTGGTCTATAGAAATAGTTCTCATGAAAGGTATAGCGCTGGTTTTAGTGTCGCGTCGAGCGTAAATATTCAGTATTTTTTTGTTTATTTAATAACAATTAAACCACATCGAATCAGACCGTGAAAAGTAATAGGGCTCTATTCGTAGTAATACTCAAGTTAAAAAGAAAAAAGAAGACTCGATTAGTAAAGTATTTCGGTTGTTATCGTGTTAACATACATTACCTAACGGACGTCCAAGACAGAACTTTTTTAAACAGTTTTTTAACTAGTTTAAATAACAAAAATGGCATAAAAAATATCATGAGTGTCAAAAATAGTGTTTTTTCTTGATATGTTTGTGTATATATAGTTTTACAAGTGCAATATATGATAAATAGAGACATTTTACGTTTGAAAAATCAGTTGTTCTGTGCAAAACGAGAATAGCACCCACCTCAACGCTTCGCTTATGAGGCGTGCAATTTGTAGTTTTCTACAAAATATACATTCAGCCAAGAAAGTATTGGGAATGGATGATTTGTTTACGGTTCCAAATTCAAATTTTTGTTTTTTTTTTTTGTTGTTGTTAGATTGGCACAACTGTTATCCATTTTTTGCATCTGTTATTTATATGAAATACAGTGCTGTTTTTAGTTATATCATATCTAGTGTGTATTGCGAATTTCATAATGGACAAAAACATCGAACAAAGAGTTTACCTTAAATTTTGCATCGCCAATGGAATTTCGTGTTCGGAGTCACTGAAAATATTACAGAAGGCTTACGGTGAATCGACTTTATCAAAAACACGTGCTTATGAGTGGTACAAAGCGTTTAAAAGCGGTCGAGATGTGATGGAAATTTGCCTCGCTCTGGTAGGCCATCAACGTCTGCAACTGAAGTTAGGTAACATTGCAAAAGTGAAGGAAATAGTGACTGAAAATCCTCATTCAACTTTGAGAGAGATAGCCGCCGAACTTTCTGTGTCTCACGAGTCGATCCGTACCATTTTAAATAACCACTTGGGTATGAAACATGTTTCTCTCGTCTAGTCCCAAAAGACCTGAATTTTCTCCAAAAACTCAATCGCATGAGAGTCGCTGAGGACATGCTAGAACGAGTCAATTCCGACCCAACATTCATGAAACGCATTGTTACTGGTGACGAGGCGTGGGTTTACGAGTTTGACATGCAAACTAGTCAACAAGCTTCGGAGTGGCGACTTCCAACTGAACCGAAACCGTAAAACCACGCCAGTCGATCAAAAGTCAAAGTCATGTTGACTGTTTTCTTTGACTATCGCGGTGTTCTGCACTCGAAATTCTTGCCAGAAGGTCAAACGGTAAATAAAGAATATTATTTGAGCGTTATGCGGCGTTTAAGAGAGCAAATTCGACGAAAAAGGCCAGATTTGTGGTAAGAAAATTCTTAGATTTTGCACCACGATATTGCACCTTCGCACAAGTCCGTCATTGTGAATGAATTTTTGTCCAAACACTCAACAAATACCATCGAGCAATCACCATACTCGTATTCACCTGTTGATATGGCTCCAACCGACTTCTTTCTTTTTCCTAAACTCAATTTACCACTTCGTGGCACCCGTTTTCAATCGGTAGAAGACATAAAGCAGAATTCGCGGCGAGAACTGAACTCAATTCCGGAAACAGCGTTTAAAAAATGTGTTGATGATTGGATTATTCGTTGGCGTAAGTCTATCGCTTCTGAAGGAGCATACTTTGAAGGTGATAAAATAAATTTGGATGAATAACAAATTTTTTGTGTATTATTGATCTTTTCCCGGTACTTTCTTGACAGAGTAGTATAATTAATTTTAAACGCACTCAAACTCATTGCAAATATACGAATAAATATCCTATTTTTTTATATAATTTTCGACATATCTGTAATTGCGTACGACGTAATACTCGCTAGGGCTGTGGCACAAAGAGATATTAAATTTAAAAATGTACACAGGCGAGATTACTCGCAGAATACATGGCAAAGCATGTTCTGAGCAAATATTTGAAGATACATATACCATGAAGGGTTGAACAGCGACGCGAGATTGGATGCATAATATATTTTTATTTGCATACTTTCTCATTTTAATCTTTCTTACAGCGGAATGTTGGTAAATTGGTTAACAATGGCCGGTATAAACAGGATATAAGATAAACAACAATGATTTATACAATGCGATCATCGAATTATATTGTCCATATACATTAACACAAAAAGTGAAAATGTGTTTTCGAAATTCACAATCCCGAACAATTGTCACGATGCCTGAATGAGCGAAGCATCTGGGATGGTATTCCAGGAGATGTAGGTTCAAATCCCTCTCGTGACTGTTATTTTCAATTTCCCATTTTCACACTTTATGTTAATTTATATGGCTGAGCATGTCTTGCTAAAAAAATATATAAAAAATATCAAAATATAGTCCATATTCGTTAAGATCATACCACAAGAGAGCCTATTACGAGTACTATTATTGTTAGATGTAGTGAGTGAAAGCACCGAAGTCCTAATCACCACCCCCCTTCATTCACTCTTTTTGTCCTTCCTCTGCATATCCTTTCTCTTTCCTTGGATTTGGCGAAGCGCGAGTGTTGCCTGTAGTATAGTAGTATTACGCCCGATGGTAAGCGATTACCATCCGCTGGGCCAATTTACGCTTGCTTGTCACCCTCGTAGTAAAAAGAAAACCAAGCCATGTTACCTTCTACGGTATCTTTATGAAAGTGTTTCAAGCTTGATTCTCCCTACAGAATAGCCATTTTATAACAAGATCATAAAAATATGCTTATTTTTCAGAATTGAAGACAAGAAAATGATCTTCAAAATGCATTATAGTGGGTACAGCAAAAATTACGACCATTCAACAGGGGCAAATAATATCAATGTATATACTCACAAAGCCAAATAAAAAAACTCTATAATAAAATCTATTTATTTAAAAAATTATATTAACAATTTTACCACAGAATTATAAATTATGATACAAATTTGTTTTCCATAATCAAAATAAACATTTTAATATTTTACAACATTTACAATGAAATTACATTAGGTAACATTTTACTCCCCAATACAAATAAATAAATAAAATGTTAGTTCTGTTTGGCACAATTCACATTTTAAGCCAGATCAATAATATAAAAAATATTTATAAAAAAACTGAGCATTTTCATTAATTATGCTAAAATTATTATACCTTATGAAAACCTCCATTTTTTTATGAGGAATGAAATATTCTTATAAAAAATCTATCATTATGAATTACGTCATTACAGACGCAAGTTTAGACATAGTAAAACCTTATAACAGTAACTGGCACAAAATTCGTAAGACATTATTTAAAAGAGAAATTAAAGAAGAATTCTTAAAACTAGATTATACGAAATATAAAAATTTGAAAATTGGAACAGTGTTTTCAGATAAATCGAATAAATTATTGTTTTTTTTATTATTGGATAAACACGGTATAAAAATAGTTGGTTTTTATTTAACAACTATTAGCTAAGTTGAGTTTTTGAGAGAAATCGACAGATGGCACTTTTTGGGCCAAAGAACAACATAAAAGAGATTCATAAAATAGTGTACAAGTAGTTTTGTACCTGCAATTTACAATTCAGGTACCTTAAAATATACATCACCATGTAATGCCATATTTACATTTATTATTATGCACATTTTATTAATAAAATGGGACTAGCCTTGGCTAAGAAAATTAAGTACAAAAATACAATCTAAAAATTCGTTATTCACATATAAAATTATTTAAAAGTCTTTCAGTCATCCTTAATACGAGGAAGTTATTATATTCGTTGAACACACATTCTAAAAATAATAATGGACGGAATTCAAACTAGTTTTAAAACTTTCACAGTCACTGAATTCGAGTCCAAGTAATCACTTTAGGGTAAAACAGTTTGTTAATCACTATAGATGTTAATATGGGTGGTTTATAATTCTGTAGTAGTCTCTACTGGTGATTGGTCATAATAACCAGAGAAGTTTCTTTTACCAAACGTGACATTATCGTTGTCCGACGCCCTGTGAAATAAAATAAGTTATTATTCACAATAAGTTACAAATATTAGTAGTTAATTACAAATATTAAAACATTTGAACTACAACAAAAAATAATTTATATAATACGAATTTAAAACTAATTCCTAAACATAAAAAGGGTCTCGTGTTTTAAAATATCAAGTGACTTTCATTACAAACCTTTGCAAACCGGGTATTTCGTCGTAAGCCATAATGGGCTGAGTTGATTTTTTCTTGTGATTATTCCCGCCATTTAATTTCCTTCCTAATGTAGTCGCAAGGAGTCCTCCTCCTATATTGTTGTTGGTAACTCGCGGCAATGTGCCGAGGGCGTTGTTCAATGGATGCGCGTTGGGCACTCGTCTGTTGAGTGTCTGTGTATTACGAGCAGTGGATACGTTGTTTGCGATAGGTTCAAATAACTGGCTGCTATGGAGATTGTTCAAAGTACCGCTATTTTCGTTGACGCTTGAAGCCCGGGCAGTAGTAGCTGTCTCTGAGAGTGTTGGACTGCGTTCACCTGAAGTGAATTATAAATATGATAAAATTATAATATTTTTTAATAATAATCACGATTAATACAAACATCAGGTTTATTGAAATGAGAAGCTACGGAAAATTATTTCTGTTTATTTCACATCTGCAAGGCGTCACAATATGGCTTATTATTTATTACATTGTTTCTTATGATAAAAAAATATTATTATTGTACAGGCAAATAATGATTTATACAGGTCATGGACACTTCTTCACTGAAGTCACTACTTCCGCTAAGGCGTAGCGATAATATTTCTTAATTATAGGTACATAGTTGGCAAGCTTATAGTATTGCCAAGTTTTTAATTGGGAACGGAACTCAGGCTAAATTAGGTCTTACTAAATAAAACTCACCATTATCTTTTGAAAGATATTGCACGCTGTGTATGTTGAACGAGTGGTTGTTTGAACTAAAGTCCAACTGAAGATCGGGGTCATCCACCGCCATGTTCAGTACCTGGCACAAATAAAATATTAAAGTTTTAAATTGTGTACGAAGGATTTTTAGTAAGTACATATTACTATATAGTGATAGACTAGTGGTAAAATCAAGGACAGCAAACACAGTGGTATCGAGTTCAATTCTGAGTTAGGTAGGGGAGCTAGGTTCAGACCATGTACGGCACACGCCTCAGTATTGTCAAGATTTTGCGTAATTATGTGTGTATTTATTTAAAATTTACCACTGCTCGTTGAGGGAAAACATCGTGAGGAAACCTGCATGCCTGAGAGATTTTCTCGACGGATTGTGAAATCTGCCAACCCGCATTGCGTCAGCGTAGTGGACTATGGCCTATCCCTCTCACCATGAGAAGAGACCCGTGCCCAATAGTGAGACAGAAAAAGGGTTAAAAGAAAAATAAAACTATTACTAATTCTTTAACAGTCATTGCAGAATTCATACAAAATGCTAATTATTACTATTTTTACCAGTAACTCGCTGGCTCAGTAAGCGTCGGACGGATATTGATACTAATTTATAATTACAAATAAATTTTAGATTAAAAGTTTAATAGTAGTCTTTTTTTTGTTGCATGTAGTGGCAGACGAGCCACGGCGCATCTGATGGTAACCGTCGCCCATGCACTCAATTATATCGAGAGTATTGTCAAGCCGCTGCTCACCATTTCATTTCACCGATATGAAATGAAAGATTAAACGGCTATCTCCTGCTACAGTCAAAACGCAACGATGTGCTTCATGGCCGATCACACGGGAGATGGTGGTACCAACCCGCTCGGGCCCGATACCAAGTGAGTACTCACTCCCACTTGGTACCCAGCCCTACCACCAGTCATGCAATGGATGATAATTGCTTACTTCCCTTAGTCGCCTCTTACGACACCCGTGGGAAACAATGGGGTGGTGACACTTGTATTCTTAGTCCGTCCACCGTGTTAGTTTAGGTTAAGTTAAGCGGTAGTTTTTATACCTGTGTCTCATATCTAGGCGCAGGCTCGTCTTCACTCGATTCGTAACCAGATGCAGGTCTCGGTGGGGGCGGTATGCTCATGCTTAGCGTACCATACTGTTGAATCGCTTGCTCTTTGTGTTTCTTGTATCTATAAATTGTTCATAAACAATAGTAAGCAATAGTGGAGATCCATCCATCCATCCATCAGCCTTTCAAGGAGCGGTCCCATCATGGGGGATAATGCCGTAATCTCCACGCTTGGCAGGCGGGTTGGCGATCGCAGTGGATGTTGTTAATACTAGAGGGAGTGCTGCTGTCCACTCCCCCCGGTATCCCTCAGTCGGCTCGTACGACTCCCGTGGGTAGAGAGGGGTGGGGAAATTCTAAAGCCGCATAGTAATAGTGGAGATAGAACAGTCAAATATTGACGGGAATAATTGTGGTTCTCACTCAATCCGTGGGATTTAACCACGACATAACAGAAAATACACCATTATGCAGGACAAACACTTTTCTCAAATAATATAATATAGTATGTTATATTTTTTATATATCATTTTAGCATTTGTCATGCTTGGCCATAAAAATGAAGACAAAGTGCAAAAATGTGAAAAAGAATATAATAGTCACGTACCGGGGTTCGAACCCGGCCTTCTGTAGCCCGAGCACGGAATACTGGCGAAAAGGTATTCGTATCATCATCGAAAACAATAAAATTTGTATGAGAATTGTGCCCCTATCGTGCGTAAAATGAACTTATTTTGCTATGAATGATTTCTATCGCGAACTTTGATTTGATGTACGGTAATCTAAATTTCGAAGACTGGCTATCGAGCACTGTCGAAACTTTTTTCACTTAGAAATTGTCGGTGAGAAAAGATTCGAAACATATTAAATCTTAGGTTTTTGAGTATGTAATGTTTTAAGATTACTAAACTTCGAAAGCCAATGAATCCCACAGTAATATATGACGATGAAAAAGTAGATATAGATGATAGATATAATAAAATAAATTTGTATAAAAATATGCCGTTCGTACCTACCTAGTAATAGCAATGTTCACATAACATAACGGGCTACTTTGGAAGTAGCTTATTTGTGGATAATATAGATGTAACACCTTGCATATTTCTATTAGTCTCACATATTTTACCATAGGGCATAAAGGGAACTTTATAATTACATACGAATAATATACACTTTAGTGTTCATAAAGGTGTAACTAAATAATTAAAATAGATGATTTGTCAACTAATAAAAATAATGAGTCAATATAAAAAAAATTATAATGAGCCAGCATATACATTTTGTTCTCATTTTAACTATAATACAATAAAATGCATTAAAATTAAAATACGGCATAAGAATACCTATCTGTCACTCAAAGAGTAATACGTATAACCAGAAACTGTCACTGTCACTCGGAAAACATAAACAAACAAGCTTGCCTTCGACAATGTCATGTATAGTTGTTCGAAAACCATACAATATTTGTTATATTATCGTGGACTCGATACGTTTACGATACGAATTCGATAGTTTTTCGTGCTTTGGCCTCTGAATATTACATTTGGATCGAAGTAAATGTTAGCGAGTTATATAGGTACCTATTCCACGAAGCGCAAATGTATATAGTGGCCGCTACAGCCGCCACCAGCACCACGGCCGCCAGCGCCACGAGCGAAGTAAAGGTTAGCGAGTTATATAGGTACCTGTTCCACGAAGCGCAAATGTATATAGTGGCCGCTACAGCCGCCACCAGCACCACGGCCGCCAGCGCCACGAGCGAAGTAAAGGTTAGCGAGTTATATAGGTACCTGTTCCACGAAGCGCAAATGTATATAGTGGCCGCTACAGCCGCCACCAGCACCACGGCCGCCAGCGCCACGAGCGAAGTACAGGTTAGCGAGCTATATAGGTACCTGTTCCACGAAGCGCAAATGTATATAGTGGCCGCTACAGCCGCCACCAGCACCACGGCCGCCAGCGCCACGAGCGAAGTACAGGTTAGCGAGCTATATAGGTACCTGTTCCACGAAGCGCAAATGTATATAGTGGCCGCTACAGCCGCCACCAGCACCACGGCCGCCAGCGCCACGAGCGAAGTACAGGTTAGCGAGCTATATAGGTACCTGTTCCACGAAGCGCAAATGTATATAGTGGCCGCTACAGCCGCCACCAGCACCACGGCCGCTAGCGCCACGAGCGAAGTACAGGTTAGCGAGCTATATAGGTACCTGTTCCACGAAGCGCAAATGTATATAGTGGCCGCTACAGCCGCCACCAGCACCACGGCCGCCAGCGCCACGAGCGAAGTACAGGTTAGCGAGCTATATAGGTACCTGTTCCACGAAGCGCAAATGTATATAGTGGCCGCTACAGCCGCCACCAGCACCACGGCCGCTAGCGCCACGAGCGAAGTACAGGTTAGCGAGCTATATAGGTACCTGTTCCACGAAGCGCAAATGTATATAGTGGCCGCTACAGCCGCCACCAGCACCACGGCCGCCAGCGCCACGAGCGAAGTACAGGTTAGCGAGCTATATAGGTACCTGTTCCACGAAGCGCAAATGTATATAGTGGCCGCTACAGCCGCCACCAGCACCACAGCCGCCAGCGCCACGAGCGATGTACAGGTTAGCGAGCTATATAGGTACCTGTTCCACGAAGCGCAAATGTATATAGTGGCCGCTACAGCCGCCACCAGCACCACGGCCGCCAGCGCCACGAGCGAAGTACAGGTTAGCGAGCTATATAGGTACCTGTTCCACGAAGCGCAAATGTATATAGTGGCCGCTACAGCCGCCACCAGCACCACAGCCGCCAGCGCCACGAGCGATGTACAGGTTAGCGAGCTATATAGGTACCTGTTCCACGAAGCGCAAATGTATATAGTGGCCGCTACAGCCGCCACCAGCACCACGGCCGCCAGCGCCACGAGCGAAGTACAGGTTAGCGAGCTATATAGGTACCTGTTCCACGAAGCGCAAATATATATAGTGGCCGCTACAGCCGCCACCAGCACCACGGCCGCCAGCGCCACGAGCGAAGTACAGGTTAGCGAGCTATATAGGTACCTGTTCCACGAAGCGCAAATGTATATAGTGGCCGCTACAGCCGCCACCAGCACCACAGCCGCCAGCGCCACGAGCGATGTACAGGTTAGCGAGCTATATAGGTACCTGTTCCACGAAGCGCAAATGTATATAGTGGCCGCTACAGCCGCCACCAGCACCACGGCCGCCAGCGCCACGAGCGCGGCCGGCAGCGCCGTGGCCAGGGGCGCCCCCGCCACCTGCGGCTTGCGCGGCGGCTCCACTGCCTCCAACGGAGCGCGGACTTCACTCACCGCGGACTGCAGCCGCGCTGCCATTTCTTTATGGATGCCGTTTGCTATTGCCCTGATATCATGAAAATATAATTATTATTATCTTATTACTGAGGCACTCCTTATAATAAGCTAAGAATTTACTTCTTGTCTTGAAGACCTACTATATCCAAGGGGACATTCATAGATTACGTCGCGCTAAATGCCGCCATATTAGATCTCCACCTCCTTTTCGTCATATCATATTTTTTTTGATGTCACGAAGGTTACACATCCCTCAAAAATCTATGAGATTCCCGTTTTGTCACAAACGATACCCCCTTTCCCCTAGTATACGAACTTATTTTGTGTTTTCCTACAGCTTCAAGCAAACAAGTGATGCTTCACGGCTAAAAAAACAGAAACAGACAGCACACTCGTACTTTTATCTATTTTGGTTCAGCATGTATGGAAGGCTGTCACTCGAAACCTAAACCCTATTCTCAGCTTTACTTCTGGTGAATAAGCTATTGGACTGTATTTTATAATGTATGGTTATTATGCTGGCTAGTAAACAACTGAAAAAATACAAATGCAAGTAATATTCACATTGAATATGGAAGCTTGGATCGCAACTACCCCTAAATCCAGCAGTAGACACGCTCCTTAGGGCTTCGATGTAATCACCAGATATCAGGATATCACAGAGGAGTCCTCGAGGTTTACCGTAACACCATAAGAGTTCTTTGGTCATGGAGATTCACAGGAAAAAATTATTATAATAGGTACTGAGTCCCGTGCGCGCGCGCGTTACGTTAATTCAAGATATGCAATATGGCAGTCCAATCAATGTTGCCACACTCAGTACGGTATGGCGAATGTTGCCCATACAAGAGGTGAATCACTCCACCAGAAGTAGAAGATCATCACGATCTCAAGCTGAGGTTTCTCCCTCGTTGAATATTATATTAACAACTTATATAATTACTTATGCAATTTAAGCCAACATGCGTAACCACCCGCCGGCCTTGAAAGAACCTCTTTCTAAACAGAAATTAAAAATAGTTATAATAACATTTAGGTGACTACACCCGTGGATTGAACCTCATTGCATCCCTATCTTAACATTAATATTTAACCTAATAACTTAATAATTATAGTTGACAAGTAATAAGCACTATAAACTACTGTGTCGGAAGAGGACACAACTTAACTACAGGTCTAAGGTAAGACCCGAATTTGGTGCGCACTTGCGCGACTCTTATAATACCGTCTTTACCCTTCGCAACAGACTCGACGATACCTAAAGGCCACTGCAACGGCATAGCATTATCTTGCATCACAATGACAACCATTCCTTCTTTTATAGGTAAAGGAGTGTTCCACTTCTGCCTTACCTGAAGGGTATGCAGGTATTCTCCGCGCCATCTTTTCTAAAATGATTGAACAAGTTTGTCTAATAGATCATATCTGTAAAGAAGATGCGGAAGACTATCTCCTATTTCATAAGTCGGCATGAATTTAAGTGGCACAGTATGTAAAAAATGCGCGGGAGTTAAAGCTTCAGACTCCGCGGGGTCTGAGCTTAATATAATCAATGGTCGTGAATTAAGCAGGCATTCTATTTGAGTAAGAACTGTAGAAAGTTCTTCAAAAGTGACTTGGGTTCCTATAACCTTATATAAATGGGTTTTGACACATTTTACTGTACTTTCCCAACAACCTCCCCAATGAGGCGAGCTCGGCGGTATAGTTCTAATCGAAATTTTATGTTCAGAAAGCTCTTTCTCCCAGAGGGGATAACCTTCTCACGTTAGAAAACTATAAAGTTCACGCAAATATGTGCGAGCGCCGATAAAATTGGTGCCATTATCTGTGTATAAATAACTAGGTAGGCCCCCGACGCGAGATAAAACGTTTCAACACGGCAAGAAAACAAGTAGTGCTTAATTCACTAGCTAATTCAATATGAACAGCACGAGTAGTGAGACACGTAAATATACAAATCCAGGTCTTATGACTTTTAACACCACGGCCGCGGCGAGGTGTTACATAAAATGGGCCTGCAAAATCACACCCTGTATGTATAAAAGCCTTAATGGCTTCCTTAACACGAGGTTCGGGAAGATCTCCCATGAGGGGAAAATTAAGGCGTGGTCTATAGCGAAAGCAAACGTTACATTTCGCAATCAATGATCTAATAATTCGTCTAGCCGAAAGTATCCAAAACTTAGAACGAAGAATGGACATTAATAACGCGGGACCGGTATGTAAGTTTTTTACATGATAGTATTTAATAATTAATTCGACAATATGTCCTCGGTTCGGCAATAACAATGGGTGTCGGTAATCAAATGATTCTTCGGAATTAATTGAACGTCCTCCCACACGTAATAGGCCATTATCAAGAAATGGTTTCAATCTTATAAGAGACTCTGAACATTTTTTATTATTTTTAATATTTTTAATGTCAGAACCTAAATGCATGGAACTGTTGAACAGCTCGAATAATCTCTCGCTCAGAAAATTCTGTATCAGCAATAGTAATAGTACCACGTGGAAGCTTTTTCGTGAATTTAAATATATAACACGTAAAATTTAATAATTTATCCCAAGAAGAGAATTTTTCAGCCATCTTATATAGAAAAGGCTCGTCTTCTGTTATAGCAACTAGGGTCGATGCTTTAACCTCTAGCAATTCAGAGAGATTGTGATTTTTTATAAACGGCTGAATAGGCCAGTCACTCTTAGGCAAGGATACCCATGGATGACCCTTAAACCACATAGGATGATTAGTCAACTGCGTGGGAGTTAAGCCACGTGACAAGCAGTCACTGGGATTTTCTGAACCCTTTACATAATAAAAGTTTTCAGAGGCGACGTTATCTTGTAGTTTCGATACGCGGTTCGCTACAAACGTCTGCCATCTATGTGGTGAGCTATGTATCCAATTCAACACTACAGTGGAATCAGAAAAGGCCAATATAGATTTTATAGGATATCTTTTACAATATGTATCAAAAACCTTTTTAATTAGTTTAGAGAGCAATAAAGCCGCACAAAGTTCTAACCGCGCGATAGAAACGAACTTTACCGGTGATACCTTGGACTTAGCGCAGACCAACACAATGTTGTTACTACGCTCCTTACATACATAGAGGTATACGACTCCACCGTAAGCCTTCTCGCTAGCATCAGCGAAACCCATGATAATCACAGAACAGTGTTCTATTACACCAACATGGCGTGGGAATTTTATCGACGCAAGGCATGGTAATTCTTCTTGGAACTGTGTCCAAAGCTGTACAATTTTTGATGGGGGTGGATCATCCCAGCCCGCCACCAGCTTGGCATATAATATTACAGGCGCGACCAGTCCTAAGACGTCAAAAAGTCGAGCGAATGTAGACAAAATATTTCTCTTAGTACAAGGACGATCATCAGCTGTGACCTTGAAGGCAAACACGTCATCACTAGGATACCAAACCAACCCTAATATTTTTAAAGTGTCAGCCTTATCGAACTTTACACTCTGTGAGAGTCGATATGACTGCGGAATATTTTCGAGTACGTCTTTACAATTGCTAGCCCACTTCACCAACTCAAACCTGCCGGCCATGAAGAGCCCGATCAGCTCATGGGCGGCTTTTACCGCCACATCAGTACGAATTATGGAACTAACAATATCATCCATATAGCTGTTACGGTCAACAATCTCCTTAGCTATAGGGTAGCGCTTGCCCTCATCGCTTGACAACTGAGCAAGTGTTCGTAAGGCCAAAAAAGGACTACATTTAAGGCCGAAGGCAACTCTATTAACTTCAAATATGTGTAATTGGCCATCTTCATAAGGTCGCTGTACATCAAGTGCTGTCGGTGTCTCGCTTGGACTAAATCTATAGACAATTCGTTGAACACAACGGTCTTGCGGGCGTACTCCAATTCGTAAATACATTTGGCGTACGTCGGCCGAGACAGCAACAGCGAATAATCTTAAATTAAGAAGTATTGTAAACAGATATTTTTGTAGATTATAACCTGCATGTTAAATGTTATTTAAAGACAACCCATTATCGGATTTCGAACTTGCATCTAGGACAGGTCTCACTCTAGTCGTCGACTTATCTCGTCGAATAACTGCGTGATGCGGAATAAAATAATTACATCGTCCATACTTAACGACTTTACCTTAGACAAATAGCTCTTGTCAATATAATCCCTTATGACGTCATCATAGAGAGCCCTTAACTCGGGCTGTCTTGACAATGTATGTTCTAAACCTAAAAATCTACGTTTAGCAGTATCATAAGAATTCCCGAGGGAGTCTGGATTTAATTTAAAAGGCAAAGCTACCTCGTACTCCCCAGAAGGTTTCCGAATGGTAGTTGCGGTATAAAAATCCTCACAATACTTATCATCTACACTTACAATAGATGGGTATCAATATTCTCTATGTCCCAAAATTTTCTTACTTGTCTATCTATTTCACCGGTGGTTATAGCACATAGGGATTGAGACGTTACAGGTGGTGACGCAACGGGAGCTTCACCCAATACAATATAACCCAAAACCGTAGCTAAAGCGCTAGGTGCACCCGGCGAATTAACAATTGTATTCCCAAGTAATATTTGTGCAAATAAATTTACACCTATTAAAAGATCAATTTCTCCCGGTGTACCCCAGGTATCATCCCCCAGAGGGATATTTTTCGAACTGTCAAACAACTCAATGTCGATTTGACAACTAGGTAATATACCGGTTATCTGATTTAAAACCATAGCCTTGATGTTGAACTTCGAACCCCGATCGAATCGTGACCTAAACCTTACGTCAACAGAACCCCTAACGGTTTGTGATGAACCACCTATACCGTGAACCGTTAGAGCGGACTGATCGCGATTGACTTTCAATCCTAACTTATAACAACACCTTGACGTTATGTAGTGCTTTTGGGAACCTGGGTCTATAAGACACCTGATAAACACATCGCGACCATCGCAAGCAGTAGCGATAACCTTCGCAGTAGCCAGTACCTCAGTGGTCTGGATACGCGAGATACAATTTGTGGATGACAAAGTGCAAACAGCCACTTCCGGATTCGAATCCGTTACCACAGTTTCAGAAATTGGCACTGATGTACTCGGCTTATACACCGCCATGGTGGTCATTCTAGACCGAGGCGCAGCCCTTGACTGCTCTATTTTATGATTATTATTATTACCAAAATGTAACAAGGTATGGTGGTTACCATTACTTCTTACAAACATCGCGTGACTCGCAATTTTGGAAAGTATGTTGTGTACTTAAACACTTCGTGCATGCACGATTTTCGTTTGTACTCTTATACCTATCACTAGGACGAAGAGATAAAAATTGTTTACAAACAAATAAATTAGTATGACAATTATTTCCACACAAGGTGCAACGGCCGCTAGAGGACGCAACGGGTTGTGTGGATATATAAGCTCGAGGATTACGCGGCAGCGTGCCTCGCGATTCGAACGCGCTACCGCCAGACGGTGCTTGTTTAGTTGCGCCAGTAGACGACGACACGCGATGCAATATCTTAACCTGCCGTAGCACAAAGGCGACAAATTCGTCGTATTTAGGCATATCGGTAGTAGTCCTAATAGACATTTCATATGCTTTAGCTGTCTCACAATCTAATAGCTTAAGCCCCAAGTGCACAAAAATAAATTCACTGAGGTCAGGAATTTTTAATTGTTTTAAGGCGGCTATTAAAGCCGCATATTTATCGATAAGTTTTTCTAAAGGGATAGGTGAAGGACCAACAGGTTTTAAAGAAAATAACTGATTCAAATACGAAGTACCGAGTGCTCGCGGATCATTATATTTAGTTATTAACGCTTGCCATATTAAATTATAATTATCGACAGATGGCGCTAACACCGCACAGATATCCTTCGCAGTTCCTGAAAGACGACTCAATAGATATTGAACTCGCTCGGTATTAGTCAAAGATTGATTATCGTGAATAATCCTTTTAAACGTTTCATAAAAATACGGAAAGGATTGAATATCCCCGGCAAACATAGGAAGTTCTATTCGAGGGAGTTTAATAGTATCATTACTTTTGCCTTGATCGCAGTGACTGGAGGCACTAGGAGGCGCTACCGAAGGAGGCGGTTCTAATTCGTCCAACTGCACCTTTATGTTAAAATACATCTCGTCAAAGGCAGTTAATGACTGATAATTGACCACATAGTTTTCATCTATTTCTAAATTATATAAGTTAATATTATCGACAATATTTTTGTACTCTTCACGAATCGTATCTACGTGCCGAGCGTGGACTATAAAAGACTGACGAGCTCTAATATCCTTTTGTGACTTGGGAATCAAATTGAAAGTAGATTGTAACTGAGCAAACAACTGTGCACGCTTGGCCTCAGCCAGTTTTAATTTCTTATTTCGTTGATCCATAACGATGGGTATTATCACGGAGTACAGAAAACTCCGTGGGTATTATCTACTACTAAGCACCTATATGAATATAATTATTATAATAATATGGCAAAGAAAACTAGTCTGTACCGTGGTATACCTACCTACTAGTTTCTTATGAATTTTATTTTTAGGTAATACAAATAGGTACCCACCCAATGGTAGGTATAATATCATACGTAACATACGGTAAAAGCCGCAGTTTGCTAAAACTTATGCAATATTATCCGCGACATAACTTGTCCAACTGTGGGAAAACTTGCCCAACTATGACACATAGGCTTATTACAATAATAATAACGTATTGTGCTAAGACTTATGCAACTACGCGCCTTTGCTCAATTGTGGGAAAGCTTGACCAGCAGTGGGACACTAGGTAGTAATAATGATCAATAATAACGCTTGTTGCCAAACCTACGCAATGTACAAGCGAAATTAGTGTGATACATGAGCGTACTTAAGTAGTAAAATTTTATATTATATTAAATCGATATATTTTTAATACGTGCTAATTATAAAATTAGTATTAGTGAATCTATGACCGAAACGAAATAAATGTGAGGAAGATAATTATATCATACCTACCCTCTGCGAACAATTATTAAATCTAATTGTCGCCGTTATGACTGTGCAATAAGGTTCAATCTCGAGTGAGTGTCACATTGACAAACAATAATGTAATTTAGTACATTTAACTAAATTATCTACTAAATCCGGCTCGAAGGACCAAAATAAATGGATAAGCTAGTGGACTGTATTTTATAATGTATGGTTATTATGCTGGCTAGTAAACAACTTTGAAAAAATACAAATGCAAGTAATATTCAACGATGAATATGGAAGCTTGGATCGCAACTCATCCTAAATCCAGCAGTAGACACGCTCCTTAGGGCTTCGATGTAATCACCAGATATCAGGATATCACAGAGGAGTCCTCGAGGTTTACCGTAACACCATAAGAGTTCGTTGGCCATGGAGATTCACAGGAAAAAGTTATTATAATAGGCACTAAGTCCCGTGCGCGCGCGCGTTACGTTAATTCAAGATATGCAATATGGCAGTCCATTCAATGTTGCCACACTCAGTACGGTATGGCGAATGTTGCCCATACAAGAGGTGAATCACTCCACCAGAAGTAGAAGATCATCACGATCTCAAGCTGAGGTTTCTCCCTCGTTGAATATTATATTAACAACTTATATAATTATGCAATTTAAGCCAACAGGCGTAACCATCTGGAATGATCTCTAAGAGACCTCTAAGTCATTTTAGTCACGATTTCGCAGGAAATAGCAAGACGATGACATTTATATTTCTATGAATGGTCGGGGATAATATACCTACCACAATTCCACTCATCGGTCAATTTCAATCAGACTCTACCTTTATAATATATGTGTTTATCTTATATATGTAGAAGATATATGTACTTACTTCTTTATTGGCACCGACGACCTCGTCAGAATTTCTCCACTAATTGGATCTATGAGATACAGCCAAACGTCAGTTCCCTTCGAATCGGCTTCTAGCGTTCCATTCTCTCCTAAATAGTGCCGCGCAGTAAGCTTCTCCAAGCCGGCGACTAAGCCGGTTTTTTCCTCGATAGCTGTTAATAGAGTACGGCCCCGACGACGCATCGTGTCAGGATTTACCGACACTTCCACAACAAGCTGGTTCTCTCTTTGTAAGAGATTAATCTGGGAAAATACAAATCAAGAGAAGGTTTTTACATATCAAGAAACGTTCGAAAACAATTTATTGGCGGATTTTATTCAGGATTTCCAAACTCCGGGCCGCTATTGAGGATTTTTCTTTTTACGAAAAAGCTAAATAGCACCGTCCGACCCGGGGATCAACCCAAGACCTCGTGATCAGCAGTCGCTTACACTACCACTGCATCACCGAGGTTTTCTTATAAACACTCACTTTATCTAAGTAGCATCAAATTCATTATGTGCCAAACTTTGTTGGTTCCAACACCAAGGCCCAAAAGCCGGGCTTCTGATCTGTTCAGTTTGAGCTAATCACCAATACTTCCCGGAGCGACCCTTTATCTGACCTCCATAACTCAAATATAAACTATAGCATAGATAACTGGTGACCCCAGAAAAAGACCGGGGACAAAATTTTATTCAGGATTCTAACAAATTGAAGCCTAAGAAGGAAGGAGGTTATGTGTTCAAAATAGGTGTAATTTTTTTGCACCCATTTGATACTTGCTAACCTTGCTGATCAAAATTAAAATTAAAAAGCAAGATGATTAAATACTCACCACAACCGATACTCTGGCAATATTATAATTTTGTGACGAATTAGGGTTGTCTCTAGCTGTCACGCTAAATTTGAATGGCAAGATTTCTTTGGGAACGTTTTCAAAAGTTTTTATATTGCTAATCACTCCGGTGTCCGCGTCAAGACTGAAATATTCCTCTGCTGCTTTAGTCCAAGAGTTCTTGTGATATTCTATCTTGCCAAAATCACCACTGTCCTTATCCTTTGCCTGTTGCAGAGCAAACGAAGAATACATTAGTGAAATGAATTATTTTGAACTAATCAATTTGTCTTTTTGGCCGTGTGGGGCCGGCTTTAGAATTGTCCCACCCCTCTCTACCCACGGGAGTCGTTAGAGCCGACTGAGGGAATACCGGGGGAGTGGGCAGCAGCACTCCTCGAGTATTAACAACATCCACTGCGATCGCCAACCCGCCTGCCAAGCGTGGCGATTACGGCATTATCCCTCATGACGGGACCGCTCGTTGTGGCGTTCTCTTGGGGAGGCCTATGTCCAGCAGTGGACGTTGAAAGGCTGATGGATGGATGGAATCAATAAGTCTGTAATAAATAGGGTATAAATAGGCTGTAGTTTTGAAGTCATTATTAGGTCTTTTTATAGGCACGTTAAGTTCTTTAGTTATTGATTGCCTCGTTATAACAAATGTTACTCATAAAGTCCTTCTGACAGTTGACGTTTACACACAGTTTAAACGGGAAAAAGAGAAATATCATTATAAAGTTTTTCCTTTAAATTTTAGCGATTTTTGTTTTAAGAGATGTTCGCGTTGACCATCATCGTGTACGGCGTTTACAACTTACCGTCACGTTGGCTAACGTTTACCACCAATAAAGTATCATGGCTCAATTTGCAAAGAAGCCTTTAAGCAATAATACGTAAAACTCACCTTAACTTGAACAACATTAGTTCCCAGAAGCATATCTTTAGTTACAATCGCGAAATATTTGTCCTTAGCGCCTACGATAGTCGATTGTTCAGAGAACACAAACATTGGGGCGTTATCATTCGCATCGGTAACGTGGACCTTGATCATAGCTTTACTGCTCTCAGGATTTATAAGACCTTGTATGGACTCTAGTTGTACTTCCAAAGAATATTCAGCAAGAGTTTCGTAGTCTAAAGAACTAGTGTTGAGGTAGATTGCGCAGTCTCTTTCTTCTGTAAGTTTTACGTAGAATACACCTGTGGAAAATTTTATAATTAGAGATGAACATTAAAATGACAAAATACTAGTTGCTTCACAATTCCAATCTGTACAGATAGTGCCGTGGTTCTGAGACAGATGTTTCACGGAGTCTTGGGGTTGATTTCCACACAATGAATGAATCGAGCAATGGTAGTTCTGAGCTGGGTGTAATTTGTGTCGTTTATATTGTTTGTTTGTAAAGTCTCCCACGATACAGTGTAATAGTAGTAATTCCTAGTGTGGGGTGTTGTCTTTTTCAAGAAAGAATTAATTGCATATATTTATTCAGGCTTTAATAGATGTGCATACGGAATTTCATCCGTCCAATACGTATACTAGTTAGGTCTGTATACCAGAAATAGCTATACTTCGAGTACTATTTTCTTCTGTATAAAAAGTATTATTGTATGTTAATCCAGGACCTATTCAGCCTATTTCTAGCTACCTACCCAATTTCATATATATATTTTTTTATATATCTTTTATTGCTATTGATGGCAGATAAGCCACGGCCCACCTGATGGTAAGTGATAACCGTCACTCATTGACAAATATCAAGCCCCTGCGCCCCATTTCATTTCTCAGATATGAAAAAATGAAAGAATAATCTTCTGCTACAGCTAAAGCACACTGACTTGCTTCATGACCGGTCACACAGGAGACGGTGGTACCGACCCGTTCGGGCCCCATAGCAAGTGAGTACTTTCACTTGGTACCCAGCCCTACCACCAGTAATGCAATGGGTGATAATTGCTTACTTCCCTTAATCGCTTTGTTCGACACCCGCGGAAAAGGATAGGGTGGTGACACTTGTATTTATTACATCTTAATAATCATCAACATATCAACTTTCTCCGCCTTTCCCCGCCGCGTGGGGCCGGCTTTGGAATTGTCCCACCCCTATCTACCCACGGGAGTAGTAAGAGCCAACTGAGGGAATACCGGTGGAGTGGGCAGCAGCACTCCCTCGAGTATTTTAACAACATCCACTGCGATCGCCAACCCGCCTGCCAAGCGTGGCGATTACAGCATTATCCCCCATAATGAGCACACAAAAAAAAAAAAGGATGCGGTCGGCACAGGACCACTCGTTGTGGCGTTCTCTTGGGGAGGCCTATGTCCAGCAGTGGACGTCGAAAGGCTGATAGATGGATATCAACTTTCGCATTTATATTACTTTAAAGTATAAAAAATTACCTTTCTGCGAGGTCCCAGTGAGTTTACACTTTAGTGGGGTATCTGGGGAGTGTTCCCGTTTGTTGAGGAGAGGAAGTATTCTCACGAGTGTACCGTTAGAAGAGTTTTCAGCCACGTGTTCTGTGTACACTGTGTCAGCGAACCCGAGACCCACCTGCAACATTATATTACGTATTTTAAAAATAAAACCCAAGTCCTGTGCCCTGTAGCAAAATAATTAAATAGATTTTTATAATATAATTTTTAACATTTAATACAATAATGAGGATTAGCTTTTTTGTTTTGATAAATGTACCTATACTATAACATCAATATATTATAAAAAAAAAAAAATATGACTTCATCAACTGCAATTAATTTATTCTGGCAAAAGTGCATAGATACGTAAATTACAGACTAAGTACTAACCACGTCATTATAAATGTTTTAGTTGTCTCTTATCTCTGTCTGTCTTACTATCGAGATCAAAGGTATAACACTTTTTTTTTTTTATAAAAATGATGTGCGTGTTTAAATTCTTGCTTTATTTATATATTAAAAGGTTGGTTGCTATATTTTCACTTGCAAATATTCAACGGTTTTAATCCTGCTCGTGATAATTATTTTCGATTTCACTTTTTCGCACTCTATGATCGATGTTATTTACTTACGTCTGGCGGCACGGTGGCAGAATGGCTGACGTACACGGTGAGGCTAGTAACGGATGACATAACGGGCTCGCCTTGATCGTAAGCTTGCACGTCCACCTATAAAAAAATGGCTTATTTTACTTTGTATTAACTTGGTCTTCTCCGAAATGGAAAGGAATTTTCCTATTTATTTTCTGCATATATCCATCTCTTTGGTCGGTACTTTCAACACTCGTTGAATAGAATGAGATAAGTATGGTGGGTTATTACTGTGAGCTTAGCGTGAGCGAAAATAATTACGCCATCGAAACAATCGCGGCGACCACAACGACCGCGGTCATCGAGTGGAACTGCCAAGGGTCGTTTTAAGCGTGGTGAGCGCCATGTGGAACGCGCTTTAAATATGTTCTTACTCCATCACTGCACTAATTCTAATCTATATAAGAGACTCCCCTATATTCGAAGTTATAATCTATTAAGGTATAGAAGAAGAGTTATACTTCCAGTATAAAGGAGTCTCTTTACCTAATGTACCCACATAAAATAGGAGCTGAGCCTCAGAGCTACTACCATAATTCCAGACTTCATATATCGGAGTTTCATAAACCGAAAATCCAATATTAATTCTAGATTTGCAAACTGACCTCGCAGTTCTAGTCAACCAATTATGATACGATTAGGTTTTACAACGACTTTTTTTATCCCGTAAAAATGGAGGGTACCTGTAGGATACCTACCTACCTAGGATACTGCATTGCGATTATTTGTGTCGTAAAATGACCTGTATAGACACATACATTTCCAATTCAATCCAATCCATCAGCCTTTCGGCGTCCACTGCTGGACATAGGCCTCCTCAATAGGGGGTAGTGCCGTAATCGTCACGCTTGGCAGGCGGGTTGGCGATCGCAGTGGATGTTGTTAATACTCGAGGGAATACTGCTGCCCACTCCCCCTGTATTCCCCTGTATTTCTTATGACTCCCGTGGAGAGGGGTGGGACAATTCTAAAGCCGGCCCCACACGGCAGCACATACCTACATTTAGTTTGTTATTTTAGGCATTACAAACACTTAGTTTTTATTTATTTGTATAGATTGACGTAAATTTGAAATCCACCAGAGGATGTCACAAGCGGAATCCGGTATTAAAATAATTAGATATTTTTAACGAAAACAGATAAAAAACAACTCACGGTATATTCGCTATCAGTCTCCTTTCTCAAATCATCCCTGACCCTGACGGCCCCTGTGTCAGGTTCTACGTGAAAGTATATCGAGGCTTTTCCTCTACCGACGAGTTTGTACCGCACCCTGTTATTAGGAGCCGTGGCATCCGAATCCTCCGCTGTGACTGTTTCGACCAAACTGCCTATGGAAACCGAATCTTCTACTGTCACTGGACGTACAACTGATGTGAATATAGGCGCGTTGTCATTTTTGTCCTGTAAGTAAATATATTTGATTTAAAATTTTCATCAGAGTACTTGTACTAACGAAGTTATGACCATATGTGTCAACAACAAATGGCTAAGGCTATTATATTTTCGGATGTTGTAGTTAGTAGATATTTGTAGTTAACATCTTAATTACATAAACACACACTTTCAGAAGTACGATGTCAAAACTTGCAGGCTTTTGACGTCTACTGCTGGACATAAACCTTCCCCAAGAGAGCGCCACAACGAGCAGTCTTATGCTGACAGCATCCAATGGCTCCCTGCGGCTTTGACGAGATTATCGGTCCATCTAGCGAGAGGCCGTCCTATGCTGCGACGTCAGATACATGGTCGCCACTCGAGAATCTGTTTTCCCCATAGATTGTGGGTTTGTCGAGCGATGAAGCCAGCCCAGTGCTACTTCAGCATGCCAACGAGCATGGCGAGCTATGTCAGTCATTCCCGGTCTCCTACGGATCTCCGTATCACAAATTTGATCGCGTAGAGAAGTACCGAGATAGCCCGCTCCATGGCCTTTGAGCCTTGATATAAGTCCAACATTCAGAACGTCTCTGTTCCTAATAATGTGTATTAGGTATGAACAGATTTATTATAAAAATATGTAAATACATCCGATAGGTGGCGTGGGTCGTAGACATGTAAAACAAATGTGAAGTGGAGATTTGGAGTCACCTTTGGTGACTGCGATAGCTTAGCGGTCATGAGCACTTCCCCGGATTAGATGGGACACAGGTTCGAAACCTGCTCGCAGTAAAGTTCTCTTTTTCTACTTTCACTAATAATAAGTTCTCAAAAAAATCATTCAAATTAAGCAACCGAACATTTTTACTAAGCAAAATATATGTATGAAATTCAGTAACATTAGTACAAATAATATTTTTACTAATAAAGAACAGAGACCTGTTAAAACAATAAATTAACTAGCGATATACAGAGATTAATTGATATATTAGCAATTTTAATTTCTATTTAGCAACACACACACAACCTAATATCATTATTGTTATCGAAAATTAGTTCTAGTTTAGATATTTTGATGTATATTATTAGCATTTGGCATGCTTAGCCATATAAATCAACACAGTGTGAAAAATGTGAAATCGAAAATAACAGTTACGAGCCTGCATCTCCTGGATACCGTCCAGATGCTTTGCCAATTCAGCCATCCTGCTCGTGGCGTAGTCTGTAGTGTAACCGACTTTCGTCCACTCAGGACAATTATTTGTGTGATGAACACAGATATTTGTAATGCGTCTGGGTGTTTTCTAACTATTATATATTATGTATGTATTTACAAAAAAGAAGTAATATATGTATTATATTATCCGTAATCTGGTACCAATAGCACAAGCATTAAGCTTAGTTTGGGACCAGAAGACGTTGTGTGAAAATGTCCATGAATATTTATTTATTTATTTTGATTTAACATTTTCACACTTTGTGTTAATTTAGTTCTAGTATTCATCGTAAAACTTACATCGACAAAAAGTTCTACCGTAGTGGTGGCCCCCATTCCCCGGTCGTTGTTTTCTTCAGTACCAACAAGTATCTCATGTCTGGCCATCAACTCTCTGTCTAGCGGCTTGAGAGTGCGAATCATACCAGACTTGCGATCTATCGAGAACAGTTCAGTGTCGCCCATCAAGATTATATAGGTTATTTCTTTTAAGCTGTCTGGATCTTCGGCCTGTAATTTGATAATAGTCATTGATATTAGATATATTCAATTCTATTGTGTGACTAATTTTAATATTACTGTATTTGTCATTGGTTCATTTGCTTTTGCAAATTAAGCTTTAATTAAACTGCCTCGGTGGTGTAGCGATAATGTGTGCGACTGCTGATCATGAGGTCTCAGGTTCGATCCCCGGGTCGGGCAATGCTATTAAGCTTATTCGTAAAAGAAAAATTCTCAGTAGCAGCCCGGAGTTTGGAAATGTGTCCGGTAGACGGCAATAGGCTCGTCCCCTATTATGTGGGACTTAAACATAGCTGGCGAATCGTAGGTGTGTATTACACCTCTGCCTACCCCTTCGGGGATACAGACGTGATGCTATGCTATGCAAATTAAGCTACTATTTATTTATTTTTTATACTATATGGGTGGCAAACACCTAATGGTAAGCGGTTACTGTAGCCTATAGACGCTAGCAATACCAACACCAGAGGCATCACTCGCGCGTCACCATCTCCAAGGAAAGGGATAGGTGGTGGATAGGAAGGATAATAAAGAGAAGATAGGGATACGAATACACCATACTAAACACAACGAAAACAGTAACTACCATTGTTACAGGTAGATCTTTTGTGAGATGTACTTCCCCGATCGAGTTGACCCAATCATGCTGGGATAAGAAACCACTAGAAAATTTAATAAAATTTAAGTATACTTTCAACTACGAGTTTTATTTTAACGGTTAGGAACATATATGCTATACTAACCATAACTTTAACGACAGGGTAGTTAGGAGTGTTTTCGGGTACGTGTACTGAGTACAAAGGTTGAGAGAAGATTGGAGACTCGTCAGGTATATCTTGCACTTGTACGGTGACTGAGGCGGTTCCGAGGCGTTTGTCGATGGCACCATCCATTGCTGTTACTACGAAGGCATATTCCTGATACAAAACATATTTAAATGCTTTAGAATAAATATTAATCGATATCAATTAGTCCTTAAAAAATAAATGTTAAGTGTTATAATATTTTTTCAATTTCATTATCAGCAATAGTTTCGCACCTGTGGAACTTAAACATAGCTGGCGAGCCGTGGGTGTGGAATACACCTCTGCCTACCCCATCAGGAAAAAAAGGCATGACGCTGTTTTTAAAAATTTTCCGAACCATAGCGACATTTTAATAATGCGCCATTAGCATTCTGGATTAATAATTTAAAATAGTTTATCCCAGTAAATATCCTAAATGGCAAATGCTTCTAAACGAATAAATGAACTTTTTTGCAATTATATAGGCATGAATATGTGACGCATTCTTTAGAATTACCCGGTCCTGGAGTTTAGTATGTAACTCTGTTTCTCAGCCTGACGGACACCGGCATAAAATATGCAATTCTAAATCCAAGTATTAGCATGAGGTCTGGTAGTTTCAGTAGACAGCCTCCTGCCCTCTAGTAATATGTGGTATTAAAACGTGCTATTTTTTATTGGAATTAAAAGAAAGTAAAAAAAAAATTAAAACCAAGCTTTTATCACAAAAAAGCTATTACATATATTGACATTACGATTGAATATGCATGTCCAATATCAGCTTGATAGTAAATATTTTTCTCCAATATGTGCGGATCTTGTTTTTTTATTAATTTTCATGTATTGTCATCAGGACTGAATAAAATTGCGGTGGCGTAACTCTATGAGAAGTGGTTGAAAAATGGTCTACAAAATTTTGAAATGGACAACTTACATACGAACTTTGCAGGGTAATTGTAAAATACAAGGTCCTTGTCTCAAGAACGTTGTATTTTGACAGCTACTTATCTCAAGGATCTTGTGTTACATAGCTGAGTTCGATAACAAGTCTGCGGTCAAGATCTCGCTAATCACACACCTCGAAGTTTTCCAAATTTCGAATGTATTTATGTATAAATAATATCCCTTCACGGTGAAGGACAACATCATGAAAAAACCTTTTGAAGCTTGGGAGATTTTCTCTACAGCTTGTGAAGCCCTCTCACCGACTAGGGAACGAGACATGACGTGTAGCGAACCACGTCACCGCCATTCATGTTTAATACAAAAAATCTCTATAGCATTCTCACGGTAATAATACATAGGTATGTTTATACTAAAAGTAAGTTAAGTCACCTTTGTCAGTTCGTAGTCCAATTCAGTGTTGGTAATAATCATGCCACTTGAATTATCTATACTGAATGGTAGATGTGTTGGCATGCTGTAACTAATCTTTGCATTGACACCCTCGTCCGTATCCGTTGCGTGTACATAGCCCACGAGTTCGTTAGAAGCGCCTTCCTTCACGTGGAACAAATAAGAATCTTCATCGAACTTGGGATTGTTGTCGTTGATATCTGTGACTTTTATATTTACTGTAGCCGTGCTTGATAGTTTACCGGGATCTTCGGCTTTGATCATCTAGAATGTGTCAAATAAAACAGATATAACAACTATATTATATTTTGAGACAATTTAGAGGTATTTATTTTCTCATTACCAACGGTGCCAGACGAGCCAGCGGCCCACGTGATGGTAAGTGGTAACCGCTGCCCCTGGACTTTAGCAACACCAGGGGCACAGCTACCGCAAGTTAAGTGCTCTTCTCAAACCTCGTTTAAAGATGGACATGTCGTAGCACCGGGCGAACTGTCTTTGACGGAATCGAATCGTTTACCTTTTACAGTCAGATTATTATACATATAAAAAAACTTTATCATTTTCACCAGACATAAGAGCTAGTATCTGCGTGTGTCTTAAAATAATTCTACAAACAAAAATGTGAAGTAGAGATTGGAAGTCGCCATTACGTGACTGCGATAGCTTAGCGGTTCAGAGCACACCAGTAAACACCCCGGTGCCCTAAATCTCTCTTTTTCCCTGTCACAAATGATTTGGTCTAGTGTTGCGGGTAATTAATTACTTCTCTGTATTACTCGTAATTTTACCTGTGACACGAGGTGTTAGGCTTTTAGGGAAAAATTGTTGTTCCTATAATCATTTCTCGCTTAAGTGTACTTTAATGTACGTTGTTGTACACAGTAGCTGATCATGAGGTCTCGGGTTCGATTCCCGTCAGGCAGTGTTATTGAGATTTTTCGTAAAAAAAAAAGGAAGTCTCAGTAGCATCCCGGAGTTTGGAAATGTGCCCGGTAGACGTCAATAGGCTCGCCCCCTATTACGTGGGACTCAACATAGCTGGCGAATCGTGGGTGTGTAATTCACTTCTGCCTACCCCTTCAGGGAATACAGGCGTGATGCTATGTTCACAGTATTGATAGGTCAATAAAAGGTGGGTACATCTTTAATTAGGCGGTGACTTCTCTACCACCATTAGCAACAAGAATATATTGTCTAGCGGTAATATGCTTTCGAGAAATCCAATTTAAACAGACTGCAAAATAATGAAGCGTTTAAATAAAGAATAAAAATCAAATTAACTCACCAGTTGATATCTTGTAAGCACTTCTCTATCAAGACTCCTGATAACAGTGATAATGCCGGTGTTGGCGCCAATAGCAAACTGACGCAGATCGTTACCAGACACGATAGAATAGGTCACAGGTTCATTTTCCGGATCTTTGGCCTGGGGATTTACAGGGGAATAATTGTTATTACCTTATATTAACATACTTGTCAATATTTAAAATAACACTCCTCATGTACTCTATTGAAGATTTACAAAAAAATTATATTTGGTCAAAGAAATTAAAATGTCGAACGAACGAAGAAGAGAGTATAGAGAGATACCCCTTTGGAACCCCTGGAACTGTGTGACATTCAGTGGTCACCTGTGTTGCCCTGGCACTCGTACATCTAACGTTGTTTAGAAGGTGTTCTGCCATAGAGTAGCCCATAAAGACTGGTAGATTAATAAATCTACCATTAAAATAAAAAAATATTTTCAAGTAATTATTATTAAAAAAAAAATTTTATATAGATTTACTAACTTTATTGTCCCTGTGAAGTAGTTATTACTGCTTAGTCTAAGGGCGGATAAAGAGACCACCGAAGGAATGTAACATAGTTCTAGTGGCCCGCCAATAAAGGCGAAGAGACGGCACGCGGCGGATTTCTTTAGTGGGTGAAGGCCCCACACTACCCTGTTAGTTGCCCCGAACGACGGGGTGTGCGGATAGGAACATTTTTTCTCGCCTTAACAAAAAAAAAGGCGGATAAAAAGTCATGACGGTCGGGGGCTGGGCTGGATGTTTTTTTTTCTCTGATCTCACTGATAAATTTAATTAAATAAGTAAGTCTCTGTATGATGGCAAATACATACGCGAATGTCACGCATGTGACTAAATGTTCCTATTATAATTAATTTGTTATTGTAATCGAATTCTGTCCGACTGGAGCTCGACTATATGATCCCTCCCTCACGCGACTTGTAAGATGCCTCTGTCCGATTGGTAAGCTGGAGCCATCCTTGGTTTAGTTAAATGCTGACACTGTGGTAATAATGTCGTTATTACCAGTTTCAAGTCTAAAAGACGCATTTGTACAATCCATGCTAACGAACCTGACCCAGCCCAAAATTTGAACCCAGTACCTTTTGATTAGAAGCTACGAGTATATATGGACTGCATATATGGTGGAGTAGTTTAGATCCCGACTCACGCTCGAGTGTTGTGGGTTCAATTCCCTCACACGATAACTCTGAGTGATCCACACATGGTAGTTTTGAGTCTGGGTGTACTCTGTATCCTTGAAATCGTATATTTGTGAAGTTTGTATTATATCGTATGTTTTAAATAAAAAGAAGAACTGTTCCACTAGTGAATCAAAATAAATACAAAGATGAATTTAGATTAAAGAAATATTATCAATATCTTACAGTAACAGTGGTGACAGTGGAATTGATAGCAGCGCCCTCTGACACAGGCACAGAGTAATCTCGAGACGAGAACTGCGGTGGTCGAGTATTAGGCCCTGGCGCTACTGATATCTCCACGATGCCTTGGGAACTAAGGCCTTTGGCGTCAGTCGCTCTCACAGTGACGCTGTATTGTTCGCCAGTTTGTAGACGGCCTGTGCTTGCTGTAAATTGATAAAAGTTTTGGTTTAGTTTCTGCATGTAAATTGCTAGGTTACAATGATTAAAATGACGGTATAAATCAACAGTTCTATGGACGAAAATATATTTCAAAAGGTCCACATTATTTATTAAACTCGATAATTTAATTGCTCGATATAATTTAGCTTAAGTCAAGTTTTATCATCATGACAATCACGATTCGCGTATCAATGAGAAATTTATTGTAAAAACATATACATTCCATAGATATTGTATGTTAATAAATAATATCAAGGTCATTTCTAGTAGGTGAGCTTCAAAGGGCGGTATTTTGGAAAAGTGCGTGACGTTAAATATACAGCTTTAAATTTCATAGACTGTGTTTGAATACTATTAGAATTAGTAATACATTCGGAATGTGTAGAAATCATAGTAGATTCAACCCGTGCGTTTATACATTATCAGAACATAGAAAGAGTATATTTAGTGTAAAATTATAGCATTCTTTTGTGCTGTAACTATCTAACAGTAGGTGCAAAACATGCGGACACACAGAACACAATACTCAAAGATATTAACTCACAAAGAGCTATGATACACGTGACAATATAGCGCCATTATTTAAAAACATTATCGTTTTTCTGTTCTTTTATATATCTAAATCTTGCGGTTGATAAATTATTTAGCAAGGAATTATTACAAAAATCCCAACCTATACGGTTGAAATATATAGTTTAAGAAGCGAAAAGAATCTTATTGTGGCTTTCTATTACATCACGGTACTAGATAAGCAATTTCGAACGTCTGAACAGCCTACAAAAGTACTTTTGAAAGTCGTGACATAGCGATCTTCTCTAGTATATGAAAAAATATGTACTTAGGTTAGTTAAGTCCACCACTGAAGGAATGTAATATGGTTTCGGTGGCCCGCCAATAAAGGCGAAGAGATGGCACACGGCGGGTTTCTTTAGTGGGTGACGGCCCCACACTACCCTGTTCGTTGCCCCGAACGACGGGGTGTGCGGTTAGGAACATTTATTCCCACCTTAACAATTTTTTTTTATTAATGCCAACCGTCTGCACAAAGGAATAATCTTGTATCGCCGTGGTCTTTACAAACATACAATTTCACGGACAGAGAGTACACCTAGACTAAGAAAAACTATTTGTGGATCACACAGAGTTATCCTATGTGGGAATCGAACCCACAACACTCAGGCATCTGTGCAGTCAAAATCAAAAATCTGTACATTCTATGTACTGAAAAACAGTGAGACTATTTGTATCAGAAATTACGTGTCATAGCTCGTAAGTCAATAAGATACCTTTATAGTTGATTGCAGACAGACTTAATCTAATAGAAATAGTGCAACTCACATATAACTCCGGTGTTAGGATCAATAGTGAACTTGTTGCCACCGTTGTTAGACACGTGATATATGGCGTATGTAACGCGTGCGTTCTCACCCTCATCGATGTCTATCGCCTCCACCTGTAAAAGTAAATCAATCGACGATGTTAAAAATTAAAAAAAAAATATTCAGATTTCAGGAGTTAGAAGCCAAATTATACGCTAAAAAATTGTTGTGTCTGTGTATCAGATCAGGTTCAAATCCTGCTCGTGACTGTTACTTTCGATTTCACATTTTCACACTTTATGTCAAATTATATGGCTAAGCATATCAAATAAAATATATAACAATATCAAAATACCAGCCCCCTTAGAATGTGATTCACAAAATCGTATCAACATCGTATCGTCTAATTTGTGATTGGTAAAGACATAGACGCGTAATGTCGCAATAATCGCTCACCCAATCCCGGTGATATCTCTACCATTTACATTGTTTTGTATTCAGACACGCCTATATAGCCTAATACAGTATTTTTTTCTCTAACCTCTTAAACGTACAGACATAGTTCTGTTATAGCTTTATAATAGTATAGATGAATAATGATTCTTAGTATTCACCTTATGCACAGCAGTAGGTTCCAAGCTGGCAGGAACAATAATAGGCTGAGTTTTGGGTATGAGGGGCGCATTATCATTTTGGTCCAACAGCTGCACTGCTAAGGAGAAGGGCGCCGATGCTGCACCACCATTGGCTTCCCGGGCGACCACCTGGATTGCAAATATTATTGAGTGATCGGTTTATTCATTTAGTCCATATGGAGATCAAAATTCAGATGATAAACTATGGTAGCACGCAAGACTGCCAAGACAAGAATTTTGAGATCGATCCCCAGTCTTAGATAGAAGCCCTCATGAGAAGGAAAATGTAGTGACGGAACCAGCATGCCTGAGAGGTTTTTTTGAAGGCTTATGAATTGTGGACTAGGCCAGCATGGTGTACCACTGAATGAATGTACCTAATATGGTTTCGGTGGCCCGCCAATAAAGGCGGAGAAACGGCACACGGCGGGTTTATTTAGTGGGTGAGGGCCCCACGCTACCCTGTTCGCCGCCCCGAACGACAGGGTGTGAAAAAAAAAGGCCAGCGTGGTGTCGTACAGCTTAAACCCCTCTATTAATAGAGACCCGTATCCAACATTGGGGTTGTATTGTGAAACAAAATATGACGACTTAAGAATGAAATAGTACATTGTAACCCTAGGGATGAAACCCTCGCTACGCTCGGGCGCCAAACCCCGTCTTGGGACTAAATAAGTCTTTATCCCGAGATAAACAATGTGCTTTTCATTACGAATACGAGACTAAACATAAAAATCATGAATTAGCTAAATAAAAAATGGGAGACTTTAAAAAATTGAATTTGGAATCGCCGTTTTCCCGCCGATTTTTTTTTTCTGTGGTCTCAGCTCAGCTATTCAGCCATTATTTTTCAAGATATAGTTGCAACTATATTGAAATAAAGTCATATAAAAAAACAGATTCTTTAATAAATACTTAACTTTATGTTATTTCAATTTTACATCGTGCTGTAATTGACTGGCTGTACAGAAAATAGAACTGTTTTTTTTATAATTACTCAGCTGTCAGTTGAAAGTAATTCTCCCTAGGGCTGAAAAGTATTACTTTTAACCCGCTCCTCAGGCAACTTCCGGCCTACTTTCAGAGTATGAGTAATGAAAAATATTATAAAACCGATCCCAATGCAAATACAAATAATAAGGGGTCAAATGATAACTGTATAATACACACCTGGAACCTGAATTTATCAGGATTAGGAGGATCTCGATCCAGTTTCTCGTTACTAACAACAAGGTATCCGTCTTGATCGATATCGAAGAAATTCGTCGTTAGCTCGAACGTGTATTTTGGTACTGGATCCCCTGGTCCCTGTACAAAATTGTCAAAGTTAAAAAAATTCCTTCGGTAGATATGCATATACTGTTGCCACTAATCAGCGAGTTAATCGCTAATTCTACAAAATACTACAAGGAAAACATCGTGAGGAAGCTTGACATATTGGGAGATTTTCTCGACGGCTGGCGAAGAAAAATTCGTACTGGGCCACCGTGGTGGACAACGGCCTAGGTCCCTCTTACTCTCGGAAAACACCGATGCCCACTTGTAGGACAACAATTGGCTAAAAAAATGTTATACAATATATTCCTTAGCGATTAAAGTTTTGCTTTACCAAATCAGGATCGGAAACAGATAATCTGATGGGTTCTCCATGTGTATCCAGGACTTGAGTGCCTTTCGGTGAGTTCTCTTCAACCACCCCTTCGTCTGATGTGGCTGCAACGACGGGCGGGCTCGCGTCTACCGGCCTTACTGTGATGGTAAGTTTTGCTGTGGTAAAACGACGAGCTTCTGATGCTTCCTCTGCCTATTGTAAATAAAAATAAAACTGTTATGGTTTTATTTGACTACTTATATGTTATTGCACCAATATAACCTGTGTGATCAAAAACAATATCTAACGGCAAACTGATTTCAAAAAAGAACAATTACAGCGCAATGCAGTAGAATTTATTAACTTACAATACAATATATTTTTCCACTGCCCACCTGATGGTAAATGGCAACTGTCGCTCATGAACTCAACTGTACTACGAGTATAGTCAACCCACTAATTACTATTTCATTTCGCGGATATGAAATAAAAGAATGAACAGTTCTCTTAGCTCTCGCTACAAACCAAATCCCACCGATATGCTTAATGACCGGTCATGATGGTACCAACCTATTACCAACCCACTCAGCCCGATAACAAATGAGTACTCTGTACCCAGCCCTACCACCAGTATTTCAATGGGTAATGATTGCTTACTTCCCTCAGTCACCATCACCACACGGAGACCGTAAGTGTTACCTGAATACCGCATATAGATTGGAATACAAGTAACCTGCCTATAACATAGCGTAAAAGCTCTTTTCAGTTACCTATATGGAAACCGAAGTTATTTTAAAAGGGCTCTTATAATGCGAAAGCGAGCGATGTTTGCAAGAATAGAGCCTTTTGGCACTCTGTTCTCTCTACCTACCCCACAAGGGAAATGGCGTGATGATAGGTAAGTAAGTAAGACTCTTACGATAAATTGAAATGCAAAATCGAGCAAAAGAATATTCTTATATCAGTAACAAAATTGTTTGAGAAGTTACCTTTATGACTAGCTGGAACTTCTTCGCGATGCTGGTATCCACTGGCACCAGCTGCCTCACAGCACCGGTATTTTGATCTATAGCGAAGTAGCTAGTATATGAGTCAGGTTCCCCGCTCTCTATGCTGTATCGAATTCTTGCGTCTAGAGTATCCATGTCTACAGCTTGGATTTTTTCTGGTTCGATAGTGAGGATACCGGCGAGTACTCCGCTGTTTACCTGTTATGACAAAATTTTAAACACATTATCCAACTTTTATGTCGCATAGAAAACTGTTTTTAGAACACATTGAAGTACTTAACAGAATTTCCTAATGGCTCCTAATCCTATCACATAAAGATGGTCGACTAGTCTTATAGCAATCGGATTGTGTAGTAAAATGTGATTCGAATACTATCAATTCCAGCCGTAATCCATCAAGCTGCACTTCAAGCATTAAGAAGGAAAGAAAAAAAATTGATATGAATTTG
Organism: Leucoma salicis; assembly: GCA_948253155.1. NCBI lineage: Eukaryota > Metazoa > Arthropoda > Insecta > Lepidoptera > Erebidae > Leucoma > Leucoma salicis. The sequence continues at coordinate 8,766,730 of OX411814.1, forward strand.
AGTATAATGCAAATTAGTCAAATTTCATCAAAGCATCTATGTAAGAGGTCTTGAAACAGTGCTCGTATAGAAATTCCATCCATCCATCCATCCATCAGCCTTTTAACGTCCACTGCTGGACATAGGCCTCCCCAAGAATGGGGGATATTGCCGTAATCGCCACGCTTGGCAGGCGGGTTGGCGATCGCAGTGGATGTTGTTAATACTCGAAGGAGTGCTGCTGCCCACTCCCCCGATATTCCCTCAGTCGGCTCTTACGACTCCCATGGGTGGAACAGGGTGGGACAATTCTAACGCCGGCCCCACACGGCAGAGAAATTCCATACATTTCGGAATTTATATTACGGACGAAAAAAAAAATTTTTTTTCTTTATGAATCCATATCAATTACTTACAAAGCTTCTGTATTCTGGATTAAAGCACGTCCCTTCGTGAAGAGTACATCCTTTGTATATGAAGGAAGGATCCTGATCGTCATCGTCTTGAACATTTACTGTTAGGGTTGTAGTACTCGACAATCGGCGTTTGGTATCTCGAGCACGATCCTGTAATGTTACCATAATTGATAACAACATGCGTCACCCAAGACGTTAAGAATGAATGTGTTATCGAAATTCGCAGTTCCAAGATGACTGAATTGGCAAAGCATCTGGGACGGTATTCCAGGAGATAACGGTTCAAATCCTGCTCATGACTGTTAATTTCGATTGCACATTTTCACACTTTGTGTTAATTGATAACATCATGTTAAAAACTCAGTGTTTAATAGTTCATAAAGCTTGAATGATCAATTAAGCGATAGGCTTTGCACCGAAAAGTATAATTGTTAAATATATTAAGATGGCTTTTTACCTTTCTTTTAGCAAAGACTAGAGGCTGAAACTTTATCTATATAATTAACCTAAAATCCACAGTTTTATAATATTTTATTTTCACGAAATTGCAGGCAATTTTAGACATGTTTAAAAGCGATTTTCCTAAACCATACCTTACCTAAACACTTTGCACACACATTCAAATTTCATTATATCACAATCACATCAGAACATATATAGACTACATGCCTACTTATTACATTTTTAATAAGTAGCACAACTATTAATATAAATACATATACATATTACAATAGAAATCTGATCTGTGGGTCTAGCCAAATTGCATTCAATGATCGCTAACGCTATAGAAAACATAAAATGTATGGGAATTTGACATCTATAATGCTCGTGACTTAACGTTAGAGATGTCAGAGCATTAGCGATCATAGAATGCAAATTGGTATGGCCCACTGTTATGTAGATAACGTGAGCGCAACGGGTAAGTATCAGTTCTTAATAATTCGCAAAACATAATACTCCATTGCTGGACATAGGCCTCTCCCAAGGCACGCCGTTCTTCCCTGTTCTAAGCTATTCGTTTCCAAACACTACCAGCTGTTCTTCGTATATCGTCGCTCCACCTAGTTACAGGACGTCCTACATTACGTTTACCAGTACTTGGTCTCCACTCCAGAACTCATATACTACAACGGTTATCAGTTCTACGGCATAGATGACCGGCTCACTTCCACTTCAGCGTTGAGCTATCTCGGTTACTTTGGCGTATTCATTGATATATTAAAATATCAATGGGCGTGTTACATTGTTTTGGATGCGATCCCGCAGAGACACACTGAGCATAGCTCCTTCCGTTATAGGTAATATAAATATAATATTCAGAGATAATATAATAATTGATTGAATGAGGCGACACTCGGCGGAATTATTATTACAAATGAGGCTCATTTGTTGCCGAGCAGTCATGAGGATGCCTCGTATAGAAGCGAAACACGTGTCGAATTTGTGTTCGGATTTTTGCGGAATATTGCAATTGTTTTGAGAGTCCTGTCGTATCGCATTGTTGTGTCGCGTTGGTGAGATTTTTTGTCATTATCGTTCTGTGATTATCGTGCATGCTACTCTGATATTATCACATTATCCTCTATCTGTGAGAGTACGGATTGGCAATCTTAGGTTGTTTTGTGTGTGTCCAAAGATAACCGGGATTGACAATCCGTGGGTGAGTGCTGGGCTCTCCTCCCAAAATATCAATTCTATAAAAATAACAATTTAAATAAATACTTACAGAAGCAAGAATAGTGACTAGATACTTCTGAGTTCGCTCATAATCCAGGGTTCTGTTGACTGTGACTTGACCTTGATGGGGAAGCGGTATCGCGAAGTAGCCGTACCCATCCACTGCATTCATTTCTTCTAACGTTTTATTATCTCCTGGTATTATGAAGTATTCAGATAAACCATTAACACCAGCGTCGATGTCCACTGCCCTGATACCATCGAAGACTGTGGTCCCCAATGGTACTAACTGAAAGTTTAAAGGTTTAATTGTAGGAGAAATTAATGGTGTTCAAGGATCGATTCTTAAGAGAAGATATAAAAGTCATATGGATCAGAAGTAGAGAGATGATGAAGATTTGGGCCTACGGTGCTTTCAGTCATTAAATAAAATGCGTTGCGTTTAGGTAATGCATCATACACCGATATTCCTGAAATATAGAAGATGCATCTTACTAAAGTCCGAAATGGCTGGACTGATTCGGAAGGGACTTAAACTGGCAGATAGCTGATGTTATAAGAAGAACTTAGGCCACTTTTATTTTGGAAAAATAACTAGGGTTACGCACAGAAAAATGAACTGAATTCCACGTGGGCGAAATCGCGGATAGAATCAACGCGCGAATAGTGTCACGATTAATAAATAAATAAATAATTATTCACGGACATTTCACACAGCGTGCTCTGGTCCTAAACTAAGAAAGAAAAGATAACGCTTGTGCTATGGTTACCAGATTACGGATATAATACATATATTACTTTTTTATCTAAATACATACATATAATAGATAGAAAACACCCAAACGCAGTACAAATATCTGTGTTCATCACACAAATAATTGTCCTGAGTGGGAATCGAACCAACGACCTCGTGCTCGGAAGTCGGTTACAATACCGACTACGCTACGAGGCCCGAGACCGATTAAATTATATATATAATTGATGAATCTATAAATTAGCATGATTGCCTTCTCTTACCTCTGAAACACTCGTTTCGTACGGTGTTCCCTGAAACACGGGTGCATTGTCGTTGATGTCCGACACTCGAACTATAACAGGTATCGTCCGACGTTTCTTTGTAGCTTTCACTTGACATACCAGCTGCAAAACACCTCATTAATTAACATCTAAATCGGTTTGACCATACATTAATAACAACCATATTAGCCCGAGGAGGTTTTAATAATTCGGTTAGCGGAATGGTACCAATATATATTACTAAACATATTTTAACTCTCATTGTATATGCACAAGATTAATTTTGGTTTGTATCAATATTGCTACTGCTGCAACATGTTTAAGGTCTTAAATAAATTATATTACAAATAGCTTTAAGACGATTTTGTTAGATGATATTTTTACGTGGATAAATAATGGTATAGTGAGATTTTGGGTATGGATTAAGAATTAATATCTATTTGACAGCATTGTGTAAGAAAAACATGCACACAGCTTTTGGGTATAGCATACAAAAAATTATAGAAATTTGTCATATTATTTATATTTTATATATCTACTTAGTTTTTAAAATTGAATTAAACAAGCTGCTTTTGTAATTGAGTTCCCCAGTTCTATTAAATTGACAGTTGTTACATTTAAAAGGAGACAAGTTCGACATCGATCCTGTTTGATCCTATGCAAATTTCATCTTTATATCTCAAGCCTACTCAAAAATGAGAGAGAATGACATAGGTACTATGTCATCAACCAGACAGATTAACATGGGGTTATATTTTACAGATTATCTCGCAATAAATTAAATTGCTTACTTAATTAAATAGGATAAGGACACTATAAGTTTTTAGTTCGTCACTACATAGATGATATATAATTAATTATTATAAGAAGTTTTATGTAAGGATAGGACCTCGGACAAGCCTTAAAATCATCGCAAAACTGCTTCTCTAAAGCATAATAAATACATCTTTACAAATAGAATATTATTCACATCAGCACCTAAGCTATTATAAAATATGTATAAAAGATTTAAGTTACATACACCATCTCGCTCTCATTTCGTTAAAAAATTGAGCCTACACTACAATTTAAAGTTTTAATCCTTCCTTCTTAAAATTCTTATCCGATTGTCATTAAAACCACACAATCGAAGTTGTTATGTTATATGCTTCAGATTGTCCTACATAGATAAAGGTAATTACACAAACGCAGATTATTCCCACTGCTATTTGGTTGAAGAAGCTAGAATAATAATATGAATGTGTTGCGTAATACTAAATTGTATTTTGCATTAAGAATAGATATGTCGAGATAGCCGTATGAAGTCCTATCTGCCCCCTAGACAAATCGTATCGCGGGGGACTATACAACCATAAAATTTTAAGGTCACAAAGTACACCCAGGCTCAGAACAACCATTTGTGAATCACACAAAGTGTTGTCCTGTGCCGGTGCCCACCCCCATTCCCAGAACGATTCCAAGATTCCCAGAATCGAACCCACGACACTCGGACGGGAGGCCGGTATCTAAACCGCTCCGCCGTCTGTGCAGTCAAGCAATATCTAGCAGCTGCCTATTACAGGAGCAGGCTTTTAACTTTACAATTATTGCTTGATACAATATTAAATTATTTTATCTAACCTGGAAAACCATATGCGATAGGTTGTCAGCATCCCTATCCAGGGGCTGCAAGAGCTGTAATCGCTTGCCATCGAGTTGAAATAGCGTGGGCCCTTTGGGAAACACTGTCGACAACACCACGTCCACATCAGGCTCCCCAACTATCGGTAATATCGACGGTACTGTGCTTTGGTTCACTTCTGCAAGAGTAAATAAAAACTATATGGTTGTCTGTAAAGTCGGTTTACGGACGATAATTTTACGTGATAACGTCATATGTTTTCTGAGAGTTTCACAAACAATGCATCGGTCGCCATACATTTTTCGGAATGTGAGACTTTTACGTGCGTGCAGCCGGCGTTCATCGATTTATAAGACGTTATCACGTTAAAAATAATTAAAAAAAAAGTTAATAATGTCATTTTCGAACAAGCTTTTAAGTACATACTTAATAAATTATTAAAGTTCTACTACAATCTTTACTAATCACCAATCGTAATACCTACATTTTAAATAAACATGAATATATAGGTACAGGCTGCATGCAACAGCTAGTTTTTTGATTGGGAACCTGTCTACATCTGGTTCTCGATATATTAGGCAAATAAATTGATTTGCGTTTAGAAAAGCATAATACGTTCATTTATTTTAAAATATCTTAAATATACAGATACAGCTCTGTTACTTTTAATAGTATATAGGTGCTGTAAATTAACACAATATCGATTTATACCTAATATTTTTTGAATAGATAACGTTGGTATCCATTTAAAAATAAGCTATAATATAGTACAATATTTAAACCTAAATTTTAACCTTGGTCTTACGACTAAAACTACTTTACAACTAGACTTACGATCTCCTCTACTTTCTTCAATATCAACTATAATGCTGGATTGTCCGGTTTCCACTTCGCATGGACCTGAAACAAGAGGAACCTGGTTTACATTTCGAACCATTTTAAAAATCACTAAACTATTCTTAATCACCAAAATACCTACACCTTTTATTGTATTCCAATAAAGAATAGGTATTTTAGACTAAAATACTTTCCCACATAAACAAAGAGTAATAACTAAAGAGTATGGACAGGTGCACAAGACCATAGCTCGTTAGGCCTCCGCGTAATTAATTAAGGTTTTGCAAACGTTGCCGAGTCTCTTCCCATTAAATTGCCAGCGAGACTTGAAACGTCCTGAGTTTATAAATAGAAATAGTCTTTTGTATGAACTAAGAAAGGCTTCAAACCTATTATTGATAAATAAATAAATAAATAAATATTCACGGACATTTCACACAACGTCCTCTGGTCCCAAACTAAGCTTAACGCTTGTGCTATGGGTACCAGATTACGGATATAATACATATATTGCTTTTTTTTTGTAAATACATACATATAATAGATAGAAAACACCCAGACGCAGTACAAGTATCTGTGTTCATCACACAAATAATTGTCCTGAGTGGGAATCGAACCCACAACCTCGTGCACGGAAGTCGGTTACACTACCGACCACGCCACGAGGCTTCATTATTTTAGATTTATGTTAACCAAAACTTAAAACCAATGACGAATGCCAATTTTCCAATTCATACTTTGATAAGCTGGCGAGCTTTAAAACACTGTGAGAGAATATGAATGCCACATTAGAATTCTTTTGTGTACCTACATGTAATGAAAAATCGGAAAGCCTCTAATGTTTATAGGGCTTACTAACTTAACCATATTTAGCAAAAATGTTGTTAATAAACACAAAAAAAAAAACATATTTTGATATTTTTAAGCTTAGCCATATAAATTAACACAAAGCGCGAAAATGTGAAATCCAAAATAACACTCACGAGCAGATTTTGCACCTGTATCTACTACAATACCGCCCCAGATGCTTTACCAAAAATAAGCATAGTATATTCGATTTCACATTTTCGCACGTTGTGTCAAAAACATTGTACCTAAATCTAGAACTCCGAAAATATTTCCTCGTATACCTTCTTATTTTTAAAGCACTTGATATATGTACGATTATGTACCAGAAAACAAAATCAATAATTAAAAACGTTCTCCGTAAGAACAATCATATTTTATATTCCACTAAATTAATAAACACGCTGCTATAAGTTTCACTAAACTAATTTACAAAACATAATCTTCAGGGAAGGTATCGCTATTGATAAACTCACGCACTACACACCTTTAAAGTAGTTCAGAACCGCAACAAATATAGTAACGATTAAAGGTGAACCCATAACCATTTACGCTCGTACAGTGTAAGGAGTCAGCTATCGTCTATTAGATTGAACAAATGAGAAGTTAGCATTGTTAGTATCATTGTGCTACTTTATAATTATATCGATGACGTCACACCATTATGATTTGTTTGTTTATGGACATATCATAACTGGAGAATTAAAAAACATAGGCCACTATTAAATGTCAACCTAGCAGCTTTAGCATTTTTCGACTCGTTAGAAATCTAGTAAGAGTTAATGCTCAAGGATTTAATGCACAATCTTTAGGAAAAATCGCATGCAAATTTAATTTTTGTAGATCAAGAATAATTTGTCGTCATATACCTACCTATAGATATTTGTCTACAATCATCCCCTCGAACTTCAAGCTACAAATGCTGACGGCCTATAATTTTACAATAACTTTAGGTACTACCCTCTACCTCTACCTCAACAGTAGTGGTACCTAACGTTGTGTTTCGTATGGTGAGTGAGTGTCGGAGGCCAAAGTCCCCTCCCTATCCACCTCCTATCCCTTTTCTGGAGATGGCGACGCGCGAGTGATGCATCTGGTGTTACTAGCATATATAGGCTACGGTAACCGCTTACCATCAGGTGGGCCGTATGCTTGGCTACCACCCACGTAGTTTAAAAAAATATATCTAAACGCTAAATATAATTTAGAAATGTACGTATTGCACGCCTCATAAGCGAAGCGTTGAGGTGTGTTCTACTCCCGTTTTACACGGAACAATTGATTTTTCAAACTTAAAATGTCTCTATTTATCATATATTGCACTTGTAAAATAATATCTACACACACATATAAAGAACAAACACTATTTTTAACACTCATAAAGAACAAACAATATTTTTACTCATGACATTTTTGATGCCATTTTTGTTATTTAAACTATTTAATAAACTGTTTGAAAAAAATACTGAATATTTACGATCGACGCGACACTAAAACCAGCTCCTTTCATGAGAACTACCTTTTTACGTACGCATAGCCACCGGTGGTTTACTATCGTCAACAGAACGCCGTTCGCCCGGCCGGTACATTGTTTTTTGTTAAAAGAAAGTTCTTACCTTTGCTTGATGAACTGATGATATTTGTCAAGCATAATAACTATTTTATCCATAACAATAATTAAAAACACTAAACACACGTAAATAATAACACACCAACGGAATATTTTTAGCGACGCGGGGGCCCTGTGTTTTTGCGTCGCCTTGGCGTGCGCGCGGTCCGGATCTGAGAGGTAGACCAATATAGAAGTACTTCTCAAAATTAGCGTTAGATGGCGTATAAGACATGAAACCCACATTAGTACTTTTTGAAGTTAGCGCTATCTATGTGATTTATTGAAAACTACTATTAGTTACTTATCAAATAATCAATTTTATTGTGAAAAATGAAGATTATATAAGGCGTGCCGTTTTGGATTTTCCAAAGTATTTTATAAATTTGCACACCTGCTTGAGGTAATAATTCAGCGCACATTCAAATTATGTACCTATTCTTTTTATCAACTATGTAAACCTGATTTATGCAAATAAAAATGATTTGATTTCATTTGATTTGAGTATACAGTACTTGTCTATTATAGGTAGCTGATACTGTGGATAAATGAAATAGTCACATCTATTTCGAATTTCGATTATGCGCGTATGTGCGCTCAATCACACTAAACAAACATTTATAAATCAAAGATTTTATTTTTACGGAACTTTTGTCACTATATGACAGATTTGTGAGTAGTTCCGATTAGTAAGATACCACCATTTCTCCATTTTTTTTTTAAACAACTGTGAACCTTCTGTCTTAGCTCTGGAAGGGGATAGCTCCTAATTTCACTCCTCTCTACATACTAACGTAGTAAGTAAATCTTCAGCGACAATAGACAGATGCCCAAATAGGCCTTTGATAATACTAAGTACAACGATAAATAGCAATAAGCATCAGATGACCATACATACATATTGTCACGCCTTTTCCCCGTAGGGGTAGACAGAGACCACTTCTCTCCACTTGCTACGATTAGATGATCAACATTATTATTTTTACTCTAAATTGTTTATTTAATAATCAGATTTCATTTTAACAACTGTTTATTAATACTAAGATTTCTTTTAAACTATTTTAACTAATTGCGGGTGCACTCAATGGGCATAACTAAACCGCTATAAAATAGTAGAAAATTTGTAATAAAGATATCTAATAAATCTGAAGCTAAATAGTAAGATAAATGTATTTTTTTTTTCTAATATTGATCTATTTATACCTAAGACTGGGACTACGTACGTAGAATATCATACTAACTTTGTTTGATTCTAAATATAAACAATTGTACATATCAAATAATATATTTACCATAAAACAGTTGAAACAATTTGTTTAGCGTCTATTATAAAAGCACTAAATATTCGCATATAATACATACTACAATAATGTTGACAACAATATGAGTGTGTAAACATATAACATTTACGCAAACAAGATCAAATCAATCGTGTTTATGTAGATCAATGCTTCATTGTACTCTATGTCTATCTACAAATAACTTTGAATGGAAACTGAATAATAATATAACATCAGGTTCAGTCATGTCTATAACTATTGTATTGTAGGTACTTAACTTGCATGAAAAGATATCAATTATGAAACATAAACACAGCATCACGTCTGTATCCTCGAAGGGGTATTCAGAGGTGTATTACACACCCACGGTTCGCCAGCTACGTTCGAATCCCACGTAATAGCAGGCGAGCCTATTGCCGTCAACCGGGCACATTTCCAAACTCCGGGCTGCTACTGAGAATTTTTATTTTCACGAAAAAGCTCAATAACACTGCCCAACCCGGGGATTGAACCCGAGACCTCGTGATCAGCAGTCGCACACTACCGCTGCACCACCAAGGCAGTTCAGTTTCAGTTATGAATTCTTCCATTGATAGCCACTAGCCACGGTTTATATAATTTAGTAACACGATTATGCGTCGAAAGAATTCTACTGAAAATCATACTGCAAGATCTGCAAAATTTTTAACATGATTTACAAATGACCGCCTACTTAACAACATGTAGAAATAGCTCAGGGTGACACATTACATAAATTTATTAAAATATCAGCACTGGTGGACGGACAGAGGACTTCTGTAAAATTTTTGAAATATACTCGTATTAAATCAAGTATTTCCTGAAATATGAACTTACCAGGCGTTGCACTCGCCAATTGCAAAAGGCAGATGAGAAAAATCCAAGATGTTGATTGTCCATGCTGAAGAGGTCTCCACCGCGACATCTCACTGTAACAATTGAATAAAACCTTTTAATTTAATATAAATTATTAGTCTATTTTCAAAGTCCCATTACTCCCATTGTAACACTAACGGCAAATTTATTCTAACGAGAAAATAAAAATGTTCTCAGGATAAATGGGTAGAATACTTATTTCTAATAGATACAATATCAATTAAGTATAAATAAAGACCATACCATGTACATATATGAGGGATTGAAACAAAGTGTAGATACGACTCATACACAATAATTACACACCTAGAATCACAAGACTACTCTTCCAATCTATTAAATTTAAGCCTCAGCGTGATATTCTGCAAGTCAATGTAATAGGATCAATGTATTACGACTTTGCAACAGAATCCCAGGGGTAAAATATGGACATACGAGACTTTAGTAGACAGCTAATTTCTTTCATAGCATCTTTTTTACGTAGGTATATGTATACGTAGCTTATATTCAATGTAATGCATGAAGTATTGCAAAAACAATAAAAATAATCATATACCTAATATATATACATATAATTTTACTAACGGTGACGGAAGTAAACTAATTCTACCATATTTTATCATGAAAGTAATAAAATGTAGAATAATTTTATGGGCTACCAATAAAATCTACTTACCACATTATTATTACGGCAACAAATTAAAGATAGGACTTAACTAAAGCGATCATAGTTCAGATAATGAGGTTTAAACAGTAATCAGATTAGAGACAACTCATCGTGCCACCGATTCTCACGAATAAGCAAACGGCGTGGTTGCAGCCTTGGGAACGCTTTACAAATCCGTTTATATCCTAACACAATTTAGCATCATTGAAATCCCACAAGGCACTAGGCAGAAATATTATATTATTATTATTAGTATTAGCATATAAGGTATCCGGTACGGGTGCTGGCGAATAATCTTAACTATTATAAAGCTGTAACAGAGCTGTATCTATATATAATTAAGATTTTTGACGAAAAAAAATTGGCTGTATTAGGTTATATAGGCAGGCAAAAATGTTTTGAGTTTAGACACACAACATTTTTTAAATTGTATGTGTGTTTGTTTGTTCGCGCGTCGCGCATAGTCTATTGAACGGATGTTGATGCAACTTTTTTTATTTGATAGCTTTTGATTCGACTTAAAAACTGATATATATTTTATACCACCATTATATCAGGAACCTGAGATATAACCTAAAAACTAGCTTTTGGCTGTAAACCGGGCGATTAACAATATCGCTGATCAACCGGATTGTTTAATCCAGTTGATCCATCCATCCATCCATCAGCCTATTAAAGTCCACTGCTGGACATAGGCCTCCCCAAGAATGGGGGATAATGCCGTAATCGCCACGCTTGGCAGGCGGGTTGGCGATCGCAGTGGATGTTGTTAATACTCGAAAGAGTGCTGCTGCCCACTCCCCCGGTATTCCCTCAGCAAGCCCCACACGACATAGCCGGCCCCACACGGCATAGCCGGCCCCACACGGCATTTCCGGTTCCGGTTGATCAGCAATCAGCTAACTAAAAATTAGCAACAATTCTCAGGCAAACACACAGCACACAGCAGCCATCTCGCCGATAGTGCCATCTGCGCTCAACTTTTGTGGATCCCCCACTGCTTTATGACAATAAAAAAATATTTTTTAAGACAAAATGGCATTATCAACATCTTCAGTAAGTTTTCAACTAGAATTCACACAACTATTGAGGAAGACTTTGTTGAAAAATGCTTTTATAAAGTAATATTTAAAGTTGCATCTTAATTTCATGGTATAAATCTAGCTAATCGCCTACGTGATAAAAAAAGTGTTCGTGTGGAGCTTATTCCTAACATTATTTGCAGTAATTTATAGGTGCAATAAAACATGTCACAGGCCCCACCAGTTGCAAGATAGGTAGTGCAAAAACTAGACCCGGATTCAAAAGAAATGAATGATGAGAAATCGATTTACTTAGAAGTCGTATTAGAGTTCTTTACGCTAAAACAACTTCCGTTAGTAGGCGAAGGCGATAATAAATAAGGCAAAGAATGATAGGGCTGGTCAATATATGTATAGAATCATTGCATTTGGTGGATTATTTTCGTCTTTTGACCAGGCGCTGATATAAAATGAAAACTGCCTCGGGGGTGCAGCAATAGTGTGAGCGACTGCTGATCACGAAGTCTGCGGTTCGATCCCCGGACAGTGTTATTGAGCTTTTTTCGTAAATAGAAAAATATCTCAGTAGCAGTCAGGAGTTTGGAAATTTAGTAGGCAGCTCGCCTCTACTATATGAAACTTAAACATAGTTAGCGAACTGTGGTTGTGTCATACTACCTACACCTCAGATGATACAGGCGTGAAACTATGTCCTTTTTTTGTTTTTTGATATAAAGTTAGTTAAGTAAAGACTTATTTTTTCTTTATTTTTTTTTATTGCATGTTGTGGCAGACGAGCCACGGCCCATCTGATGGTAAATGGTAACCGTCGCTCATAGACTCAACTATACCGAAAGTATTGTCAAGCCGCTGCTCACCACTTCATTTCACCGATATGAAATGAAAGAATAAACGGCTGTCTCCTGCTACAGCCAAAACGCAACGATGTGCTTCATGGCCGGTCACACGGGAGATGGTGGTACCAACGCACTCGGGCCCGATACCAAGTGGGTACTCCCACTTGGTACCCAGTCCTACCACCAGTCATGCAATGGATGATAATTGCTTAGTTCCCTTAGTCGCCTCATACGACACCCTCAGGGAAAATGGGGTGGTGACACTTGTATTCTTAGTCCGTCACCACACGGACAAAAATGTATTAAATGTAGTTTGCTAAAATATAATATATAAGTAGGTATATAGTTCGCCAACAGACGAAATGAAATGCAACGACTTTTTCAAATTCGAACCGTAATTCTAGAGAAAGCTCTTCAGCTATTAGGTAGCAATTATATAGTCAGTATTAACCTAATTATCAGTCCCCAAACATAATCAGTTGTCGGTAAAAGAGATACACTTGTAATCTTAAACACAAAGTGAAAAATGTGAAATCGAAAATAACAGTCAGGAGCAGGATTTGAACCTGCATCTTCTGGATACCGTCCAGATGCTTTACCAATTCAGGCATCCTGACAATTGCTCCCGACTGCTAATTTCGATAACACATCATACTTAACGTCTTTGGGTGACGCCTGCGCCATCTGTCGGACGTATTTTCATACATTATACCGACCAGGTAAACTTAATTTTACAATTAAGATTTTTACCTAATAATGACGCAAACCCTATAAATATTTATATATATTTGTAGCATTTGACATGCTTAGCACTATACATTAAACACAAAGTGAAAAATGTGAAATCGAAAAATATATATATATATTAGTTTTTTTTTCACAATCCAAGACTCTATGAATCAATACACCCAATAATTTGAAATAAGGTGTCACTTTTACACTGACTGTTTTTTTATTGCTTTACGGCGTTGTCTTTCATAAAAAATACACACAGAATATGACTTGTTACTCCCGAGAAAGCACACACCGAAGTTCGGCCGAACTTCGGCCGAATTTTGTATGTTTACCGAATGTTCGGCCGAAGTTCGTATTCGGTTAAAATCACATTCGGCCCATCTCTAATTATAACACATTTAAATGTTAAACACAAAGTGAAAAATGTGAAATCGAAAATAACGCGTCATCCAAAGACGTTAAGTATGATGTGTTATCGACATTAGCAGTCAGGAGCAATTGTCAGGATGGCTGAATTGGTAAAGCATCTGGACGGTATCCAGGAGATGCAGGTTCGAATCCTGCTCCTGACTGTTATTTTCGATTTCACATTTTTCACTTTGTGTTTAACATTTAAATGGTCTATACGCGCATTAAACTCTTCAAAATACACACTACAAAACATAGCATCACGCCTGTACTCACCGAAGGGGTAGGCAGAGGTGTATACACACCCACGATTCGCCAGCTATGTTTAAGTCCCACGTAATAGGGGGCGAGCCTATTGACGTCTGCCGGGCACATTTCCAAACTCCGGGCTGCTACTGAGAATTTTTCTTTTTAGGAAAATACTCGATAACAATGCCCGACCCGGGGATCGAACCCGAGACCTCATGATTAGCAGTCGCATACACTACCGCCACACCACCGAGGCAGTTACAAAAAAAAACTGTTGTTACTACAAATACACAAAAACTAATTACAACTTCTCACAAAACTAATAATATTTCGAGAAGTTTAATGCGCGTATAGACCCGTTAAATGTGTTATAATGCCACAGACTCTTTTGATATATGACATGATCCCGCAAAATTAGAAAAACCGGAAGGTCCGTATCTAAACCACTCCGCAATCCGTGCAGATTGATTTTTAAAATGAAAAAAATTGTTCCAATTTATGGTCTCCTAAATTATATTCTTTTTTTTGATTTGATTCATCATCACTCGTCTTGCGAGGTTCTGATCTCGAATGTAGTTTGAAATCGATAGCCCTGTCTTTGCAGTACTTAAGTTACTATTACTAGCAGGTAACTAGCAGCAAATACTATTAATAGCAGGTATTTTCCCGCCTGAACAAAAAAAAAGGCACCTATGATAATTCAGTTAATGCTTTCTTTCTGTATTATTTCAATCTAATTTTTTTAAATATGAATAATAGTATAAAATAATTTAGCTACTAAATAAAGGACTAACGGCCGAATACTGAAACGCTACTCAACTTCGTCACTTAGGTAAAGGCCTCCTATATATAAGCATCCGTCAAATTTAATTGGTATACACAAACGCCACTCAAGTAATTTGAAACCGTGATTAACTAAGCAGTCCTCAGATGTTTACATCATGGCAACACCTACCCAGAAAGTAAGTTCTCAGTTACCAAAATAAATAACTTGGTGTCGTGTATTCATTTTGGCCATACATAATTGAACAAACTGTAAACATTGAACGAAAATTTATTACATTGATTCGTGTAACCTAGAACGGAACACGGCCGATTTGACGGGCGTAAAAGAATAAACTTTACACATATTAACATGTCAGATCCATCCATCCATCCCTCAGCCTTTTAACGTCCACTGCTGGACATAGGTCTCCCCCAAGGGGGGATAATGCCGTAATCGCCAGGCTTGGCAGGTGGGTTGGCGATCGCAGTGGATGTTGTTAATACTCGAGGGAGTGCTGCTGCCCACTACCCTGTTCATTGCCCCGAACGACGGGGTGTGCGGTTAGGAACAAAAAAAAAACGGGTTTCATAGTGCTGCCGAATACAGAGTTCAAAAAGCACAGTTTCTTTGGAAACGCGGAACAGTGCACGAAATTCCACATTATTGTATTTTTCGAAAGCGTCAAGTTTTTCGATGTTTCTTGACTACCTGAAGGTCTTTCGATATCAGAAAGCGATAATAATGATGATAAACTTACTTATCATCACGCCATTTCCCTTGCGGGGTAGGCAGAAAGAACAGAGTGCCAAGAGGCTCTATTCTTGCATACATCTCTCGCTTCCTCAACATTCATAACTCTCTTCATACACGCTCGCCGGTTTTGGAGACTCCTGACTCCCCCTTCCTTCAATACATGACCGATTTGGTGTAGGTAGGTGAGTCTCGGTCTCCCCCTGTACCTACATCCTTCCACTTTCGCATTGTATATCTTTCTTAACCAGTCGATATGATGATAAAGACATTATATTTTAAGATATGCTTAAATTTTACTTTTGAGAATGCGAATTTCGGGTTTAGGAGCTACTCAAGAACCTAAGTAGCTGTTAAATATTTGAGTGACGTTTCAGTATTCGGCCGTAAGTCTTATATGAGGTTAACAGTTCAAATCCAATAAAAAGCAGCGTTATGGGAGGGGCCATAGAATGATTAATTACCAAATAAAAACTGTAAAATTATTAACGAATAAAAATCACTAGCTAACTGTCATAGATAACGGCCGAATTCTATCATTATAAATATTTTGACAACCGGATGATAGATTGATTATACACTAGTTGGTTACAAATAAGTTACGCTCCGTTTTATACATAATATTTATTCGATTCAGTAGGCAGCGATTATGTTGTACAAATATCTTGCCACCTCGAGTTCAGATCTTCATCTCCTCCCTTCAGCTCAGTCAGTGACTACATAGGCTTGTCTGTGTCTATCAATAAGCAATTATCATTTAGAAAGGAACACGTTTCTTGTTAAATAAGAGTAAGAATCTAAGTCGAAATGCCTATTTATAGGACGGTTAAAAATGAGAATATTGCCTACCTGATTTTCTTTATACTACATAGGTGGCAAACAAGTATCCCCACCTGACGGTAAGCGGTTACCGTAGGCTATAGACGATAGCAACACCAGAGGCAACACTTGCGGGTCGCTATTTCAAAGAAAACGGATAGGAGGTGGATAGAAAGGATAATAAGGAAAGGAGGGAGGGGGTATGGGTTTCCGGCGCTCTCACCATACGAAACACAACGGTAGGAGGACCTAAAGTTGTTTAACGCTGATCTTCCGTGAGAAGGTGGTACTTCCCCGATCCAACCAGGATAAGCAAACACTACACAGTCAACTCTTTGTGGTGATCCACAAATAGTTGTTCTGAGTCTGGGTGTACTTTGTGTCCGTGAAATTGTACTTTTGTAAAGTCCCCGCGATACAAGGATTATTCTTCAGTGCAGGGTGTTGTCTTTTTGAAATAAAAAAGAATAAATAATTTTGTTTCTGGTTTTGAACGTCATGAATAGTAGATATAATATCTATAATTAGTACTCGTATATACAATTTATGAAATTCAATATGCATAATACAAATACACTGCAAAGATGGCAGAGCGATTCCGATACCAACCTTTTAGCCAAGTGTTTTCGTTCGATTCCCAGAACACTGTGTACTGAGTCTGGGTGTACTTTGTGTTCGTGAAATTGTATGTTTGTAAAGCATCCCGCGATACATGCATTATGCTCTAGTACTATTAGCCTTTATTATTAAAAAAATCATTACATACATCTGAAATGATTATATCCTAACTATTATAAAGCTGTAACAGAGCTATGCCTGTACATTTAAGGTACATTTAACTTATTTGAGAAAAAAATATTGTATCAGGCTATATATATTTAGGCGCGTCACAAAACAATTTTTTTTAGATTTTTTCTGTTTGTCAGTTTATCTGTTTGTCTGTTTATTCGTTCGCGCATCACGCAAAAACGACTGAACAGATTTTGATGCAAGATAGCTCTTGATTAGACTTAAAAACTTGTTTTCATTTTATCCGGCTACTGTTTCGGGAACCGGAGATATAACCTAAAAAGATAAAGTAGACCGAAAAAAAAGAACTAACATTATTATTTGTACACATAGTAATAAAAACACAGATTGTCTGTATAACTACCTTCTTTACACATTGGCACAAAATTTCTAAACACGTTGTAATATTATAATCGTATATTAAATACAACTAGTCTTCATAAAACTAACTGATATTAATATAATCCAGTTTCAAAATAACAGAAATAAAATAATTATGATCATGAAAAACAGGCCAGTTATCGAACATTTATTGGATATCAAATATATCGGATCTATAAAAAGCAAAACATATGTCAGAATGCAATATTAAAGTGAATTACAGACTTGACATGAACCGAAGTTAACCGAACGCAGAAACAAGTTTAGTGGCGTGTAACCTGACATTTCGTTTTATCTCAAAACGATCTAATTAAATTATACGACTAACGCCTTAAGTAGTCAAGTTTTTAAACGAAACATAAGCTATTTTAGAAGTGAACAATAATGAGCTAGATTAAAGTTTCTTGATCCTCGAGACAGGTGTAGAACACGATTGTGCTATTACAAACAAAATCGTGCTGTAATCCGTGAGAATAAGGTCGTTAATAAATTGCTAGTTTTGACACGATTTTAGTTCCCTTTTATTAGCAAACTCCCGTGCGATTTTGAAACTCTGGTTTAATATCACGAGTTGAATGTTTCTTAACCATCTATTAAATATTTTTTTTAATTCACATTGCATTGTTTTCTATTATTCATCAAGTAGATTAAAAAAAATAGAATTTGTAAACTCAACTGCCTCTGTGGTGCAGCGGTAGTGTAAGCGACTGCTGATCATGAGGTCTCGGGTTCGATCCCCGGGTCGGGCAGTTTTATTGAGATTTTTCGTAATTCTCAGTAGCAGCCTGGAGTTTGGAAATGCGCCCGGTAGACGTCAATAGGCTCGCTCCCTATTACGTGGGAGTTAAACATAGCTGGCGAATCGTGGGTGTGTAATACACCTCTGCCTACCCCTTCGGGGAATACAGTCGTGATGCTATGTTAATTTGTAAATTAAAACACACATAGTAACGAAATATCAGAGGAGCGTTTGTTTTTAATTCGAGACCAATAGAAATGATTATACATACTTATCTGTGACTTACTAAAGCTGTTCGAATGAAGACTTCTTTACACAACCAAAGATATTCCATCTTTAAGGCACGTGTCCCCCCTTTCAAAGAGAGAGGTGTTTAGACCGTTTACACCACGCATTCCCAGTGCAGTTTGCAAGTTTCCTTGAGATTTCAATATGGTAAGATTGCATCTAAGAGCGATTTATCCGTGAATTTATCTATCAATTGCATGTCCCTAGGCACTGCCCGTTAGGTTGTTATTTTTGTCTTCGATAACATATATGTATAACACACAATAAATATTGCAACATATTCAATTCCCTAGAAAAAAAGCCCACACAAAGTGCAATGTTACAATAAATATAGCCTAACATCGCATTATTTAACTTGTTTGGTCCTATCTTCGATCTATGGATTGATAATGTCACAACGACAAAGAATATACACAAGCGTAAGTAGTTAAAATACCATTTAAGGATAATTCCAGTGCTATTCTGAGCTATTTCAAAGTATTGTCCTAAGATATTGTTTAAGAGAGGAGTTTTAGGTAGACTATATCAATGCCAGCACTTTGAATACACAATATAAGTTATCTGACCAAGTCGTGATGAATTTGTAATAAAAACAATCATTTCAAAAAGTTAAAACCCTCAAGTATCTTTAAAACCGTTATGTTTCGGAATTGCGGATATTGTATTGCAGTTGCTTCACCGAGAAACTAACGGCTTTCGATTGAAGTGGAATGTTATAAAATATAATAAATAGCCGAAAATCTTATCGTTAGTCTGACAACACCTTATTTTGTAGCAATTCAATCGCTACTACACCTTTTTATTTAAGTTTAGATATGTAACTTGAACACGTTTCCCAAGAAATTATTTTGATATTCCATTGACTGTTTAACTGTTTATTCTTGCGCTAACGACACAATAAATAGTTATATTTATCCACGTTAAGCCTGTTCAAGCTTTCAAAACTAGCAACTTAGATAATTCCATGCTATGAGTACAATTTGCATAATATTATTCTATGATTCCATTTTCATAATATTACCATTAATTGATAAGATTTTGAACGAAAATTTATGTTTCTCAAATATAATCATAATTATTATTTGCTACAAATATAATAAGGCACACGTTTTTGACTTTACGCAAGTTTATCGTTAAAAAGTGATAGCTGTACAATTTCAACGTATTGAATCAAAATGTAATATGTATATATTTATTATCTTCATTGTAAGCAAAGCCACTGGATTGTAAGGGGTCCATCAGCCTTTTAAAGTCCACTGCTGGACATAAACCTCCCCAAGAATGGGGGACAGTGCCGTAATCGCCACGCTTACCAGGCGGGTTGGCGATCGCAGTGGTTGTTGTTAATACTCGAAGGAGTGCTGCTGCCCACTCCCTCGGTATTCCCTCAGTCGGCTCTTACGACTCCCATGGGTAGAGATGGGTGGGACAATTCTAATGCCGGCCCCACACGGCAAGGGTTGTAAGGGGTATTACTGTCTTATACGTGAATTATGTAACATTACTAATGTGCTGATTGCGATGCACCTTTTTATTAATTTACCTATGTCGACATACAGTGTAAAGATCTAAACTCAATTAGCTACATAAATGGATATATAGTGCGATGCTATGGTAGAAGTAAGTACTATGTTTAAAAGGGACAGTTAAAGGGAACCTCGTCGGACCAAATTAGCGCCATTCTAGTTTAGAGGATAAGACGTAAGGAAAAATGTGTATGGAAAACGTGATGAATGTAAACGAGGCGGCAACAATGAGGTCAGGATTAATAAAAACGAGGATTGTAAGTAAGTATATGTCCATATATACTCTTTTTTTATTTATCTATCTATCCATAATAGAGTGAATCAACGTGAAAGTGTTTACATCTGAGGTTTACATAAACGCTGGTGCATCCTCATACCGATTTGCATAAGTTTACGTAACAACTTCATCTAAAGTTCAATGGGTCGGCAAGTTGATGTTCGCGGTTAGCGGTCGTGACTCTTGTAAATGAATAGTTTTCGCGGCAGCAGTCAGTGCGATATTAGTGTGAAGTAACTAAGTAATATTAATATTTTTTCATGTCTTCAGGAATATAATAACTTTAACTAATTTGGCTTACGCTGGTGGTCTAAAGCTCTAGCGTTATTACTGCTAGAATGATTGGGCTGGATCAAACGAAGAAGTAACTACCCTCTCACTAAATATTAGCGTAAAGTTACAGTAGGTAGTAGTATTGGATTTAGCAATGATGATGCTTCTGTCCAGACGTCGTGTTCAGGAAAGATGCTTAACTAATGTATATCTTAGTTCTTTCAAATATCCATATAAACTATAATCTATAGTATTATAAAGCTGTAACATAGCTATGTCTGTACATTTAAGATATTTGAGAAAAAAATACTGTAATAGGCTATATAGGCGTGTCTAAACACAAAACGTTTTTTTTTAGATTTTTCGTCTATTTGTCCGTTTATCTGTTTGTTTGTTCGCGAATCACGCAAAAACTACTGAACGGATTTTGATGCAACTTTTTCTATTTGATAGATCTAGATTAGACTTAACAACTGGTATACATTTTATCCCGCTACTATATCGAGAACCTGAGATACAACCCAAAATCTAGCTCTTGGTTGCGGTGGAGCCGCAAGCCAAGGCTAGAGTTTTATATGTATAACTAGCATAGTAAAGATCCTACTCAGCCCAGCCCTGACTATTAACCATATAAGATATTGACTCCACGTATTAAGCATCTGAGCTATGTGTCTTTAGGACGTAAAGACCTAGGCTATTGCCCTTCAGAGAATAGAGAACACCTGTGTCAATGCTCATATTCATGCAATATATTACATTACAATACTTTTATGTATATGACTCGAAAGACTTCATAGAAGTCGGCTGTCGTAATGAATCAATACGATCACTTGTCATTGAAACTGTTTAATAGATCATGAAGAAACACTAATTAATATTTGTTTCTTTATTTTCCGTTGATATTCAATCTAACATTGCTTAATAGTAAAGAAAATATCCTAACAAACAAATGTATGCAATCCATAATATTTATATGCACGATTTATTGTGAGATGAAGACGTAACAGTTGGTTGATCGCAAAATATAATGACAGACGCTATTAACGAATATGCACTTAAGTTAAGTGGCTATGAGGATTGAAGCCATAGAGCATTATTGCTTGTTGAATATTAAATAATTGAGTTTTGACGTTAATCCTATAAATATAAGAATATTATTTTGATAACTTTTATTCTCGACTCGTCGTCAATCTTATAAATTGATCTTATAGAACTTTTATAAGATTTTGTATCAATAATGTGTTTTGTTTTTAATTCATCGTATTCGAAACAGCAATGTGGAGTTAGTTGGAAATTTAATCGTTCACCGGACCCAGACAGTATGTGTAATCAGATTAGGTTAAGCAATATTTGGTGGTGATATTTGTGACAGTTACCACACGGAGAAACTGATATCATTTTATATTATTCATAATAATATCTGTATTTACACACCTGTATTTATGCAACTATTGTAGTTGTAGCTTTGTAAGTATCATAATAGTGATTATATTGAAGCTAAAAAAACTATTTTCACACAAGAAATTACGCTTTGTGTTATGGATTGAAAGATTATAACGTACCTTATATATTTTTTAATTTTATTATACCTATTAATAAAATTTATCTGGTGCCGGAGATCTAAACCCGCTCCTCATCCCATCTTTGTCCTACTTCCTCAACCTTTTTATATAATCGGGACTCATCACCTCCCAAACCTTTCTTGAGGTTGGTAACGCGCAAGTGATGTATTTTGTGTGCGCTCAGGCAAGGGCAACCACTTTCCATCAAGCAGGACGTCAGAGCTTGTTAACTTTCGTAAAAAAAAAAATCGTAAGGACCACTAACTAAACAGCCTTCCTCCATCACATAAATATACATTGACGGGGGCATTATCTGTTGCTTTGTTTGCAATACAAATATTGTCAAATCAATATTACAATACAAATATTGTCAAATGACATTCTAGATTTATATTACAACAGTAAAGACCCCGACCACCCGAGAAGAACATTGAATAGTTTGATTATGCGGTATGATTCTTATGTTAATTATACTGTAACGTACATTTCTCGAAACAGGAAATATCAACAGTAAATAAATAGCAATACAATCCGAATGGCTACTTCTTGTATTACACTTTCATTTTATACATCGAAGATTAAGCCAGTCCGGGTTTTATTGAGATACTAACGCATAGAACTGTATGCAATAAAATAATGGGTTGAGGAGAATTGAAGCCATTTTATCTACACGAGAGTAAATAAACCTTTGCATATATATAAGTTTGAGGCACTTAACGTAAAACATATATTTGCCAGATATTGGTCAAACTTTATTAAAAATGTTTTATACTTCAGGATTGGTACGCTACACAGTACAAAAATTTTATAATACCTAGGAATAAATAAATATTTAAAAATGAATAATATAAAATAATTTCAAAATTTAATCTTATCTTATCTTATCTTATAACAGTTGTTAAGCCTAATCAAGGCCTTTCAAATAAAAAAACTTGTATCAAAATCAGTTCAGTAGTTTTTGCGTGATCTCTGTCCCTAACTTCAAAGGCACAAAGATCCGTTGTGACTACTATAAGGTTCTGGGAATTATTACTATTCCTATGCTACTATTTTGCAACTAAAATAATACAGAGCCCTTGTGGTTAGCAATATCAATATTCCATCAATATTTTTTTTATATTATTTTGTCACTTTAAATCATAAACCCATCCATCCAGCAAATAGCAAATAGAAATCTATTTCTAAAATCTAATTAACATATCAGTAATATATTGATCGTCTTTCTTCTACTGAACTAGATATCAAGATTTTGCTTAATATTATATGATAAACTTATTTAGTTATGGAATTACTATAAGGCTCATGAATAAACGATTGCAGCTTCAGATATCTAACCACATCTCAGAGCTTTCCAGATTTTGCTTTAAGCAAAAGATTACCAAGTGACATCGCATGAATAATAAAAACTATATTCACCACTCCCACCAGACGCTGAATCAGCCTCATTAAAGCGGTTCACGAAGATGCGATCGCCACGCGACGCGATGCTGGACGCGATCTAGATGTTATCATAGCGATATTACCATCGAAACTCTCAGAATAAATCTAGCGCTGATTTTCCTGTTAACTTTAATTATTTCGATTTACTTCTTCGACTGTCAAATGTAGCATAGCTGAAGAGAATGTTTATAAATAGCATTGTAAATAGGTAAGTATGATAGGCTAGTGAGGTACCTATATGATAAAATGGCGTGTTTTATAATTCCAGTCTGATTATATCTGATATTTATATCACTAAATTGTTGTGAACGGATATCGACTATTGCATCTACTCAACAATATCATTGCATCTACTATAGTTGCGGCACGCTATGATGGCCGTCAAAGAGTAATACGTATAACCAGAAAATGGCCGTTTTGACATACTACAATAGTGATGTGAAATGTCAATTTATTCTCGAAAAAAATATAATAAAATCTATAAGTTTTTTATTGCAAGTAGTACCTGATTAAAAAGGTTTGATAAAAAGAATATTAATATTTACCTTCTTAATATATTTGAACGAACTGAATATTGGAATGAAAATGAATATACTTACATACTTTATATGCACACAAGAAACAAATTAATACAAAAAGAGACCAAAAAAGGTGCCACAAAAGGCCATATTTAATCAGATTCGTCCATACTCCTATTTTAACTGTCGTCACTGCTATCATCAACTACATTAATTATAAGTTCATTTCCTAAAATATATCCAAGCCAGGTCAAAACTATATCACAATCGCAACGTTAAGTCGAAACTGCTTTATTTTGCATTGAGCATTGACGCGAGTTTGCCGGAGGTAGTAGTTGTGCTGGCCAGCGATCCTAGTGACGATTATATTAGATTTCATTATTAAAAAAATTGAATTTCGAAAGCAAATGCCGAGTTGTGTGGTAAATAAGTATACCAATAATTATAATCTTATAAAATAAAAAGTAAATGTTCGCGTGATCCTAATATACCTATATAGTTTAGAAATCAATGTAATAAATAAATTTTGTGTCCTAAAATTATACATTCGATAAATTTTATGACTAACTGCACGTCACTATTGACAATAAAGAACAGCAATTTGCTCTTTCAAATGTAATTATTAATTAATACGAAACTTCATGAGTGTACAAACGTCAAAACGGCCATCATTGCGTGCCGATAATATATTTATAAATACAAATCACGATTATGAAATAAGAACGCTGTAAAGTATTCGAAACGTCGGGATAGTACAATAGTACATTGTTACCCTAGGCCAAACCCCGTCTCGGGACTAAATAAGTCTTTAACCCGAGGTAATCACTGTGCTTTTCATTACGAATACAAGGAAAGTAAAAATAAAAACATGCAAAAATGAGTGAATTTTAATTTACATCAACTGCTGAGACAATTATTTTTTTAAAGTTTTATTTTTTTGTGGCCAGCCCGCATTCATCAGCCATTATTTTTCATTTTCAACATTGAAAAAATGGTAAAATATTTTACCCAAATCTATATTATTTTAAAGAAATATTTGAAAGTAAATAAATTATAATAGGTGGTCGTTAAAAAAAATCTTTATTTAATACTTAACTTTGTTATTTCAATTAAACATCGCGCTGTGATTGAGTGGCAATGTAGTAAGTTAGAATAAGGTTCAATAGAAATGTGAAAATAGAACTAGTTTTTTTTACACGATGTCACCTACTTAATTACAGGGATCTTTTTTTAAATCTATTTTGAAGGGGCGGTTCAAATTTAAACGTATAAACAATTAATGTACGTATGTAACATTTATAATATGTATTTTAAGACTAAATCACCAATATAAATAAAAGGTACACCTATGGAGCTATACGATTCCCTACTACTACCTTAGTCAGGTTGTACAACAACCTGGCCTTGGGCGAGTCAGGGAACGAAAGAACGTTGTTACACCATCCCAATCCCACGTCCCATACATTCAATCCTAACTGTAATATTTGAAATCTGAGTCTCTCGTTCCTCACACATTCCTTCAAAATATGATCCATCCATCCATCCTTCAGCCTTTCAACGTCCACTGCTGGACATAGGCCTCCCCAAGAGAACGCCACAACAAGCGGTCCCGTCATGGGGGATAATGCCGTAATCGCCACGCTTGGCAGGCGGGTTGGCGATCGCAGTGGATGTTGTTAATACTCGAGGGAGTGCTGCTGCCCACTCCCTCAGTATCCCTCAGTCGGCTCTTACGACTCCCGTGGGTAGAGGGGTGGGACAATTCTAAAGCCGGCCCCACACGGACGAAAACACAAAACAATTACACAAAATATGATAAATTATACAAAATATGATAGACATCCTCTACTACGCCAAGTGCAATTTGAATAGTTGACTTTTCTCATCATATGACCAAAACTTATTTAACGGAATGTGTCCGGAAAGCAATCTAAAACTTGTGACGATGTTATAGCTTCCCATATTAATTTACGAGTCTCAGAACACAAACATTATAAAAATGTATCGATCCTATAAGGAAGATAGACAGATAATAACGATGCGAAACATTGTAATGTGAAAAAATAACAGTTTTATTGGGCCCTTCATCTTCACCAATATTATAAATGTGAAAATTCGTTTGTATGTTACACTTTCAGGCCATAACTAGTCAACCGACCATTAAATTTATCATACGTATAGTCCATAATCCAGAAAAGGACATACTACTTGTTACTTTTTATTCCGGAAAAAATTATGATTCCTGTGGGGTCGCAATTTTTGCACGGAGATTAATTGTGTAGCGAAAAATGAGGTATTGATATTCTGAAGTTTACGGGAACGGAGGTACAGGCATAATCTAGTACGGTCACCCAAAGACGTTAAGTGTGAACGTGTTATAGAAATTAGCAGTCAGGAGCAATTGTCATGATGGCTGAATTGGCATCTGGACGGTATCCAGGAGATGCAGGTTCAAATCCTGCTTGTGACTGTTATTTTCGATTTCACATTTTTCACTTTGTGTTTAACATAATCTAGCAGTTAATAAATGCCGATAATCCAAATCTTAAGTTATTCCTACAGGCGTTTATATCAACAAGTAATTGGGTTTACGAAAAAAAATTTTTTTTGTGATAAATGGAAAGATCTTATATAAGTTTTATAACAAAACTATTTTTTTTTTCGCGATAATTCGAAAGTTATTTCAAAATAAAAATTAATTTTTGAATCCAGTACCGAAGACACGCCGACAACTCCCGAACAAACCCGAGCGCGTGTGACGTCATAATGTTAGTTTTCACTAATTGCAGTTGATAGAAAAATAATAACCATTATGTACGAATACTACAAAAACAACTCCTGACAAAATGTTTTTAAATGTTCCCCAAGATGACAAACGTCGAAATAAATGGTTTCAAGTAGTGCACCGTGATAATCCCAAATCAAAATCGATTTCTTTTTGTTGTGAAGATCATTTCGATGTAAGTATTTCTTGTAAAAATGTACTATTATCCGGAAAATTTTCAACAGGAGTAGTATATGTTTTTTTTGACAGTTTTTCGTCATGGCATTGAACATCCTGAATTTTTCTTGACTTTTCATTAATAGTTAAAGTAACTGAATAAGCTTTACTCCGAACTCGGTGTTCTGGACATACCCGTCCTTTTACAATACAAATATTATTTTTACGACTTAGTTGAACATAACCTATAGCTTGGTCGCCGTAACTCTCACGCGATGCTCTACAATTTATGAAATGAATCATTATATTTAATATAATGGAGAATAAATACTTAAATATTTTCATTTATTATATTATTTTTTAACAGACTTACCTTGATGCCTTGGCACCTCGAACTTCAGCAGAATTAAACCAAACGTAATTTTTTAAAAAATCGGTGATCATAAATATATCAACATCAGGGATATTATCAGACTTTGCCTTAATAAATCCTTTATCACACATAGCTAATCGGAACCAACTAACAACTCGTATTTCAGCAATAAATTTTCAATATTATTGTCTAGTCACGTGTAATAGCCGTAAACGCTGTACTGTTATTAAATAGCTATAACATTATGACGTCACAACTATGGTGACCAATCATGGCGCGTTTATAGTCACGTGATTTTTATTTAAATTTCATCAATTTTTAATTGTTTATAATTAATCAAAAAAAATTTTTTTGAGGTTTTTTGCATTAAATATCAATATTACTAATAATAAAGTTTTAAAATACATAAAAAAAATCAATAATTTTTTTTTTTCAAAAACCCTATTCTGACACACTCATGAAAGGAATCTATGCATCACAAAAATCATATCTTTAGAGGTAAAGCAGTATGATGAAAACATATTTTAAACTTTAACCTAATACTTTTGTGACGATTTACCATACTTTTGATATTGAAAAACTCAGTTTAAATCCGCACATGATCTATTGAATACATTTAAACTCTACGAAAAGATGCTTTATTATGGTAATCGAAACGGTTTATCTGAGAGGAAGCAAGACATGATTTATATGAGAATATTACTTCCATAGACACTGTATATCAGATCGTAATCAATTCAGGTATAAGTGATTAAGTTTTATTAGTATAAGTAGTAACATTTAGTGCTGAAGTAACGTAACATATTAATTCATATGAGCTTTACTTTAATAAAAATATATGAAGCTTAGGCTTGGCTTACTCGTAAATTTTGTTAATGCACGAATTCAATTTGGATTTAGTAAACTTATAACAGAAATAACGTTAGAAAACAAAATATTTTTAATTATCGTCATCTCTTAATCAATTTTGTTTTTTGTTTTATTGAAGTAATAACTTCTTTAGGCTCGTTGAGTACTTTTTGGGTGAACAAAAATCATGGAACTCGCGTCATCGTCACCAAACGCTCCGATAGAAGCGAAAACTAAGTAACTTGTGAATTGTATCGTCGAGCTATTAGATTATTATTTATGAATTATTTTTGGTTTGTAAAGAAGTGTTAATGACCAATTTTAGATCTAATAACTCGACAATACAATTCACAAATTACTTAGTTTTCATTTCTATCGGCACTTTTTTCTTGTTAGTTGTTGGAATTTGCTTGTTACAATAAAGTTTTTCTTTCTTTCTTTCTTTATTTGTTGGGGTCTGCTTTCCATTTGTTCGGTTTTTGCTGCTCTACCGGTATATGTATACACGGAGCGACCGCCTATCTGACTTCCAAATTCGAAATAAGGATGTGTAGAACAATTGTGAATGTGGAAACAGAGAAGTTTTAGTGCGAACGGGATGCGAATCCGGGAAAGTGCTCTAGATCGCTAAACCATCGCACTGACGGCCATTCCCAATCTCCACATCACATTTGTTTTAACGACCCGTCGAAAAATCTTAGAAGTCGGTTACTAAAAGCCGATTTATGAATCCGATAATGTTTTACTACAGAAACCAATGTTCACTATTAACTTTAACTCTGTTTATCGTTCACAGTGAATATTGCTTCTCCCATCAATTAAGTGTGATCGGATCAAAATTCCTGCAGACTAGCAGAACGTTTACTTTAACCACAGCTTTGCTAACTACAAAACATTCCTTAACACAAAGCTCCAGTTAGACCAGTCATTAAATAAAAGTACAGTTAAGCTGTACTAAGGAACAGTACTTACTGTATACCGAGATATGCCATTACGAATAGTCGTAGAATTCGAGAATTAAAGTTAATACTTTACTGAAGTTAAAACGTCACTATTATTCGTTTTCATTTGTTTTTTGTATTACCTACCACAGTTGAGAAAATAAGGAGTAGAACAATAATTAAGAGACAACAATTAACAGCAACGAAAATGAAGCTTAAAGAGAAGATCTTCGTGGTGAAAAGTAGACAACCACAGTAGACGTGTTTTTATTTGACAAAAAAGCTCACACTGGTAAACAGATAATCAAAACTCTTATAAGAAAATATTTCTATGGGTATCTATGGAACTTATCTTCATAACATTCCAAAATGCTTCTGGCGCATGCAAATCAACTTATACTGGCTACGATAATCCTAATGAAAATACTTTAAGCGATAATTTGCCCACTATAAATTTGATGATTGACAAATTTATACACGCAATTAATTTCAACTATTAGTTTAACCAAAATAAATGTGGATGGCAATTAAAGTAGACAAAAATATGTAAACTATCGATAAAAAAGAAAACAGTATTAGCAATCCAACAGCAATCATTAAAAACACGTTAATTAAAGTTTAATTAATATGCGCATAATTTTAAAGCACGTCAATGGTTTGTGATAAAGACTGACAGGTTGAAGAAGTGAAGCTAGTATTTAAAAGCATTTACGTAACAGTAGAAAAGTGTTACGAAAGAGACTCATACGATATGTTAAAGCAAACATAGTTGAGATGTATCAGTGTATGTACATATTAATGATAATAAATGTAACAGGACTATTGTTTATTAGTTTGAAATTTTATTGATAAGAAACACTAGTATTTATAGTTCGTTGCATCTATGCTCGCGCGCACCGCGCACTAATTGGATGCTCCTAGATCCGCAGAGTAAGTACCTATAGTTAGATAGCCTATAGCCTTTCTAGATAAATAGGTTATAAAATAAGAATATTTTTTATTCATACATTACTTCTAACAGTTCGAATAAAAGAAGCCGTGAAATGTTATGATTACTGTTTCAGTTTTTATTACTTCGGCATATACATCATCGTCAAATGCTAGGCACAAGATATTTATATATCTACTTAATATACGTACTTACAAATTATAATAAATTAAAACATTTATATTCTAAGTGAGATAAAGCTATAAACATATATACTGTTTATCATGCTTAGTACACATCGCACGCAGCGATCTTCACACGTATATAAGATTCGGTGTTACCAGACTCACACTAGACTATACAAAAGACATACCGCGCTTACTATAAGACAATAAAAATGCCTTCAGTACAAGATGATCTTGATGATACAACGGTAGTGAGACCAGTTTTTGCAGAAATAGTAGCTTGACGGTAGCCTGGAGCAACGAACAGGAAAGCTTTTTTGCGTTACAATACTCGACGTTCTAAATTGCTCATAAAATGCTTTAGATTTATTATTCAATATTGGTTGTTATGTAAAAGAAATATATAGAATTAAATACAATAGGTACACTATAAAATGTCATAGAATAAATAGTTGTAGTGTTTTTACATTGAAAGTTATAAGTATATAGTTTTGAAATTATCTTTTATCGTTGAACTTTACTTGTCCCTTCATCCACGTAACCTAAAGCATAATGGATGTATTTTTACTCTTGAATAATCTCACGTAAATAGTGACTAAATGTTAATCGATCCTAATAAGGTAGGTCTTCTATGCAAGATAAAGAGAAACATATTTTGTTAAAAGGCACAAGCAGTGACTTCATTGTACACGTTCCCTATCAGAAATCTTATTAATGATATGCAACTGCTTTCTGTTCTTATTAATATTATACAGTACAAATTGATTATAAATAGATACAGATAATTACTGCATTAATCGATACATCAAATGATCCGATTCATCAACACAAAATGTTAACCATACTAAGGTTAATATTTAAACATCTCTAAAACATATTAGCTACAAAACAGATAGCCTTTGGATTAAAACATGTAAACGTCTAAGATAACCGTAGGGTTTAGAAAGCATTTGCTATAAATTATTGCGAAGAAGCACCGGATACAAGACGACACATGTATAATTTGCCGGAACCAGTTCTTACACAGGCCAGCTATCTCAGCAGAGAATGTGCTATGCATTTATAAAATATCACGACTCTATTTTTGTTATGAATTTATGGAAATTTAAGCTTGACCAAGTGTTCATAAAGGAGTTTTATTTATCTCAATTTTTATGCTTGGTTTGGAGATATAAATATTTTTAAATGGCTAGTGGCATAAACTTAGCGGTAATTTATGATTTTAACAGTATACGATGAATAAATCTAAGTGCATTGTTTATAACTAAAATAAATGTCGCGTCGATAACTTTCCAGATGGTAAGGAAAAATCAGTAGGCATTTTGTTTTTTATAAATATTCACAGACATTTTCACACAACGATTTGATTTGATTTATAATGATGAGTAAGATTTATTCAAGAAAATCCTCTCTCTATAACCAAAATGATGAATAATTTAACGTTAAATAATTATTCCTATCGTCCTCAACTCCCTATGACCAAGCTCTCGTTGCAGCAGTTGTTTTTTCAGTCAGGGTAGGAATATACTATACGGTATTTTTATGTGTTTTTATTGCTTACTTGATTAATGGGATGGTAGATCTCCCACCTCATGGTTGATAGTAACCGCTCATGGACTCAACAATAATAACAACTAAGAATATTGCCAAGCTGCTGCTCATCATTTCATCTCGCAAATGGCCGGATGGTACAAATGAATGGATGAATATCTCCCGCTACAACCACAACACTCGGAGGTGCTTCAGGGTCGGTCAAACGGCAGAACGTGGTACCAACTCGTTAGGGCACGACAACAAGTGAGTATTCCCACATGGTATTTAATCCTAACACCAGTAACGCAATGGGGAGATCATTTCTTACTTCCCTTAGTCGCCACGTATGACACCTGCGGGAAAAGATAGGGTGGTGTAATCCGCCTTAACAAAAAAAAAAGAATTTGTGGTGGTGAGAGAATACTTGAATTCTAAATCCTAGTTAGTGGTGTTACACTTTTAAAAATACCATGTGACTTTAGAACATTTTTATTCACGCACTTTGAGATTCAAACATCAAATATGTAATATATATTTACCATAGACATAGATGGGTATATACACAAACATATGTATGTGTATATACACAAACCTATTATAGAGTAAGTTCAACAGAACTACAGATTACTAGCCGTTACAGTATTAATCATTGCCAATAATGTTATTCAGAACCATGCACATAAAATTTATTAGTGTTGCAAGTATAATTCAAATTACAGTTATTTAAATACTAAACTAGAAACAACTAAACATGATTATCAAATCCACGTAGAATATTACCTAATAGGTAACAGTGTATTTCTTTAGAAAGAAATGAGATTGGTTAGTATCGAAAATTGTTATAATATAAACCTTGATGAAAGCTTAAATTGTCTGTATAATTGGAAGTATATACTTAATACGCTATAAATTAAGGATAAGTTACATTAATGTACCACAAAAAATTTAAAAGAAAAACCCAATTTGTATATTAATTTCTACTCCTTATCCCCCATTCCGCGGATTTAAAAACGCACCCCGTACCTAACCACTAAATATTATAATTGTCTGAATATAAATAAGACAAAATTATGATCAGGTACGTACAAAAACAAACTAAATCAAAATGTCAGTGTCAAATTGACATTATAAAAGCGCAAAAAAAAACACGTAATATACCGATGACGATGACATAACGTGGGCTAGTAGACCGATTAAAATCAACATACATGAAGCCACACTTTGCATTAATTACTTATTTAAATCATATTCTCATCTAATTACTTTTCAAGTGGAAGCTAAAGTACTTTATATTTACGTAATAGCATATTTAAAAGCAAACGAACCATTGATTACATATCAAAATTGACAGACCATTGGTAGATATTTATCTATAAACTCATATAGAATGAAATTAGCCTATAGATACTAGAAACACCAGAGGCATCATTCGCGCGATACTCACCCCTTTTTTTTTGTTAAGGCGGGAAAAAATGTTCCTAACCGCACACCCCGTCGTTCGGGGCAACGAACAGGGTAGTGTGGGGCCCTCACCCACTAAAGAAACCCGTCGTGTGCCGTCTCTCCGCCTTTATTGGCGGGCTACTGGAACCATGTTACATTCCTTCGGTGGTCCGCTGACGGCTTACCCTTTCAGGTACCCTCTATTGAGCGACGCATCCGAACACGGAACGTCGCACCTTCTCGGGAGACCTTGCGGATGGCGGACGTTCCCCGGTCCATCCACCCGCAAGTACCTGCGCCTGCGCCGCCCCGATCGCTTGCGGCGGTTTGGGTCAGCGGAAGAATCCTCTTCCCTGGCCCTCTCCGCCGCTTCCTTCCGCGAGATAACCTCCTCGCAGAAGGCAGCGACCGCGGCCCAGTTCCTGTCGCTGCCAAGCATCGCTATGACGACGCTCAGCAGCGAGAGGTCCCCCCCTATTTCAGCGACGAGTTCACGGCGCTGCTCGGCCCAAGCCGGGCACGACTCGAGCGTGTGGCGCGCCGTGTCCTCGTCACAGCCGCAGTGGTGACAGCCCGGAGTCGCTTCCCTCCTTGCGACTATGTGCAGATATCTGCCGAAGCAACCGTGCCCCGACAGCGCCTGCACCAGTCGGAAGGTAAGGACTCCGTGCCGTCGCCCCGCCCACTCCTCCAGTACCGGCTGGAGCGCCTCTACGGTCCAAAGACCGGCCCGAGGCGCCTCCAACCGTGCCCTCCACCAGGCCATGGCAGCTCGGCGGGCGTCAGCCTGCCACCTGGCCACCTCCCTCGGTAGGGGGCGTCCGCCCCCCTCCCGCTCTTGCGACGCCCGCCGATACACCTCGGCGAGCACCTCCGCCTCCAAGTCCCATGGAAGGATTCCGGCCAATGCGCAGGCCGCCTCCGTCGACACCGTGCGGTATCCACGAATGACCCTGGACGCAACGACCCTCTGTGTTCTCCACAGAAGAGCCCTATTCAGTGCGTCCAGGGACCCCGCCCAGCGCGTTGCTCACCCCAGGTAAAAGGATGGTAGGTGGAGAAAAAGGATGGTTGAGTTGAGATGAATAGATGAACTACTAATAGAGAAGGGATTACGGGATTTGCGCCATCAGCACTCACTCACCATAAAAAAAAAAGAAAGAAAAAACACAATAGCCGTTGCTTCACGATTATCTTCCACGAGAAAGTGGTACTTACTTCCCAGGTGAAGCCGATTTATGCTGAGAAAAACAGTCTCTGCCACTAGATACAACACGTTTATAAAAAAAAAACTATATTTAATAAAGATGGTCGCCAAATGATGATCACAATATTAATCATCATAATAATATTCGACCCAAATTGAAATATCTTCATAATAAATCAACAGTATTTTAACGAAGCTCATTATTTATGTATTTTATAATAATATATTTTCACTCATAGCGTGTTAAAACTTGAATTTATAAATGAGAATTGAGATACAATCAATTTAGCGTAGTACGGAACGCAAGTATTTCTTGGCTGGCCACAGGACAGTCTATGATAACCGTAGTAACTAGGATAATACGAGTTAATACGAAACTTTGTACATATTTAAACAAATAAAAAAATGTAATAAGTATTATAAACATCAATTTTGGCTACGGCGGAGCGAGCGTTTTTAGGTTATATCTCAGGTTCCCGGTATAGTATTCCCAGTTTTTAAGTCTAATCAAGAGCTATCAAACAAAAAAGTTGCATTATATCTGTTCGGTTATTTTAGCATAATATGCGAACAAACAAACAGACAAAAATCTAAAACGCCTAAATAGCTTAATACATTATTTTTTCTCAAATATCTTAAATGTAAAATAGTACAAATTAATTAAAACTGTCTGAAATCGGTTTATGATCATACATGAATAAACTTTTCGTGGCTATTTTGTTATGGCACACGCAATTAACATTTATTGTAAGATTCCTAAAATAATCTCTAAAATATATATAAACAAGCAGTAACCTTATCTAGATATAATGGTTAGTATCCCTTCGTAAAATATTTTGACAGTAATATACACTTGCAAACCTCATATCTGTCTGCTAATAACACAAAGCCTTTAATTCACGGTTGCAATAGGATACTCTTTTCACTTATAGCGTGAAAGAAACTCCAATCAGTGTCAACAAGAAGCATGTTCTTGTTTGAAATGGATGCAATAATGTCTTAATAATTAATGGCTGTACTTGACATTTTACGCCTTACCACCACAGGCTGAGTTATTAGTAATCTTGTTTAAACATATTCCTGTCTGGTTGTAACATAGAGTAGGTACTAAGTTTTTTTTAAATTTTTACATTGAAGGTTTTATATCGCTGCCAGAAACACTAACTTCGTAATCTATAATCATTAGTCCTAAATTAGCAAGACTCTGATTAGCAAGTAAACGGCTTACTAATTACGTCATTTACAAAAAGGTCGTTGCTTACTAATACAACCGAATGAGAAAATTGTTTTCTTTAATTAATAGTGGTAGGTATCTTATAACTATAAACAAATTTTTTTTTTTTTTACATATATAATATATTTTCTGTATCTCATAAACGGCTCTAGAGCTTTAGATCTAATTTTGTATTTATGATATTGAAAACCAATGCATATTGCTTTTGTCGCAAAAGAAATCCTTCAGAAAAATGCATAGTTAAAAAAAAGCTAAACCATAAAAGCTTCGTTATGGCTAATAGCTCAATTGTCACTTGCAGTTAAGAACCCCTTGCTGCCCGTATCGTTGAAAATAATAAAATATATTTAATTCCGTGTTTTAATAATGTTTAAGTTTTATTAATGTTTATGTTACCCACACAATACGCCTATTGAAAATTATCATATTTTTTTTGTCAGACTATTTATAAAACAATCTTCTCGATGAATAATTGAATACTATAATAGCTCATTCTAAAGTAGCATGCACATGTTTTCGAACAAATTAAATTAATATACATTTACACTTTTATTTATTTCTAGCATTTCAGCTATCTATGAATATATAAAGTCAGTTACCGCGTCTATTTCTCCGCTAACCTCTAAACTACTTTTTCATACAATAATACATTCTAATTTTTTTTTTTATATCACTAATGAACGTAAAAAAGCAATATAAAAAATAGAGATAGAAAGAAAGAATCAATTTATCACCGTGCGAAGCAATGATCCGCCATCACTGATGTGTGAATGTAATCGATGTCATAGTCTCGTCTGTTCAATGTTTTAAGCGTACCATGAACCTGTTATAAATTATACATACCCTTCAGATTCATAGTTTATCAGTAGATGTTTTATAAATGTTCCTTCGTATATTTGTTTTAACTTTCTATAGGAAGATGGTGGGCGCGCCAGACGCTAATGAGTGCTAATATTTTTGACCCCGATATCGATAGTATTGCGCCAACACTATTAGCACAGAGTACCGCCGCTGACATAGTGTACATATTTGTTTTAATTTCTTTTTTACCTGCGACGCTGATAGACCAATTGTAGCTGATTTAGAAAACACTAAAATTGTGGTAGACCCTTGCTTGTCCCACCATTAATGGGCCAGCTCGATTGGAGAAATACCATCCTCTTACAGAAGATCATCGAGAAACAACGATAGATACACTTACTGTTGTTTCGTAAAGCGAATGAAAGCGTCGGAGGCTCAAAACCCCTTTTATCCTTGCTTTCCACTTCCTATTCTTTTCCTTAGATTTGACGACGCATGACTGGAGCCTCTGGTGTTGCTAGAGTCTAGGTATAGGCTACGGTAGCCGCTTACCATCAGGTTGGCCATATGCTTGTTTACCACCCACGTAGTATAAAAAATCCAAATAATTTAACCTCTAAGCTACTGCATAAGATACTCGTAGTATATCGTTTTATAGGATAAGCCTAATGATCACCATTAGGGTTCATGCTATATGATGATAATGATGCATCCCTACATTATAACTTCTATCGTCTATCCCATGGGTCAGCAATCTTTTGGCCGCCAGGAGCCACAGGGAGGCTATATAAAGGAAAGTGGGCCGCATTTGCCATATTATTTTTAATTTAAATACATTTTATTGTAATTTTATTATGAGAAATGACGAAAAATAACAAGAAACTTAAACAAATAAAAAAAATTGCACATTTAACTTTAAGCTCGGTATCATAATGGCGTTTCACGTTATACTCTTGTACCATAACTATTTACGTTATAGTTACTTATTATTATTATTTATTTAGGTATATAAATTAAAAAGCTAAAAAATACAATCCCGGGCCGCAAGAGAGTAGCTCGCGGGCCGCATGTTACCGACCCCTGCCCCCTTAGAATGAAAAACGAAACGTTATACGAACTTTCGTTTCGCTTCATTGTGATTGACAGTCCGACGCGTGATTCCTGGTTAGTCGAGATTTCGTCGCGTGATTCAGGCAACCAATCACAATGAACTGAAACGAAAGTTCGTCTAAC
This sequence comes from Leucoma salicis, assembly GCA_948253155.1. NCBI lineage: Eukaryota > Metazoa > Arthropoda > Insecta > Lepidoptera > Erebidae > Leucoma > Leucoma salicis. The sequence continues at coordinate 8,804,640 of OX411814.1, forward strand.
GTTTCGTTTTTCATTCTAAGGGGCCTGGTCTATCCGTTCGAAAACGCTCACAGCAATCATAGGATATATTTACATACATTATCATAATAATAATTTATATTATTAATTCAGTGTTGTTTTAACACCTAAATTACATTCAACATTGTCATGGTATCAAACGGGTATATACCGATTTATAGATATCTATAAACAAATAATGGTCTCATTATAAATGGTCGTAACGGCTATTTCTCAGAATATTCATGACACACTATTTTTTAATCACGAACACACACTATATTAAAATCAACATTATAAGAAAATCTACTGTTGGTTAGTTCAAGTCTTTATAACGACTAGACACCATATATTATTTTTTTTTTCATAACAACAATCATGAGGAAAAATCTTGTGCTGCGAACGTCGACATAAATATAATTATGCTAATTTAGAAAAAACCTCTAATCCAAATACGTCACCCTCTGGTACATAAATAGCCATCTCCCAAGAATGGTTGACTTTTCGCATGGCTATTTACTATTTATACGGCTAAAGCCATGTCAAATGCTTAAAAATAACCTATATAAAAACATAAAAAGAAAAAGCAATGTTTTTTAGAATTTTTGGGAATCTGCAATGCAAATAGCATAACTAGCTTTTACTTGTGGTTGAACCGCGGACAAAGGTTAGTTTGTAATATTAGTAAGGATGGTAGGGATGAATGGCAGCGAACTAAACAGATTGGATATTACGGGCAAAAACTGTTCCCAGATCTGGATAAAATCGGGCCGTGCGTGGGTCCTAGCCCTGGAGGACGTCGAGCCCCGGCTAAGAGGGCCCTTCAGCGCACGTTGCACAAATTGTGGAAGATAGGGAAACTGGTCCTGATCGTGTTTGTGTTGACATTGCCAACGCCTTTAATAAGTTGCCCTGGACTTGCATCAGGGAAGCACTAGTTTAGAATCAAATGTGCATGTGTTCCGCGAGCACCTCTCGATAAGGAAGGGCTAGGCCCTCCAAATCAGACGGGGCCAACAGGTATAGAGGCCTAGACCTGCTAGGAGTAGACGAACTCATGCGTATAGCGTTTACTTCACCTCAGGCTAAAGGCAGTTTGGAGGAACACCGCGGGGTTTTAGCAGGTATACCGGTTATTTAATCGGGAGTACCTCGGCATAACCTCTTCATCCGCCCGGCGGTAGGTATCTATCAGATATACTCACGTAAAAATTGCTCACAATAGCAAAAGCCGCGTGCAGCTGACCCTGGGTGAGACCCTTGTTAGCGACGCGAGTATACTTTGGAGATGATAACGTGTAAAAATATAATATATGTAGCTTGTAAGTACTTGTTTCTTACACATTAAAATATAGATCTAAGTTTCCAGTGATACTTGTCGATACTCTCGAGATGTAAAATCCGAGACACACAATCTCAGATTCAAATATTGGTCGAACTCGTTTGACAGGCGGGGCTTCGCTTCCTATTTCAATACAATTATAAAAACATGTTTTACGTCGCCTTATAAGTTAAAAGCGCTCCATCATTCGTATCATAGAAAAGAAATAAATTTTGTTTAGGTGTATTTTGAGAACAACATCAGAATTTATTAATATTTCGTGTAAACCTCGTTTAAAAATTATGACTACTCGTACTAGCAATACAATAAGACATCGCACCTTGATACATGTAACATCTTCGAATAATGCCTAACGGGTGTTGGGTTTATTCACTTGGAATTAATTTGAAATAATTTTTCTTAAAACATTTGGAAGCCACTGGAGATGTTTTGATCGTTTAAAAACTTTTTGTGGGACGCCCGTTAGAAACGAACCTTTAAACTTTAAAGTTAATAATATTTTTTTATTACTGGCAAAAGAGCCATTGTTTTTTTTAAGGTGTTAGGTATTTCGTTGTCAAAAACATTAGTTTACGTTGCAACCTGATTTTGTAATAACTAATTCAACGTGGTCACATATGCATATTGCAATATTGATTCCATAAATTAACCGCTATAACGGCCAGTCTTCAAAAATTTTTAAATATATTAAAAATGATGAGTTCGTCGAAAATTTTAAATGTTCCCGTTAAGTGATTAGTCAAGAGCTTTTCCACTTTAGATGAGAAAGCGGTGTGACCTCGTATAACCATGCCGGTACCTCACCGTCTGGCGGTAAAATAATATGCATACGATAAACATAATTATTTCCTATAACGCAGTATTTATTACGTAACTAACGCGTGTGTGGGTTGCAAATTATTATAGCGAAATTATGGGAATACATGAAACCGAATAGAACATAACGACGCTTATGTTTTGAGTAGGGTTGACAAATTTCTTCAGGAAAAAATAACATACTTACTTTAGAATAAAATTGAACATAAATTATCTTTATATGAATATTCCATTTAACAAACGAGACATAAACCTAGAAAATATTTGTTTTATTCATTCGATCTGAACACGCTTAGGTATAAGTTCTGAAACCATATCACAATTTTCTAATTTTTATTACACTTTCTTCGTCCTGGAAAGGGTAAGGTTAAAATAAAATACCTCCCGCCTAATAGTGGGTCTATTTTGCATAGCTACATAGCTCCCACGTAGACAACAAGCCTATTGCTGTCTGCAGGCCACATTACAAGTTTTCTCGCTGGTATTAATAATTTCGAAGTTAAAATCCAGTAGCACTTTTGTTCAGCTTTCAAATCTTCACAGCTTTCAACTAGAAGTTAAATATTTAGCCACTATACCAAAAGACAGTCTTGTCAGAATTTCTAACACATACAAAAATGCTTATTGTATCATCCGCTCATTATTCAAATTATAAAATATGCAAAATATCATATTCTTAATAATATAATGGTTGGCAACCCTCATCTTGGGATGTCAGTAAATGGAATGCTAACTACTAATAACTGTGTTCCTTCCATTCAGCAAAACATCGCAATGTATCTCACAGAATGTACTAATGGCTCTACTTAAGTACTATCCGTTGATCAGATATTATGTGCAATAAGTGAGGCCTATTGCAGTCGCTCGATGTTCTCAAGAGATACGTTGCAACGAACGAGTGGCGTATTGAGATTTACCAATGAGCGGTTGGGTGTTTTACAGGAACCAGAAACTAAATAAACTTGGGTGACATGTATTGTGTGTGTGTGTGTGTGTGTGTTTGTGTGCGTGTGTGTGTTTGTGTGCGTGTGTGTGTTAGCCAAGCAAATACCCCAGTAGTTGTAAACAAAGTTATCAAACTATTTAAAACCGCACCTAAACATAATTGTTTGAGTTTTGTTCTAGGTACCCGTGACAGCTAGCCAAGCAGGGCATTGTAGAAGGATAAACGTCTACGAAGACAACAGAAATATCAACCGAGACTGGTTTTAAAGTACATGCAGTAGGCTGCAACAGTAATTATTTAAGAGCTTTGTCACTTATATAAATTGACGGCTTTCAATCATGTCGCAATAAATATTTAATTGGATATTTACGTTGAAATGAAAAGTAAACCTTTAATATAAAAGTAACTCTCCAAGAAAAAATATTTAATAGTTTAATACATAAATCTTCGTAGTTTACTAAATATATATATCGGTACTCTTAAATGCTTCAGTCAATTTTGCATTGCATACCCCACAAACCGTCGGTAGTTAACTGTTTTCATGAGAAGCAGACGAGAAACTTGAAAGCTATATTTTTAATTGCCTATTTTGTATCACTTTTTAAATCTCTTATAAATAGCTTGCAAGATAATGCGAGACAACAGAGCCTTGCTTGTCCAGCATGGCTCTTTCAAGCGCCTTAAACGATGATAATTACTTGTACTTTGTAACTATCGTTATCATCGAAATTTGTTTGTTAAAACCAAAATTGCAGCAGAAATATTAGCCAAAGTATAAAATACGGTCTTTGAATAACAAACACTACTTTCGACTAGTGGTCCTCTTAGAAAAACATGTTGTGCCGACCCCACATGATCTGAGAAAAGGACAGGATGATGGTTAGTATTCCTTTTTTTATACTACATGGGTGGCGAACAAGCATACGGCCTACCTGATGGTAAGCGGTTACCGTAGTCTTTAGACGCTAGCAACACCAGAGGCATCACTTACGCGTCGCCATCCTCAAGGAAAGGGATAGAAGGTGGATAGCAAGAATAATAAGGAGATGATAGGAAAGATATTAAGGAGAGAAGGGGGTTTGGGCTTCCGTCGCTCTCACACACCATAGGAGTACTCTTAGTACTACCGTTATTACACGCTGATCTTATGTGAGAGGGTGGAACTTCCCCGATCGAACCGGCCCATTCATGCTAGGATAGACAGTACTCTACCACTAAAAAATATCCTGTTATGACAACCTTCCTTCTTCAATAAAGTCCATTGATTACAGTGATGTGACCGTATTGGATGAATACAAACAATTCATTGCCAACTTTTGAGGATTTTCGTTTACGGCGGTTCTCGGTTTAACTATGTCCTAAACATATTCTTAACATCCATAGCAACATAGTTGCGAAGCCGTAATTTGGAGACAATCTTTCTTTAGAAATATTTATAAATATATTTAGCATTTGACATGCTTAGCCATATACATTAAACACAAAGTGGAAAATGTGAAATCGAAAATAACAGTCACGATCATGATTTGAACCTGCATCTCCTGGACACATGGGGAATGGTCCATCCACATAATTTATCAGTATGCGTGTATTTAGAAGTACATAATGCAAATGCACATTGTACATAGACATACATACATATACTCACGCCTGTTACCCAGAGGGATAGGCAGAGACAACTGATTGCCATTAATTTCTAGAGAGTACATATAAGTACAAACGCACGTTGTTACTTTCATTAATCTCGTGAATTTAAACCTGTCAACATGCTCAAGTCACACGCACCTAATAAAAGACGTGATATAGTGAAACTACTAACTAACATAGAATATACCAACGTAGTTTTTAAAGTCAATTCTCAGTTTAATTTACTATCGAAGAGCATTTTAAATCTTTGGTACAGATTCGTCTAACTTTAATTGAGAGTTTCCAAAACTAGAATAACATGGAACATAAATCAATATGTTTGTCGGTAATAGACAAGTCGACGCTGTTAAGAGGAATGCGGAGTGGTGGTGTGACGAAACACAAAGTCTGTGTTGCCGCATTGAGTACGAGCGGCCGCAGCAAGTACTGTGATATTAAAGTAATATGCACTTACATAGTAATCTCATCTAAAATACAGATATTTTAACTGACAAAGGTTTGCGTGATTACTTAATGTATTGATGTTATGTTATTTTTAGTTCTTAATTCTGAATCTTAAGGTAAGAATATTATGCAAATCTATCATTTAACTTTATTAATATTATAAATAAATTTAGTGTCCCGTCTTCGTACTCCGTCGAATTCTAATCGTGAAATTTGTTACACAAACAACTTTAGACCCAAAAGCTTAAGGCTGAACATCAATAATTACAACATATGTAATAGAAACTTCATAAAAGTAACCATATTATTTACTAAGTCTACCGCAAAAAAGCAGTGTCATTGAGTTGAATATAAAAAGTAAAATATTGAATTCAATTATAATGATACTTTCTGATATTTACGCGAATGTTACACATTAACGGATTCTATGATTACTTGATTTTTTACTATCTCGAGATATACTTATAATACTTTATAACAATCCACCCGTGACCATGAATGCTGTAAAGTATTTGAAACGTTAAGATCGTAGAAAATCAAATATAAGCGCTATTTTCCGTATAAGTGCATAGTTGTATATCCTTACTAATATTATAAATGCCAAAGTGAGTTTGTTTATTTGTTTGTTCACATCATAACTACTGAAAGAATCATCATGAAATTTAGCATACATATAGTCTAGAGCGCAGAAAAGGATATAGGCTACTTATCATCCTGGAAAAAATAATGGTTCCTGTGGTATCCCACGCTATTTTTACATATCTCTATATTAATGCCGTAGAGTATATTGTAAGTATTTATATTCTGTAGTTCATACGGACACGGAGGCGCAGGCAGGATCTAGTCACCACCGAAGGAATGTAACATGGTTCCAGTGGCCCGCCAATAAAGGCGGAGAGACGGCACACGGCGGGTTTCTTTAGTGGGTGCAGGCCCCACACTACCCTGGTCGTTGCCCCGAACGATAGGGTGTGCGGTTAGGAACATTTTTTCCCGCCATAACAAAAAAAAAAAAAAAAAAAAAAGGCAGGATCTAGTCAATAATAATGTCAAATCTTTTTGAATGACGAACGAAGCCCATGAAATATAAATAACAGGGCACACAGTTTCTACTATTTGCGAAAAAAGTTTTTACTATTTGCACAAAATTCTTATATTCATTTAAGTGCTGCTATTTCGTATACAGCAACGGTTTGATTTTTGATTTGACTAACATAATACAAAAACGCCGCACGCCGGCTGCGCAAACGCACCGCCTACGGAAGACAGGTGCGTGCGCTTCCCTTGTTTATAACTACAAAATGCAATATAAGATTATTTCGTTTCTGTTGGTTTTATTTTAGTGCAATATTATTTATATGTAGACGATATCTTATATAAGACACAAGAGTAAAAATAAAAAATGACGCTATTTTGAGGACAATGGAGTATTAGTTTGGTTTTATAACTTGCATTCCGAACACCAACGTTATTATGCGTATATTGATGAGATAATCTTTTAATTTTGTCGTATCTCTTATAAAATACAGTTCCAAAAATTACCAGCTTATCAAGATTAGATTTTAGCATGTCATAAATACTATAGAAGCATTTAAATACCAAATACCACGATTTCATATTCTAAATGAGATGTACCTGAACTTCAACCTTTTAAAATCAATTACAATACTTAATCAGTTCGTAAGTCTCTTATCAAGTTACTTCACACTGTCGTAGAGCATTTAAATGACTGTCAGCTGTCGGAATCAATCACAGAATTATGGATGCGCCATATGTATTTATAAGTCAAAGTTCGCGTCGCAGAAAGCTGTGTAAATTCTATAAAACTGACAATTTAAAAAACTGCTAGTGTCATGAGTTAAATGCAAATTTTATGCAGGCACAAATATATCTTCGAAATTTTTGAGCCAAGTCTTAGAAGACATACTCTTTTTTTTTAATTTTTTTTTATTGCATGTAGTGGCAGACGAGCCACGGTCCATCTGATGGTAAATGGTAACCGTCGCCCATGGACTCGACTATACCGAGAGTATTGTCAAGCCGCTGCTCACCAATTCATTTCACAGATATGAAATGAAATATAAATGGCTATCTCCTGCTACAGCCAAAACGCAACGATGTGCTTCATGGCCGGTCACACGGGAGATGGTGGTACCAACCCGCTTGGGCCCGATACCAAGTGAGTACTCCCACTTGGTACCCAGCCCTACCACCAGTCATGCAATTGATGATAATTGCTTACTTCCCTTAGTCGCCTCATACGACACCCGTGGAAAAGATTGGGATGGTGACACTTGTATTCTTAGTCCGTCACCACACGGACAAACTCATTAGAAATAGTTTACACAACACCTTATGCAGATCATTCCTACTCTATATAAATGGTATTAATAAAACATTTTTTTTCATAAATCCCGTCGATATTCAAAGCTACATAGCTTAGCAAATATTACGTACGTTAGGAGTGCGTGATTGTGCATGATTTGCGTGTGTGCTTATATATTCATCTCCCTGTTTATCTCACTAGCGACTAAAAGCTACTATTCCGACTCACGCCTACATCATCATCATAGATAAGATTTGACGTAGTCGTACATAGAGATATTAGACGCGTCGCAAGACCAGTCCAAGCCCAGACCAGTGTGACAAGCTAAACAGTTACTTGCAGTCGTACTTTTGCATCAACAACAAACTTTATTATCCTACTCTTTATATATAGATAAGCATTTCTTATAGTTTAATAGTCACTCGCTCTTCTACTTTAACCATATCCTTCGTACAGCAACTAGAAAATACAATGACCACAGTAAATTCCAGAGATATCTATGCTTATATTTAAAGTTGACGCAAACCGCAATGCGGTTCCACGCTTCCTAGTTCTCATACGTTTCATAGTGAACAGCTAAAGACAGTTTGAAGACTTGTTTATAAACTAATAAATATAATTGTAATGTATAGGTTTTACCAGATCACTATAAATAATAATAGCCTTCCTTATCCCAGCATAAATGGGCCGGCTTGATGGGGGAAGTACCAGCTAAGTAAGCAGCAGACCAGCATAAAACAACGGTATCTATTCCTACCATTGTGTTTCGTATGGTGAGTGAGAGCGCCGGAGACCCAAACCCTGTGCCTATCCTCTCTTTATTATCCTTCCTCTCCATCCCTTTCTTTGGAGATGGGCGACGCGCGAGTGATGCCTCTGGTGTTGTTAGCGTATACCTATAGGCTTCGGTAACGGCTTACCATAATGATGGGCGTATGAATGTTTGAAAAAAAAATTTTTTTTTAATATAACAACCACCTTCAAAAGACTCCTAGGAACTAAAAAGCAAAATATAATTGATATTTACATACTATTCCCGTGCTAGATATTTTTTTGTATAGGTTCTCATAAGACAGTACGTTTCACCAATCTACGCTATTTGCGCTCAAGTTGGTCACAGTAAAACATTAAGTAACTAAAGTTTAGTTGAAGAACGGTAAGTTCAGGCAAATTACGCAAAAAAATCAATCAAAAAAACTAAAATATAAATTGCAATAAGGCCTAGATTTTGTAGGCAGGCATACTTATCACTTATCTACTGGGAAGTGGTAACTGCCGCTAGTGGATGAGGTATTACCGACTAAATCATACCCATAGAGTGGTCAGTCAAAAAAAGACAAGTAGTGTTGCCATATTATAACTAGTCCTGTTCGTTGTTCAAATTTTGCTCGATGTAGGTGGGCGTCATTGAATTGAAACTAGTTCTATATTCACTTGCAGTAGATATATTAAATACTGACATAAGTGTTAGGTAAGCAGCGAATTGCTCCAGTTAACTTGTATTGAATATTGTCATTGATATGATAGGGACAAGTTTCTCGATATCCTATTAATACAATATTATAATAACTGTAGTAACAGGTAGCATGTTGGTGTTACATTGGTGAAAAGCTTTGTTATTTATATCCTGTACAAGGCATAAATCCATATACTTACTAGTATTATAAATGCAAAAGTGAGTGTTTTATATGTTATGCTTTAACGCCATAACTACTGAACTAATCATCAGGAAATTAATTGTAAAACATTTTACACTGGCTGACATTTAGGTATAGTCTTTTTTAATAAAATAGTACATTTTGTCCGTGTCTGACGGACTAAGAATACAAGTGTCACCACTCCGTTCTTTCCCACGGGTGTCGTACGAGGCGACTAGCGGCAAGCAATTATCACCCATTGCATTACTGGTGGTATGGCTGGGTACCAAGTGGGAGTACTTACTCACTTGCTATCGGGCCCGAACGGGTTGGTACCACCATCTCCTGTGTGACGTTCTTTCCCACGGGTGTCGTACGAGGCGACTAGGGAAAGTAAGCAATTATCACCCATTGCATTATTGGTGGTATGGCTGGGTACCAAGTGGGAGTACTTACTCACTTGCTATCGGTCCCGAACGGGTTGGTACCACCATCTCCTATGTGACCGGCCATATCGATGTGTTTTGGTTGTAGCAGGAGATAGCCGTTAAATTCTTTCATTTCATATATGTGAAATGAAATTGTGAGCAGCGGCTTGACAATACTCTGGGTATAGTTGAGACCAAAAGCTACGGTTACCATTTACAATCAGGTGGGCCGTGACTCGTCTGCCACCAAACGCAAAAAAAAAAATTAACAAATGAAAAGAAAATATCTCTAACGGAAAAGAAATATCTATACGCACATACAACGTCGCACGTAAATAAGTAAGAAAAATCAGGGTAACCACACCTTGATTATAAATTTGCACTGTAAGTTGCACAAGTCTGCTAGATTAGTCCTATAAAGATTTCCACGCATTTTACCCGCTATTCAGCAAAACAGTTTACGACTACTGATTACTCTAGAATTAGAAGTTAATTAAGATTGTTAAATGATTTTGCGCTATTTGATCGGTTTATACTAAAGTTATAGAATCTATAATAGTGATTTCAATTTTATTGCTCGGTAGGTTTAATTAAAACAATTTTATTACAACATTCGTATTATTCAACTGTAAATCAGGGCAAACAAACGAAGTAACCTTCTATTACATTTATGACATAACTTCCTACAACTCCTTGTGGTCGTCGGACTAGGGGGTCTATGTTCATTGCTCTGTGTTTCATTTTTAGAGAGTACCTATAATATTGCCCTACCATCAAAAATTAATTTTGTAGCTTTGATGTGAAGGTATAACATATTATGTACTCTTGCGCACTTCTCTACCTGAACATTTGTCCGTGTGGTGACGGACTAAGAATACAAGTGTCACCACCCCATTCTTTCGCACGGGTGTCGTATGAGGCGACTAAGGGACGTAAGCAATTATCATCCATTACACGACTGGTGGTAGGGCTGGGTACCAAGGTGGAGTACTCACTTGGTATCTGGCCCGAGCCGGTTGGTACCACCATCTCCCGCGTGACCGGCCATGAAGCACATCGTTGCGTTTTGGCTGTAGCAGGAGATAGCCGTTTATATTTCATTTCATATCCGTGAAATGAATTGGTGAGCAGCGGCTTTACAATACTCTCGGTATAGTCGAGTCCATGTGCGACGGTTACCATTTACCGTCAGATGGAACGTGACTGGTCTGCCACTACATGCAATAAAAAAAACATCCTTTTTGTCAAATTTATATATTCTATTAAGTAAAACGCTCTAAAGTGATTTTTAAAACACAAGTCCAATAAAGATTTAAATCAGGCTACAGAAACATATATTCAAATTTAATTATTTCCAAGATTACTTAAGCTAGATCATTAATTACTTAAACAATTATCCGTTCCGTTAATAAGTTGTGTAAACAGAAGTCGCCTACATTGGTCAGGTTATTTAACGAGCTAAGACAAAGATATTTACTGGCCATAAACCAGATTTAAGCATCGTCATAATTCTAAGTAAAAGTCAACCGTGAACAACTAAAATAATGAAGAAGAAATAAATTAATGAAGTAAAATCATGTACACAATTTCGTAATATTTAAAATCCGTAGATCCGTTAATTTTATTTGTACCGAAAATATATTACGTATCAGATAGAAAAGTTTCACACCAGCAGGCTCGTAAAAATATTTTAATTTAAATACCACTAAAAAGTATTCTAAGATTCTAACTAATTAATGGTTTGACAATATAGGCGGAGAGAAAGCACATGGCGGGTTTTGTGAGGTAGCCCCACAATACCCTCTTTGTTGTGAACAACGGGGTGTGCCGTCAGATATATTTTTTGCCGCCTTAACAGATAAATATTAGAGCGTCGGCAGCACTCTATTCCCTTCTTGAAATTTTAGTACTATATTTAAAACAACTAAGCTGTGAAAGAAGAGATTATATTTATTGTTGGAGAAATGGTTAAGAAGCAGTACATAAACGCAGAGTCCATAAAAATGAGACATTAAACTCAAAATCACACTCGTAAATTAACAACTTAATTGTAAACTCTTAGAATCTTTATAGATCGGACTTCGTCAAATTTTACAGACATAATCTTGGTATTTGTATCACGTTAAATTCGGTTCTAAGGGAATTAGTCGTAAGAATCGTAAAACTCAATTCTAAGAGAATTTATCGTAAAAATCTCACCGCAATTAAATTCTCACCTGTGCGCAGCTAAGGATATAAATTTTATATAGCATCGGCTTATACAGAATAATAAAAAACAGGGTTATATACATTATTTACATACATATTATAGCATCACGCCTGTATTCCCCTAAAGGGTAGGCAGAGATTTATTATACATCCACGGTTCGCCAGCTATGTTTAAGTTCCACGTAATAGGGGGCAAGCCTATTGCCGTCTACCGGGCACATTTCTAAACTCCGGGCTGCTACTGAGAATTTTTCTTTTTACGAAAAAGCTCAATAGCACCCGGGGATCGAACCCGAGAGCTCATGATCAGCAGTCGCTTATACTACCGCTGCGCCACAGAGGCAGTTTATTTAATTTTTCAGTTCAAAGTTTGAAGAAAGAGTTCAACCGGATTTTTACCAACGGTGCCAAACGAGTCAACGGCCTGTCTGATGATAAATACTTGGATAATTCCAAGTCCCGGAGCTACGGTATGTTCTTAGCAATACATGCATCATAGTCTACCATATATAGTCTCACTAACAAACCTGAACACTATGTAATAATAATAATGATGTCCAGACCGTCATTTCAGTTTATAGTGGTCAGTATCAACAGATACTAGCCATGTACTCAGAATATCTTATAGTGCACGAAATGTGTGCGCAAACACAAGTGTACTCTCTGTTCCCTCACTCTCATAGTCCGATGGGACGTCATTCCGATACAACTGAAGAGATATTAGGCGCAGTACCAATGGCTTTAAATACCACCGACTTCCCTAACTCCGAGCTGTTATTGAGAATTTCTTAACGGAAAAACACTAACTATTTGTTGGCCTGATCCGGGAATAGAACCCGAGACGTCGCGATCAGCATAGTGTATGCACACTACTGCCAGACCACCGAGGTAGTTACACAATACATACAAGAGAGTCGCAATACACTAACATCCTTGCATTACACACAAAGTTTCCTTAGAACTCGAAAACGGTTTTGGGGCATTTTTAATTCATCACAAGTGTTAGAAAGTCTATCGACCACCTACAATTTGTCGATTACTATATTAGGACAGAAAAAGGAGTGGAGGCGAAACTATCGATAATTTATCAGTCGTAATTTTAGCCTGAGGCAATCGTAAATATTTTATTAGATTAAGCTTCGAGATAACCACCAACCACGAGCATTCAAATACCTTAGCTACTAACACCACTTAATTGAGTCGTTCACCAAATCGTACAAAAAGTTAAGCTTGTTGACTCTTTTTATATAAACTAAAGTATCAAAATTTCCTTATCTTTCCGCTAAAATCGAGGTAATGCAATCGCTAGAAAGTTTTGTTAATAAACCCTTACAAAATATTCTGATTAAAATGAAGAATCACAAGGACTTATTATCTTTACAGTCTTCCTCCTCATTTCTTCTCTATTATTCTTCCTCTCCACCCCTCATCCCTTTCCCTCAGTGTGCGGAAGTTTCACTCAGGAGAGAGTACCCAAGAACCACTTAGATAATGTCACACGGTTCGATTGGTCCGAGAATGCAGGTGAAGAGACGGCACACGACGGTGTTGTCAACGTGCAAGTGATGCGTGTGGTGTACCTAGCATCTATAGGCTATGGTACCTAACTACTTGCAGACGGGCACTTTTATTAATAGTATGAAAAACATCATAATTGATACACAGGTTGAATTGTAAAGTAAACTTCAAATATTAAATTATGTTGAAATCAAGATCTTCGTAAGATTAAACTAATTAATTATTTCCTTTTTTACTTGGGCAAAGCATAGTTAGTTTTAGAAATTTATTCTATGAGTTTACTCTTTTCCGATTGAAAGGAACCGTCCTTCAATATGTACATATAAGATTTGATGAATAAGTAATTAAAATATGTTGATATATAATGAAGTATATAATGAAGCTTTAGAAATATTAAAGTCCTTATAGAGGCATTACAGAAATAACTGTAACTTGAAATTAGAATATATACGATGAAATTGCAAAACATTTTATAATACTTACGCAAAAATTGTGACGCCGATATGTTCGCATTACTTAAACTATGCTGTCTGCTTTGTCATCTGCAACAAACAAATATTAATGATTAATTTACAAATTAGAATATTGTATGTGATATGAATTAGAATAATATATGCATCTGATAGGTGGCGTAATCGTGACGTCTAAAATCAATTGTGAAGTAGAGATTGGGAGTTGCGGTCTAGAACACTTCCCCAGATTGGAAGGTACGCAGGTGCGAATCCCGCTCACAGTAAAGCTCTCTTTTTCCACTTTCACAAATAATTTGTTCTTTACAAACACTAATCAAGCAATCGTAGGCTAAAAGACAGACGAAATAGCAACCACACAAAACACTCTCGATTCAAACCACCGGTGCCACTCTGACGACTTTTTAAAATTAAATATGTAATTATGTATCATTTGAATAATGAAAAAAACATCGCAAGGAAACTTTTGTTAATGCTGGCGAAATACATAATACGCCGAGTATGAGACAATTTTTCTAAAAGAACGCCTCAGACAAGGGTCAAGAAAACCTTGACACAGCTTCCACTTCTTCCTCGTGATCCTATACCTAATCTTAATTTGAATATTCACTACGTGATAAACAGATATAGACCCGAACATAATTAAAAAAATTACCTCATTACTTTGAAGAATATTTACTCATTTATCCTTATGAGAGATCAGAGCTGTTTCCCGAATTAAATCAACGTTCTAAGAATCATCACTTCCACTATAAATTGCAAGCTTTTAGCATTAAATCCAACCATTGCATCAAGATCCTTGGGGTCAGCTCCCAACATTGTTCAAATACAATGCAATTGTGAGAAAGAATCGCCAGCGGAACAATAGCACCCAGTCAGCAATTAGCAAAGCCAATTAATTATTTGTTTAGAGAAGTGAAATGTATTCGATTTGTTAAACTGATTGTTTGGAAATAATGCGATTAACAAACGTTTTATTGTCATGTTTATTGTTAAGCGGTAGAAGGATGTAGTATAGAGCTTTATTGATGATGTTTCCAATATGTTTGAGTCATGAAATAATAAACATATATATATATATATATATATGTCATATAATGACAAATCATGAGAGAGGCTAAATGAGAAAGAAAAGCAGGCATAACTTTACATAGGATTTACCTTTAACGTCGCCCTGGGGATTGTAAAAAATGCCGCTCTGGACACTATAAAAATAAATCCCTGTGATCTTAATACTGAGATTTTTACTCACACTGCAAATTTTAACGTCCTTGGTTATTTATCCCTAGCAGGCCTAGTATAAACTACAGCGCTATGAACGCTATAATATAAACAAATTAAAAATTATTAAAACCTCTTTACAAATATTTCATAATGGCCACTTCTATAGTTACATAAACTGGTACAGTAATTAATACTCTTATTTCTTTAGATGAACTCGAAAAATAAATCAACGAAATGAGTAATTAATTACCTAACAAGACCAGACAAGTAGAAATGAGAAAATAAAAGGTAAATGTAACAACCCTTGCATAAGTGATGTCAACGTCGCGGTGCAGCGCGTAGGCGCATGGTGGGTGTGGGAACCGGTCTCAGTGACTCACTTGTAGGACAATATATTTGGTAGTCGGACACTTGCGTCAGGAAGCTCATACAAATAAGGTTCAATTATTTTGAAGTAGGTATTAGTGTCTCCTTTAGTAAATTAAATTCTACCCGCGAATTCACCCAGGTGGCAGGCGTCGTCGTCAGCACACTAATGATTTCTATGTAAAATTGCTATCCCATAAGAAATATGCCTTTTTCTAGGATCAATAAAATAAATAAATATTCACGGACATTTTCACACAACGTCCTCTGGTCCCAAACTAAGCTTAACGCTTGTGCTATGGGTACCAGATTACGGATATAATACATATATTACTTTTTTTTTGTAAATACATACATATAATAGATAGAAAACACCCAGACGCAGTACAAATATCTGTGTTCATCACACAAATAATTGTCCTGAGTGGGAATCGAAACCATGACCTCGTGCACGGAAGTCGGTTGCAATACCGACTACGCCACGAGGCCCGTCAAAATACAAAGTAGCCTACGTCCTTTTTCGGTTTCTGGACTATACGTACCATCCCATCAGCCTTTCAAAGTCCACTGCTAGACATATACCTCCCCAAGAGAACGCCACAACGAGCGGTATCTACCGATATTTGAACTATACCTATCTATGCTAAATTTCATGATAACCGGTTGAGTAATAGGCGTGAAAATGAATGTGATGCGTATTTGCATTATACTATTGAAAGAATTAAGTATACATACATTATCTATATTCATGCTTTATATGGAGTTCTATGACGTATTTTTGAAATTGAAAGTTGAAGAGATTTTTCGTATAAATTGTCTACTCCAAATTCTTATTTTATATTATAAAACGTCAAAGTAAATAAATGGTATCAAACTCCCAAATTCCAAAGTGCATGCCTTGACTACGGTAAACGGTTCATCGTCATTTTTTGGTGTAAATAGTCGTAATAATCTGTACTCGTATAATGAAAATCGAATCCAAAAAAACAACGCCATCCAGGCCAACATATCAGTTTCTAGGTTTCTACAAATCACAAACATTTTTTTTTAAAGTATAAATTATTTGTGAATAAGGAAAAAGATATTTTTAGTAATCAAAGAGAGAAGATCGGATTTAGCGCCCAGAATGCAATTATTATCAATTATACCATTTAACAACATTTCTTTGATCACTGATAATTATTTAACGATGTCTTTCTTCATCTTGATCGTGTTTAGTCTCGTCACTACAGACTTGCTCTAACTGGCTCGACCAGGAATCAAACCTGTTGATTGATCGTGGACGTACCGACAGGAAACAGTTGAATTGTAAGGTGTATCGTTACGGGCTTTTTCCTTATCGAGCAAACATAAGTATAAATTGCACTCCCATGATTTAACAGTGCTTTCATACACAAGATGTATAATGTATATGGTTTTAGAATTAATTGTACGTGAGAAAAAGTGAGGAAGCACTTATTTAACGTCTAATTTACTACCACAAAAAATAACGATAACAATTATCAGCCTTGGACGTCTATCATCTAAGTCCACCCGTGATCATGAATGCTGTAAAGTGTTCGAAACGTCGGGATAGTAGTAAAATCAAGTAAACGCGATAGATTCCGTAAACGTAGTTTTATTTCAAAACGATAACAATTTAAATTTTCTATTACAGTATCTTTTCGATTTTGTTTCAATTATTTTTAGGAAAATTGCTTTCACGCGCTCTCAAATAAAAAATAATAGCAATTCACTACACTAAACACATACCTAGCCATTCATTACACCGAAAATAGGACCACCCGTATGCCGCTCTTAAAATCGCAACAATTGTATCGATCTTTCGTAATCGATGTAACTGTATACAAGATCGATTTATGAGTACATCGGACAGAGTTTAGATGCAACTTAAAAAAACGTGATACAATTTTGGCTTTTATAGGCGTCTATGTGTGAGCTAAATTAAGTCACTGAACAAAAGAATCGAAATGAATCCGAAGGAATTGAATAAATAAGTAGAAATCTGATCACAAACAAGATTTATTTGTGCCACGCGGATAGGTAATAATAAATCTAAGTTGTCATCTATATGATACTTTCAAATAAATATCTTCATAAGATGAATGTCTTCATTCAAAAAGGAAACGGCTATAATGTCATTGTATTGCTGGTGATAAGATCCACGCTGAGGCAATTTTCGGTTAGGGAGTGATCCAACAATCTTGCGAAATATAATGTGATTTGGTCAATATTTATTGTGATTCTGATAATGATAAATGTGGCTTTGACAATGTTAATGTTAATAAAAAAATGTAATAAACTACAAGATACGATAAATTCAAGAACACTTTATTACGCAGTTTGTCAAAAAACTAAGATTAGAAAAAGCTTACGCAACAGCAATATTTACTCAAGTATATTGAAGTGATTTTTGCAAGTTAGTTACTATAGTATAAGTCTCCAATCTATAGTTATGATCGCGGGGATAAGTAACTAATAGACGGGTAATAAAAGTTTATAGATGGGTGAGCGCGTCCCAGTAAGGAGGGCTCTCTCTTTCACTTACTGAAGATGTTTAATGTTCCATCGGCGAACCAAGTCGAGAGAATAGAGAGTCTACCTGTGTCAACTTTTTTGTGAACTATACAGGCGGCTCAGATACTACTTCTATTGGAAATGATTGCCGTGAAAAATAAGACCATAGATAACTGCGTGAGAAGACCTTTGTAGAATCATATTATGTAATAAATCATTATATTTGTAACTCGCTCTATATCGATAACGAATCGAACGCTTATTTTTTCAATCTTTTGTTTAATGCTAGTTGTATACGTCTGAAACGCGTAATATAATAATCATCAGCAGTGGACGTTGAAGGGCTGATGGATGGATAGACGGCAATAGACTCGCCCCCTATTACTGGCGAACCGTGGATGTGTAATACACCTCTGCCTACCCCTTCAGGGATACAGGCGGAATCCTATGTTTTTGATGTAGGTATGTTAACTAATACTTTTAACACGCGTACATACTACACCTAATGAGAGTCATCAACAGTTATGTTACTGTCCTCATTGTAAGGCTATTCTCATGTTTCCAAACGACCTACTTAGTTAAGAGCACAATTATCTCTTAAAGAAAACTAATTTTTGTGACGCTGCGCAATGTTTTCACAATTCTCGAAATCTACCAATAACAAACCATATAATAACAAAAACAATAGGTAGGTATATATACCTACTTATAATAACATTAACATCATCTAGGCACCGACTTCAAACACATCAGTAGGTGTCTAGCACGGAAATTGTATGTAAATACTAAATTATTTTTTGGTTTTTAGCTTAAGGTGTCTTTTGAAGGCGGTTTCTTTTTGATTTAAAAATAATTTATTGTAATATCTAAATATGTAGCTTTTTTTTTTGAAGTGAAACTTCTATTGCGACTTCCAACAAGGTTGCGTTAAACGTTTAACGCTACCACGGAGAGGGTATGAAAGCACTGTTCACTTTCAACGCTCCTGGGGAGGGGGAATAGAAAGAGACAGAGCGAGAGTGAATGCGTGGCATTCGAACGCATGCGCGTAGTATACCTATACCTTTTTTTTTGGATATTTCTCCACTCGAAAATGATAATTAAAAGATGCGATCAATTGTGAATTGTAAGCAATGTTGATAAAGTTTGTCTTAAAGAAACTATATGATTTCACAAAAAATCTAATTCTACCCCTTCCCATTTTCATTTCCACATTACGAAGTTTCACTTCATCCGCGCGGAGGGACTCCACGAACAATTTTTTTTTACTAAATGCATATATGTATTAAAGTATGAAAACTAAATAACAAAAAAAAACCTATTTTTTAAATTTTTCTTTTCAATAGTTGAATATTGATTACGGGGGTCGTAGCCTAGTTAGTACTTACAGTGCGAATGATCGGCGAGGTTAATTAAGCAACTTTCGCTCAAGTAGCAGTCAGATGGGTGATCAAAGTTGACACCTATTAGTGGACACCTGACCTTCGTGCTTCGGAAGGCACGTTAAGCGGTGGGTCACAGTTGTCAAATAACATCCTGGCAGACGTTACATGTGATCAGCCCTGAATAAAAATCTGACTCCGGTCTTGATCTAAGGTCACCAGTAGTCCCCTTAAATGTCGTGAAGGACAGATAGGCAGTCGCTCCGTGTAAATATTGGTCGACAAACTAAAACCGAACAGATCAGAAGACAACCCCAATAAAAAGATTGGGATATAAGGCTAGAGAGATGAAATTAAATATTTCTTCATAAATAATATCTATCTATTACTATTACAAAAGCTGTAACAGAGCTGTGTCTGTACATCTAAGATATTTGAGAAAAAAATTCTATATTAAGCTATACAGGCAGTGTCTGAACACAAAATATTTTTTTTTAGATTTTTTGTCTGTTTAATCAGTTTGTTTGTTCGCGCAACACACAAAAACTGCTGAACGGATTTGATGCATTTTTTTTTATTTGATAGCTCTTGATAAGACTTAAAAACTGGTATACATTTTATCCCGGTACTATATCGGGAACCTGAGATATAACCCAAAAACAAGCTTTTGGCTGGGGCCGAGCCGCGGGCAAAGGCTTAGTAATATCTACAATAGTTAACAAAGTCATGTCTTCTGCAACCTTATATTAGAGAAATAAGTTAAAAACTATCTTACGTTATCATTTTGAGTTTCTCAACAAAATGTTGATAAACAAAAACACCAAATTATAAAAAGAAAGAAATCAAATACCTACTTTTTTTATTTCACACACGTACACACGAATATGCATAGCAATGCTATAAATAACTAGTACTCAAAAAAATAAAAGAAATCAAAATGTAAGAATAATAAACTGCCTCGGTGGTGCAGCGGTAGCGTGAATGACTGTTGATCATGAGGTCTCGGGTTCGATCCCGGTGTTGGGCGGTGCTATAAAACTTTTTAAACATTCTCAGTGTGCCCGGAGTTTGGAAATGCGCCCGGTAGACGGAAATAGGCTCGCCCCCTATTACGTGGGACTTAAACATAGCTGGCGAACCGTGGATGTGTAATACACCTCTGCCTAGCCTTTAGGCGTACAGGCGTGATGCAATGTATATAATAAAAAGGCTTACACGCTAATCATAATTCAGATACAATAAGGAAGAAGAGAAACACAGAGGTACTATACGCTAAAGATACAAGACTACATTTATCTATCTATACTATTATAAAACTGTAACATAGCTGTGTCTGTACATTTAAGATATTTGAGAAAAAATTACTGTAATAGGCTATATAGGCGTGTCTAAACACAAAACGATTTTATCCGTGTGGTGACGGATTAAGAATACAAGTGTCACCACCCCATTCTTTCCCACGTGTGTCGTATGAGGCGACTAAGGGAAGTAAGCAATTATCATCCATTGCATGACTGGTGGTAGGGCTGGGTACCAAGTGGGAGTACTCACTTGGTATCCGGCCCGAACGGGTTGGTACCACCTCCCGTGTGACCGGCCATGAAGCACATCGTTGCGTTTTGGCTGTAGCAGGAGATAGCCGTTTATATTTCATTTCATCTGTGAAATGAATTGGTGAGCAGCGGCTTGACAATACTCTTGGTACAGTCGAGTCAGTCGGTCTTCTCGGTATAGTCGAGTCCATGGGCGACGGTTACCATTTACCATCAGATGGACCGTGGCTCGTCTTCCACAACATGCAATAAAAAAAACGGTTCTTTTTAGAATTTTTGTCTGTTTGTCTGTTCGCACATCACGCAAAAACTACTGAACAGATTTTGATGCAACCTTTTTTATTTGAAAGGCCTTGATTAGACTTAAAATCTGGTATACATTTTATCCCGCTACTATATCGGGAACTTGAGATATAACCGAAAAACTAGCTTTTGACTGCGGCGAAGCCGCGGGCAAAGGCTAGTATTATATTTTATTATTATTACTAAAAAAACTGTAGTATAATTTGTTTTCCATTAAACTATTAGTAAAGTAGATACGACAGAGAAACTCTTGATTTACCTGTCGCAAGACATTATGAAAGTCAATTAACATGGACAAAAGATAGGAAGAAATGGCCACTACTAGTTACCGGTTAGAATAAATAAACTGTTTGATAATGACGTTCAGCTTCCAGTGAATTCCGTTACAATATAAGTTGTGATATAGTAATTATGTGTTACATAATATGTTAATTAAAGTTAAGGCTCTAAATAGACTTCGAATACACAATGATAAAATATGTACCCACTCAGACAGAACTTCATTCTAAAGCCGGTGTTGTGTTAAATCATTGAATGCGTCATATAATAAAATAAAAAAGTGATCTCACTTTTTATATTGGGTCATTTTACGATCTTATAACATAATATCACACATAATTTACTACAATAAAAAATATGTCGTATATAATCGTGTATAACGGTCAATATAACTACCATATAACGATCAGTATTTGCATAGAGCAGTTATAGTACTGCTCTAAGTGTGTGCTAAGAGCATTACTAACACAAAGTTATAGAGGTATGTTCCCAGCCTGAGAGTTGAGACAATGTACCTACTTTTTTTTTTGTTTAGGCGAGAAAAAATGTACCTAACCGCACACCCCGTTGTTCGGGGCAACAAACAGGGTAGTGTGGGGCCCTCACCCACTAAATAAACCCGCCGTGTGCCGTCTCTCCGCCTTTATTGGCGGACCACTGGAACTATGTTACATTCCTTCGGTGGTCCGCCGGCGGCTTACCCTTTCGGGTACTTCTTTTCAAACAATATGTAATCTATATCTATATCGATTCTGAGGAATTTTCTTTTGTTAAACGCCTTTTGTTACAAATGATAAGATTTGTCGTATCTATATTACGGGCATCCCGTTTGTAAGCAATGAGGTTCGCTGTTTTCCGTAATTTGGCAAGTCTTATACGGGACCGAATATTGTTTTATATTTTAAGAATAGGTTTAATCAAGCGTCTAAAAATCTAAAACTTGATAGGACTGAAATATCAATATCTTTATAAATTCTTTAGTGATAGGAGTAAAACATTCATATCCGTAATAGTACACTTGTTTTAAATTTTAATAACAAGAACATTGATATGTCACGTCTTTTAATACTTTCTTGATCACGTATTTGTTATACTTGTATCGCTTAAAATAACAGATTACGTATGGTCACCCTAGGCAAAAAGCATTCAATCCGAGTGGTGGGCCCACGTTGAATAAAAATAATTGCGATCGAGATTTCAATGCTGACTGTCATGCCTGTTATCTGAGTAAAAAGATTTAATACTTTATAGAAGTCAAATGAATGAGAACTTGTTAACGGTATTGAATAACTTACTATTAAAATACCTTGTTTAAATACTATAATAGTATAAATAATATTTGCCCTAGATTCCATCCATCAGCCACTTAACGTCCACTGCTGGACATAAGCCTCCCCAAGAATGGGGGATAGTGCCGTAATCTCCACGCTTGGCAAGCGGGTTGGCGATCGCAGTGGATGTTATTAATACTCGAAGGAGTGCTGCTGCCCACTCCCCTGGTATTCCCTCTGTCGGCTCATACGACTCCCATGGCTGGAGAGGGGTGGCACAATTCTAAAGCCAGCCCCACACGGCAAAAGGCCCTAGATTCAATGAGAATGTGTTCGTTGGCATATATACGAGTACATATATTGCTATTACAATATTTATTTTTTAATAATTGCTGCGGTACCTCACTAGTAACCCTAAAACTCGTACGAATTACTTATTGTACACGCATACGTAAGCTGTTGGGTTCTTTCACTTTTCACTTCCCATCAGGATTGCCTTGGCAGGTCAACCGCCATTAGCAATAAAAACAAAACCATATACATTCAGCATAGAGGTAAAGTAAAAAGTTTCTAACTTAAAGCATCGCAGATCGATGTATCGACAGTTTTACGATAAACACTTACGCCGGGATTGCTCAGACACGATTCAATTTAGTACGTCGATAGTAAAACTACGCCCGTGCTCGCAAGTTCTATCTACAATTCGCTAACTACAGTTTAATACACGAAGTTGTCTATTTCAAAATGGACGTAGTTTAGTTTTCACTAAGATAACAATACATCTAATGCGTTATTTATTATCTATAACATATACTATATGTATTAGCAAAAAAAAATATCTGGCAAAGGTAATGCGCCGCCAGCATTTCATACAAGGGCAAAATAGAACTTACAATGAAAAATAAATGTCGGCAAACTGAATACCGTATGCGTCCAATTGACAATTCTTTCGAATGGAATTTTATCGAGCCATTCTCTTGTCCTTTAGTTGGTCTTACAAGGCTCGAAGTTTTTTAACAAGCACAGAGAATACTGTGATACAGCCGTTAAAGTATACGATGTAAAAAAAAATATCTAAATGTATTGCAGTATTGTGGTTATTACTCTATTTCCTTAAGTGCAGTAGGTTTTTAAATACCAGGTTTAAGAACGGTGCAAAATATAATCTAAGGAGGTTAAGGAGGGGATTGAAATCTCGCCTAATTTAATTCATGCTTCATTTAATTTATTAGAAAAAAGTATGGACTAAGGCGAAACAGCTTTTAATCCTTACTAATAATATAAATGCAAAAGTGTGTTTGTTTGTTATGTTTTCACGAAATATCTAGTCAACCGATCATCATAAAATTTAGCATTAATATAGTCCAGAACCCAGAAAAAGATTGTTTTTTATCCCCGAAAAAAGGATAGCAATTTTTGCTTATAAATCGTGTGTCGTATGTATTTCTATTTTAAAAACCCCACGCGGGCGAAGTCGCGGACAGAATCTACTATTTCATAGCCTTCAGGCTAATTTGTTAAGAAAGCTAGTGCGTTCAGTGCTATTAGTAGTCATTAATAATAAATGTTAATTATATTGTCTATTCCTTAATTGTATTTTTCTGAATACGAACTACATAAACATCATCACATAATGTTGCATCTTTTGAATATATGTTTATTGTGAACAAAATAAAAGGTACAGAATACTTAATTTTCTGAAAAATCATATATATGTATAGACAACAGAAATTTTAACACATTTGAAGTTTTCTTGTAGCATGTTCCTTCATTTAATTGACCGGTTTCTCTACGTCATACATCGTTAAAATGTTGTAACAGTATCCAGTTTAAATTGCGCAAAGCGAGTGAATTGATATACACAAAAAATCAACTCATATTCGATACAAAATCGAGTCGTCCGCTCTTTTTTTGTACAGGTATTTAAGTTAACAACACGCAATGAACATATTTATTTAAATTACGAACGTAATGATTCTTTAAACCGTGTGATGATGGTCTAAGATCCCATGGATGTCGTACGCGACTAAGGGATGGAAGCAATAGTCCCCCATAGCATTAGTGGTGGTATGCTTAGGTACCACGTGAAAGGACTCATATCCGGCCCGAACGAGTTCTCTTCCAACCGTGAAACACCACAGTGTTTTGATAGCTTTATATATTTTTAGGCGTTTGACATCGACGCAATAAACGTCAACCAAGTCATTAAAAAGGAATTTGCTATCGAAATTCGCAGTCCCGGTCAATTGGCAAATCTGAGACGGTATTCCAGGAGACGCAGGTTCAAATCCTACTTGCGGCTAATAACAATTATTACACATTTTCGCACTTTGTGTTAAAACCTCAGAGTGTTTCGTAGCGGGTGAAGGCAGTCCATGCAGCATTTGGCAGTTTGTTGGCAAGAGTCCATGAGCGGCGATAACCACTTAACATTTGTGGATCGTGGCTCATCTGCGACCATTAGCACAAAAAACACCAATAAGAATAGCCTTTTGTATAATATGTGGCTGGCAAACTCGCATACCCACCTGATGGTAAGCGGTTACTGTAGTCTATAGACGCTAGCATCTAACTATTTAACTAATAACAATTCAAAGCTTGACAATTAGTACATATATATAAATAAAATTAATTAAAAAAAACAATGAATAGTTGAACATTCTGACACTTCTATTTGTTAAATAGTTCAGAACGAATTACCAAAGTTCATATTGTGAATAAGTAAATCAAAACAACAACAAATTAATCACAGACAGATATAGTAATTGTTGATCAAAGGATATAAATAAGAAATAACTGTAGCGCAGGTTTCACGTTTTACAAAGAGAAAGGTTGAAGGTAAATTGTGAATCTCTCTCAAGTAGGATGCTCCGCATTGACATTTCAAGTTGAGAGCATTCGTGTTAATACTGAGATAAAATAGTTCTAAAATGAAGTAAGTGCAAAAGTTTGCAAGCGAATATGAGGTCCTACGTTCGAATTATTGTGTTTTAGTGTTTCTTAGAAGCATGCATTCTGGAATAATTGCCTGTTTATAGACATAAGTTCGCTTTTAATTAGGGCTAAGATTAATTTTTTTTCGACACATTATTTTTTTCAACCCCCTATTCAGTCCCGCTGTTTTGCACGGGTATCCTCTCATGGCGAAAATGATCAGGCCATACTCCACCACGCTGACCCAGTGCGGGTTGGCAGACTACACAAGCCGTCGAGTCGCTTAGGCGTGCAGGTTTCCATTGATGTTTTCCTTCACCGAGTAGTGATAAATTGTAAACAATTACACACTTAATTTCAATAAATCTCGAAAAGTCCGAGGTTTGTGCCGTACGAGGTCTGGACTGACTGATCGAAATCGATACCACTGTCTTTGCAGTCTTTTTTTTGCCGCTAGGCTATCACTGTTTGATTCATTACCTATATGAAATTCGGATGTGTTAGTTGATGAAGAATTCGGAAATAAAGCGAAGCCCTTAAACATGTAATCAATATAAAAAAACAAAAAAAAAATTAAGAAAGAGTTATGATTAGTTTTTGAAGTGAAAAATTCTTTAGGCGCGTTGAGCACTTTTTGGGTGAACAAAAATCATAGATCTCGCGACATCGTCACCGAACGCACCGATAAAAGTGAAAACTAAGTACCTAACTTGTGAATTGTATGGTCGAGCTATTAGATTATTATTTTTAAATTATTTTTGGTTTGTAAAGAAGTGCTAAGACCAAAATTGGTCAAGTTACTTAGTTTTCACTTCTATCGGCAGTCCCCAAAGACCGCCCCGCATGTTTTTTTCTTCTGACTTACTCCGAGTAACTCTAGTATAGCCGGCATGCTGATAAGATTCATATTTCTTAAAGGTTAGCTATATAAGATCACAGAACATTTCACTATAGTAGTTAATAAGGGTGGCTTCGTTTTGAGCTTATAGCGGTAATATACGACAGCAGTAATAAAAGGTACTTTGCATAATGACAGGTTTTGTTACATGCGATGTTAGAGGAATCGACCAGACACGGTCAAACACAAGGAACTGAATGCGATTATTATAATTTCAATCATTAGACAACAGAATAGCTACGACCATCGCTGCAATATTACGAGTATAATCCTATGACTAAGGGTATGCTTGCGCTAGGGATTCGTTAATTTTCACGCTACCTATGTTATATCACACAGCAATAGTCATATTTTACTTAAGTTAACGTAATATGAAAATTAAGCTATCCTAATTCCGTAGCACATTTTTGATTAAAACATATAAACGCGTAATGATCAACAGCAACAAGGTTTTTTAAAGATACAGATACCTAACATGTACGTTTATCAAATAGAATAGTAACATTACACGACTGAAGCTTGTAAAGAATTCGTTGTAAATGCCTACTATCGAAAGACGGTTTTAGAATACGTAGCGTTATCATTCCAATCATTTCAAGGGTAAGATCAAGCTAAATCTTACCTGCTTGAAAAACTGCCTACCAGTCTGGCTAGCTGAGCAACTGACAACCCTTATCATAATGCCTGAACCCTAAAAGTATCCAATATAAAAATAATTTAAAAATTCATGCAGCAAACAAGTGACACTAAATATTTATAAAATTAAAAAAGAAGATACAATTGTAAACAATTAACTCTCATCACAGACTAATATCATGACTAATCTACATGTTTAAGTTCAAGATTCGACCAGTCAAGGTCCTGAAGATTCCGTTATCAGAACAGCTTCGTCACGAGGCGAGCGGTGCTTTTTGCGCTACTCTTTACGTAAGTGCCTATTTGTAAAGTTGGATACCCACGACTTTCTTACAAATTAGTTGCTCAAAATTGAGATATTATCAAATCGATATTTTTTGTTTTAATATTTTTTTCATGTTACAAACTTGTTCGACGTTAAGGAAACACAGCTTAATATTGGTTATGGAAACCACGAATGATAAACAAATGCAAAATGTTTCCTAATCATCGCCCAAATGTATTTTATAATCAACGGCCGACTCACCAGTGGAATAAATATCACGTCACCTTTCAATTATCATTTTCATTTTAACATAAAGGTGATTACGGTATAATCGCACAACAGTTGATATTATTAAAAAGATAGCCATTATTAGTTGTGATTCTTGTGAACTCAACTGTGTTAGAATTTTGACGGCTGTCATCAAGGTTTTACTATCGTTTAATTTAATTTCCACACTAGCCTTTGCCCGCGGTTCCGCCGCAGCCTAAAGCTAGATTTTAGCTTTTATCTCAGGTTCCCGATATAGTAGTGGGATAGAATGTATACCAGTTTTTAAGTCTAATCGAAAGCTATCAAATAAAAAAGTTGCATCAAAATCCGTTCTGTAGTTTTTACGTGACGTGCGAACGAACAAACATACAAACAGACACTAAAAATCCAAAAAAAAATGTTTTGTGTTCAGATATGCGCCTATATAGCCTAATACAGTATTTTTTTCTTAAATATCTTAAATGTACAGACACAGCTCTGTTACAGATTTATAAAAGTATAGATAAGTAAAGCTTCTGACCAAACCTATGCTCCCTTATTTATGTACTTATTGCTTCAAGTACATACGTATCAGTAGACACCGAGTGAAATAAATATCTTTGAATTGATTCTGTGACTGCAGATGCAAAACGGGTTTCTTTGTAACGTTGATTTAGGGATTCGTCTTTAGAAAGCACTATAATTGCTTTCTCTTCGACGTCAATTCACGATGACTGTCTTTCGTTAAAATCACTCGATCAATCGACTCAGTAATTGAAGTGCGGTTTGTAAGTACCATCGAGTGTACTAGCGATTAGTATGAAGATTTACTTTTGTGACAATACAGAGGAAGTTCAAACTAGTACCACTGCTTTATTATTACAAGCAGTTACGAACACAGTAATTATATGGTTTAATTTAGACAATTCACTAGCCGAATACAAACATATAACTGTCAGCATAAACCATATAGGTAAGTACTCCAAATTAGATACGTGCAATCTGTATTTATGAATTTATGCCTATATATCTAACTTCTTCTTCTATATGCGCTCTCACAATAAATACACCGCCATCTCTGGCCAGCTTTGCTTAGGCCAAGAGTAGCATATGGCTTTTATATAACTAATATATGCAGCCAGTATGTCTCTTGCGAAAGCAGAGATCGCTGGTTAACTCTTTTATACGCTTTGCCGTCTCCTTTGCCTGTGAAACCTGGAGTACAAAAGGAGAAGAAACATACTCGCCGTATAACTCAGCAAATTTTTTGTTTAGGCGGGAAATTATTATATAACCCTTCTGAAATTGATTTCTAAGAAAAACATAAATAACAGTATCACCACTCATGTAAGTATACCTTCGTTGTCTAGCTAACGAAAATAAAGTAGGATCGGCTAGCAAATTCCTAATTACATCTGCCATATAAGGGTTGCGAAATTGGAAGAAGCCGTAAGCGAATTATAAACGTAGACAAGGCAGTTAAAATGAATTTCTATTGAACCGTGCCGTGTGGGGCCGGCTGTGCCGTGTGGGGCCGGCTTGTGCCGTGTGGGGCCGGCTTTAGAATTGTCCCACTCCTCTCCACCCATGGGAGTCGTAAGTGCCGACTGAGGGAATACCGGGGGAGTGGGCAGCAGCACTCTTTCGAGTATTTATAACATTCACTGCAATCACCAACCCGCCTGCCAAGCGTGGCGATTACGGCACTATCCCCCATTCTTGGGGCCTATGTCCAGCAGTGGACGTTAAAAGGCTGATGGATGGATGGATGGATGGATGGGCTGAACCGTGACACTATTTTCCTATAAAAGTTTCAATCCAATTTCGAGCAGGAAATTCTACATCACAGTTTTTTAATGTGCTTAAAATTAGAGAACTTATCCCAACAATGGGTATACCCTGGGAACTCTGCAAACTTACAGCTGTAAACTTAAATTATTAATTCATTCATCATACAATTTTCTAGTAGTAGAGCTTTGCTTATCCCAGCAGGAATGGGCAGGCTCGATCGGGGAAGTACCACCCTCCCACATAAGAGCAGCTGTGCTTATTATCTGTCCTATCCTCTCCTTAGTATCCTACGTATCTTCTACTTGCTATTCCTATCCACCTCCTAACCCTTTCTTTGACGAATGATTCCACTGGTGTTACTAACGTCTATAGGTTACGGTAACCACTTACCATCAGGTGGGCCGTATGCTTGTTCGCCACCCATATAGTACAAAAAAAAAACAAAATAACTATAATACTTACCGATATTTACGCGAATGTTACACATTTTGAAATAAAACTAAGTTTACGGAATCTATCGCGTTTACTTGATAATTAAATAAGATTAAGATTGATCAATTTTAATCTAATTTAATTATCAAGTAAACGCGAAACCAGTACAGACTGGAAATCTCAGAAAAAATACGGGTCATGTAAACGCGATAGAATCCGTAAACGTAGTTTTATTACAAAATAACTAGCTTTAGCTTATCCGGCTTCGCCACGGTCATAAGTTAGTTCTTGTTTATAATTATATCTGTTTACACGGCACATGTTTTTAAATCATAGGTAGCCTTTGCCCGCGGCTCCGCCGCACCCAAAAGCAAGCTTTTAGGTTATATCCCAGGTTCCCGATTTAGTAGTGGGATAAAATGAATACCAGTTTTTAAGTCTAATCGACAGCTATCAAATAAAAAAGTTGCATCAAAACTCATTCATTAGTTATTGCGTGATGCGCAAACGAACAAACAGACAAAAATTCAGACTCAACATTCAACAGAAAAAAAGAGATTTTTTGGACTAGCGGGAATCGAACCCGCGTCTTTTCCAATCCGGGGAAGTGCTCTAAGCCACTGAGCTATAGTACAGGTCTTTCGACCATCTCAATCTCCTTATTACATTTGTCTTTACAACGAAATATCTTAAATGTACAGACACAGCTCTGTTACAACTTTATAATAGTATAGATAGAAGTAATCATAACGTATCTACCAAAACGTCACTTGCTTAATACAATTTCTTCATTACACAGGAAAATATAACGGTTTGTTCTACATACAAAAATGCGAACAACTCTCCACTATTTAAATACCTTTGTCTATCTTGTTAATTTCGATTTTACTAACCAAATAAAGCTAACACAGATCGGATAGCCTTCTGCGTTTGAGTACAGATGATAATGGAGCGAGATTAAAATCTTTTTGGAATGAAATCGTAAGTAATAGCGACTACTAGTACTTTCCATAAAGGTTTATAATGATTAATGTGTAATCACATTATAAAATGAATGCTAGGTGCCACGCTGAGCATACGATATGTGAACTATTTATCAAATTTATATATAATCAATTGCCGTGCGTTAGTCTTCAAAACGGCCGACCCAATTTAAATTAAATGTTTGAGTGCGTCCTTGGTTGGTCTAAATTCACAATTAGACTCGGCAGATGGGGCTACATATCTTGTACCAGCGTTATTATTTAGAAGAAAATTCTTTTTTATATAAAAACACATTATACAAAATTTCATTCAGCTAGTACATTGTTAAAGTGGCATAATAAGACGACGTTATTGAATTAACTTTATTTGTTTCTACAATTTCATGATTATATCGACGTATTTCACTTTCAAGGAAACAAATATCCTAAAAGAACGGAAAAGTATACTAAGAGATATCCGATTTCAAAAGCCTGATCTGCAATATTGGTCAATTTAACACTTTTACCACACAAAAACGATCTAACCATTAAGCCGAATTCTTGAGGTCAACCCCAGACGTTTAACTTTTGGCACGACACGATAATGTCAACCATTGCGAAAGTCACGCCACACCAAATAACATTCGCGGACAAAGTCGACCGAAATCAACCGGATAATTCGATTCGTAACAATTACTCGATTGTGAAAATCGGAAATTCGCATTTTTTGTTACTATATCACTTGTAATAACTGCCTCGGTGGTGTAGCGGTAGTGTATGCGACTGCTAATCATGAGGTCTCGGGTTCGATCCCCGGGTCGGGAATTGTTATTGAGCTTTTTCCTAAAAAGAAAAATTCTCAGTAGCAGCCCGGAGTGTGGAAATGTGCCCGGTAGACGTCAATAGGCTCGCCCCCTATTACGTGGGACTTAAACATAGCTGGCGAGTCGTGGGTGTGTAATACACCTCTGCCTACCCCTTCGGGGAATACAGGCGTGATACTATGTTTGTTTGTTTATATCACTTGTTACACAGGCACGCCGAGTTCAGGTCATATTTACCGCATATAAAAATATCTTAGACCATAATATAATGACTGGAATCATGTACCGAACTACAATAATGTAACTACTAACTTTTTGATGTGAAACATCTAATGCGGAGAGAGGGTAAAATCGGCTGTTAGCGTGGCGACGCTTTTATTGTAGGAACTTTTGTCCCGTTAAAATCTTGCAAGTTAAATTTGACACATTTCCCGGTTTCCGATTGAGCTGAAATTTTACACGCATGTGTATATCACGTGACAATGCAATATTATGATGACATGGAGCTGATCTGATGATGGAGCTGGAAGGTGGACATAGGAATTCTATAATGAAACGGCGCAACACCATCGAGTTTGGGCTCGTATGATTCGTCTTGCCGAGTACTTTGTGTCTAGATGGTATCCAGGTGCTGATGATGAAGCCGGAAGGTAGCCACAGTAACCCTATAATGAAATGACGCAACCCCGTCGAGTTTGGACACGTTTGATTCATCTTGATGAGTACTTTGTCTTTAGATGGTATCCAGGGTCTGATGATGGAGCTGAAAGGTGGCCATGCGAAACTCTGTAATTAAATGGCACAACTCCATCGAATTAGGGCTCTATTGAAATGTCCTGACTAGAACTTCAGTCATAGATGATATCCAGAGTCTGATGATGGAGCTGGAAGGTGACCACAGAAACTATGTAATGAAACGACGCAACCCCATCAAGTTGGGAATCATTCGATTCGTCTTGACGAGTACTTTGTCTTTAGATGGTATCCAGGATCTGATGATGGAGCTAGAAGGTGGCCATAGGAACTCCGTTATAAAACGACTTAACTCCATAGAGTTTAGGCTCGTATGATTTGTCTTGACGAGTATTTTGTCTCTAGATGGTATCCAGGGTCTGACGATGGAGCTGGAAGGTGGCAACAGTAACTCTGTAATGAAACTACGCAACCCTATCGAGTTTATACTCGTTTGATTCGTCTTGAGGAGTACCTTGTCAAGTTATGATCATTTTATTTCTACAAAGTAATTTCGATGTATTCACATCTACTAGACGTCCCGCGACGTCTAGTTTTCTTTTTATTGCTAATGATGACAGACGAGCCACGGCCCACCTGATGTTAAAGTGGTAGCCGTCACTCATGGACTCAACTATACAGAGAGTATTGTCAAGCCGCTGCTCACCATTTCATTTTACATATATGAAATGAAAGATCAAACGACTATCTCCTGCTACAACCAAAACACACCGATGTGCTTCATGGCCGGTCACACGGGAGATGGTGGTACCAACCCGCACGGGCTCGATAACGAATGAGTACTCCCACTTGGTACCCCGCCTTGGTACCCGTAATGCAATGTGTACTTCCCTTACTTGCCTCGTTCGACACCCGTGGGAAAGAATGGGGTGTCGACACTTGTATTCTTCGTCCGTCACTGTTGTAGTGACATATAAGTTTAATTCCGTTGAATGGTGGTAATAACAATTAACAAGAAAGCCTGGACCATAATCCATTTTGGTTTATATATCTTTTTATTATTTCATTGTAACCTAACAAAAGGCTGAAGAATCTCAACTACGAGTATACTAGTACTGTAAACATATCTCAGAAGTGCACTGTGACGCTTCTAAGCATAAAGGTCAACTTTAGTGCTGTTGCGATTTATGGCTTTTCTTGTTACAACCTATCTCTCACTGCGTGTAAGCACACTGATTTCACGTAGAGTAAGTGCCTAGTTTCATATGTAGGTAAGTAGATATTATGATTTTATTAAGATGCACCTAAAAACATTGAAAATTTATGATATTTTTATTTTGATAAAAATATTTAGAAAATAATAATAATTAGTTATTCAATTCCTTCATTTAGTAATAAGTTACCAAGATAATTACAGTTTCACAGTGAATGTTAAATATTTAAAACACGGTTTTTTTGATCTGTATTTTAGCACTTAACATATTGTTCAGCTACAAAAAAAGGTCAAAAAGGGAACTTTACTGCAAGCAGAATTGGAACCTGATCTCATGCAATCTGGGGAAGTGCTTTAGACCGCTAACTTTCCGGCTCAATCACTAGGGCTTTTATTTTTATATCGCACTAAAAATAAATATACTTTAAAAAACTAAAAAACATGCTTTTATAGCACATCGAACTAAAAAGTTAAAAATAATTCTTAATATAGGTA
Organism: Leucoma salicis; assembly: GCA_948253155.1. Classification (NCBI taxonomy): domain Eukaryota; kingdom Metazoa; phylum Arthropoda; class Insecta; order Lepidoptera; family Erebidae; genus Leucoma; species Leucoma salicis. The sequence continues at coordinate 8,838,706 of OX411814.1, forward strand.
GGTAGAAAAATAATAATGAACAAAAAATATTAGTTTTATTTTGAAAAAAGCGTGGGGTGCTCGATATACGAAAAAATGAGACAAAGCGCTATTAAAGCGTGTTATTTATTTTTTTTAAAACTAGGTATATTCATAAATATCAAAGTACTTTATATTTTGATTTATTCCTACATTAAGAGTAAGATGAAGTTGTTGTGTACACATGTTTTTTTTAAATGCATCAATATTGATTGGTCCATTCATATCGAATTCACTTCGAATAATCTTAGGTTACAATTCATTTTACAACTGTGAAAGTTGACGACTAGTAATGGATCATCGGGATGTCACCGACTGTAATCATAGATTAATGGTTTATGTTTCACTTTCAAAGTTACGCTTTCATAGTTATTAGCACTATGAAGTATGAACATGACATGTTCAAATTATTTGTAGAATTCGATATAAAAAAATGTGGTGGTTTTTGATGTGAAACATCTAATGCGGAGGGAGGGTAAAATCGGCTGTTAGCGTGGCGACGCTTTTATTTTACTTGTCCCATTAAAATCTTGCAAGTTAAATTTGACACTCTTGCCAGTTTCCGATTGAGCTGAAATTTTACACATATGTGTATATCGTGTGACGATGCAATATTATGATGACATGGAGCTGATCTGATGATGGAGCTGGAAGGTGGACATAGGAACTCTAAATGAAACGGGCGCAACCCCAGCGAGTTTGGGCTCGTAGGAATCGTGTTGCCGAGTACTTTGTGTCTAGATGATATCCAGGGTCTGATGATGGAGCTGGAAGGTGACCACAGTAACTCTGTAATGAAACGACGCAGCCCCATCGACTTTAGAATCATTTATTCGTCTTGACGAGTAATTTGTCTCTAGATGGTATCCAGAGCCTGACGATAGAGCTGGAAGGTGGCCACAGTAACTCTGTAATGAAACGACGCAATCATATCGAGTTTATAATTGTTTGATTCGTCTTGAGGAGTACTTTGTCAAGTTTATATGATCATTTTATTTCTACAAAAGAAATCTGATGTTTTCACATCTGCTAGACGTCCCGCGACGTCTAGTTTTTTTTTATATTAACTCAATTTCAACAAACACTCGTAGTTAGATTCGTCATTTTATTTATTAAAGTAAAATCCGTCCTAATTTTTAGTTGTACCCAAATCAACTCGTTTTTGCGTATAGGTACAATCACAATATTATTGTTTTTTCTAAGTTGAAAGAAAAGGATATGTAAATTAAAAATCAAATATTTTATTAAGTAATTGAAACACTGAGTACACGAGTAGCATTCGTTACACTCGGTTCCTTATATGAAGTTAAATAAATAGCTATAATTATTAGTACTCGAAACGTAAGATTAGAATATTGACTATCAAGTTTCTAATCGTTAACAATGATACAGTTTACAATTGTAAAGGAAACTTAGCTGCCAACAATTTCAAACAGCCTACTGAGTTTTGTGTAGTTATTGTATGCTTCTTGGGTTAAAATCGATTTGTGTTGTAGCCTTGTTAGGTATATGTCAACATCGAAATTCCTAGCTTGTTACGAACACTACACATTCCTAACGGGCTTGTTGTTTTATCTCTATAAATCCATGGCAAGCCCATATTAGTTTTCTGATAATGCAATTTAAAATTATGAGGGTTAAAATCCGGGTCGTTAAATAGACTAAGCAACATTGTCTGGGATTATGATGAGTCGAGAGCAAAGGTTGCCTTAGGGTCTCTTTGACAGTGAGGACAGAAGCATCTGTGCATTACGCACGGGCATAAACAATGCCCTTTAGAAACTACAAATCACTCGGACCGCTCATTACATAATATGAACCACACAATTGCATTATAACTGGAAAATGGCTTAAAATTCTAGGTAACTAATGTAAGTGACGTAGACAGGGATTATGCTCAGCTGACAGCAAATGTTGCACCTGAAGGTCTCTTTGAAAAGTAGAGTAGTACTACGCATCAACATGTAGAGTGTCTATTACAAACTACAAATCACAAAATCACTCAATCGCTAATTCCATATAAACACAATAGCACTGAAAAACTAGTGTTTTGTAATATTGCTAGTTTAAAGGAGTCAGATCTTTAGAAATTTGTCATTACTTATAACAAAAAGCTGTTTATAGCAAATTGGGTAACGCGATTTCAAAAGCTGTAGAGTAAAAACGAAGTGCTATAATGGAAAATACATTATTAAAATTAATTAGTTGGACTGAGTCGTGAGAATGATGGGAATTCTGGATACACCCTGTTGAATAGAGACACAAGGACCTAAAGTTGTGCGTCAAAGAGTTCCATAGTATATACGTGAAAAGGCGCCTTTGCTATGTAGTAAGGGTCGGGTGCTTCTTGGGCGTACGTAAGAAATACTTATTCCTCCTGTGGATAGAAAGACCTGCAATAAATATATATATATATATATATATTCAGAATGACTCGTTTTTGTGCAGGTCTCGTATACATTTCATGTTTAGCAGATATTAGCATTTTAAGTTTAGCAGAACACTATACTGAATAAAGTTTAGGACAATAATAACTTACAACGTTTAATTCATAACAATAAAGCATGTATTTTCTTGTAGTTATCTATATTCTCGACATACTACAGAATGCACAAATGAATTACGTAATACTGTTAAGGAGAATTTATGGAAGTGAGCTGGTCATACAATGGTATTAAATCAGTTGGATTAGTATAAAAAACATGGAGAACGACATCAAACGTGTATTTAAAAAAAATGAAATACTAGAAGCGACTGATGAATATTCAATGAGTCATTTGTTTATAAAACAGGTGTTAGTTGTTATATAAGGAATTTGTAATATTAAAGCCATATTTTAAAGAAATATCACAACACATTGTTTTTTTATTAATATTGCATCTTTCGTCACATGCGGAAAAAGACAGAGCATAGAACTATACATATAATAAATGTTACACTGGATTTACTTTCTTTCCCATTTGAGACCGTATTGTAGAAGCTCTAGTGCAAATAAACTAAATAACGAAATAATTGTAAATTCATAGTATGAGTATATTTTTCTTATGGCAAATCGCTTTTACTTAATACTTACGTGTTTTTTTTTTTCTATGAGTTAGCAATCTTTAATTGTATATATAAATGACAATAAATATATTTATTTGGGAATTGATGTCTTTAAATAGCATCAAAGTACTAAGTAATCTCGCTTTATTGTCGTCATTAACTATTAACTGCCTCAGTGGTGTAGCGGTAGTGTATGCGACTTCTAATCATGAGGTCTCGGGTTCGATCCCCGGCAATGTTATTGAGCTTTTTCCTAATAAGAAAAATTCTCAATAGCAGCCCGGAGTTTGGAAATGTGCCCGGTAGACGTCAATAGGCTCGCCCCCTATTACGTGGGACTTAAACATAGCTGGCGAGTCGTAGGTGTGTAATGTATTACACCTCTGCCTACCCCTTCGGGGAATACAGGCGTGATGCTATGTTTGTTTGTTTGTTTTATTATATATACTTTTTATGTTTTCCTTTGATCGTAAGTAGTTGGATTGATGTATAGAATACATGTATAGAATACATCAATGTGTGTAGACTTAATCATAATTCAATTAAGTAATGATTTTGTTCGTAACTGGGCCGATACAATGCGGTCAAATGCTTAAGAAAAAAATACATAAATATCGCGGTGATTTAATTTGTAGTTGTGTAATAGTGTAGTGTGTGTACTTTCTAGCACAATAAGTATCAATACATCTTTGGCATAATGAATAGTCTATTCGGTTTTCACTTTAGCTTGTACATTAATTCTGCATCTTTGCGTTTCAGAAGCGTCTAAATTCATAACAGAACCACCTCTTGCCGCGCACTAATATTAATCGCGGAAATATCATAAATTATATGTAATACTTAACCAGCCCATTGTGCGTTTACCGATGCGGGCTTAACCACTGTCAGGAGACAAACAGCCCTATAAAACATACTGATTGCTTGGGTAACATCGATAAATACGGTTTTAAGTTAAAAATGTTCGTTGACAACTTTAATGTCTATTATGAAAGTTTCTTCGGATTCATAAATTGGTTTTAATTATACAGGAACATTCCAAAACTGTCCCATTGTAATTTAATTAATGGTTTAAAATATTATGTTACAGGTAGTATTGCTAAAACAGAGACAGAAATTAGTGTAATTTTGAAGACTGTATAGCCATTATTTCCTAGTTTTTAATATAAAAGGATTATTTAATTTGCACTGCCACGAAGTTGCAAGTTTTTTTTAACACATCTGCCCAGTGTGACATGTCAGGCGAAATTCTCTCTCATTTTAAAGGAGGCTCATGTCTAAATTTGCGGGATAATAAAGTAAGCTAAGAAAATGTTATATTAAAATTCTGCGAAATAAAAATAGACAGATTCATCCATGATGCGGCAAGCTAGTAAATACAACCTGCTAATCGACACGCCATAACAAAGGACAATTTATACGACAGCATTACTAGCGATGTAGGCGGTGTTTAGCTGACTATAAAAGCAGTTCTAACCGAGAATTTACAAGAAAGTAAACCTTCGTCCAGATATATATCTGCTATATATCTAAGGTTGGTGTGGTATTATAGAATACAAAGTTATTAAAGTACAAATTATTTGTGAATAAAGAAAAAGAGATTTTTAGTAGGGGTGGGACTGGAAAAGATGCGTGGTTCGATTCCCGCCCCTACTAAAAATCTCTTTTTCTTTATTCACACATAATTTGTACTTTAAAAAGTAGCGGAGCATGTCAATTGCTAAAAGAAATAGATCTAAAATGTTTGAAAAAATCGCGCCATCAAATAGTATGAATTTTAATTGCAAAATTAAACTTACTACATTGGATGCACGTAATGCTTGCCGGTAGATGGCGTTAGTCGTTAAGACAAATGTGATTAAGAATTTGGGATGATCGAAGGGTCAGTAGGGTAGCTCAGTGGCTTAGAGCACTTCCCCGGATTGGAAAAGATGCGTGGTTCGATTCCCGCCCCTACTAAAAATCTCTTTTTCTTTATTCACAAATAATTTGTACTTTAAAAAGTAGCGGAGCATGTCAATTGCTAAAAGAAATAGATGTAAAATGTACAAAGTTATTGTTTAGATTTGCTTTAATAATAAATATAGCAAGCTCGCTGTTTTAGATACATGCATAATTTTAATGGGTAATGTTAATTATGTTCATCATTTCCTAATTATAAACCCATTGAAGAGTTCTTGCTCTGAACGCGCTTGCGCTGAACTCTACATATTATACTTTTAATAGATGGTGTGTTATTAAAAAAAAGTAGATTTCCTTGGACATAAAGTGCGAAGTATATCCTTTCATGAACTTAAGATCAGTTTTTTAAACACTTGTAAGCGTACAAATTTCTCAAAAACATCACCATACGTGTTGTACGTACACGTGTTTTAGAGAAATGTGTAAGCTTCTTATAGTTGGGAAAACTCTGCTATTAAAATTAGTGTCAAGTACCTTTTAACACAAACATCATCAAGCAAGGTACAATTAGTCATCATTTGTAGAAGACTACGAAAGCAAACCTGGAACAAAAGTCCCGTTTTAAGCTTACAACTTTTTACCTCTACAAGGCTCAATAGTATAATTGTCTCACACTCTCAATTAATCAATTCCAGTTTATCACACATCTATTGGGTATCAATCGAATTACAAATGCCCAATGAGAAAACGTTTGAAATCGCCAATTGATTCATAAGATATTTGATTAATCCTGTACTGAGATTCCATGTCAGATATGCAAAACATTAGTCGATATCAGTAGATTGATACCGATAGTACCTTTGATTATAAAGGTACACGTCTAGATTCTTAATCCGCTCACCAGACAGTCCCAAGTGTGTAAGATCTAGTGTACTCGACCAACTTGCCTTTAGTAACTTAAGTGTGCCCATACATGATAAATATATGGGTGAATCACATACAATATGAATTGTCTGTACATATTTATAGCTTATGCAAGTCATGCATTCGCCAAACAGAACAATATAAATGAAGCTGACTTGTAAAGTATACGCTATATATTAAATGTATTCACTTATAGTAACTATACATTCCCTGCATTTGATCATGAGCTTTGAAATTTTTCGTATGTAATATTAAATTAAAAAGTGAAAAATGTGAAATCGAAAATAACAGTCAGGAGCAGGATTTGAACCTGCATCTCCTGGATACCGTCCAGATGCTTTACCAATTCAGCCATCCTGACAATTGCTCCTGACTGCTAATTTCGATAACACATTCATACTTAACGTCTTTGGGTGACGCCTGCACCATCTGTCGGAGTATTTTTTATTTCACATTTTTCACTTTGTGTTTAATGCATAGTGCTAAGCATGTCAAATGCTAAAAATATATATAAAAATATCTAAATAAATTAAAAAGTGTTAACTACCTAATAAAGTTTCTTTAAATTAGCACTAAAAATTTCTGATCAGTACTGGTGAAAGCACAAATAAAAGTTTTTGACCTATAACTAATACAACATGTATACGTACATGACTATGTAGATGTGGAGTGACTGACTAATGCACGCATAATACGTGGAGTCACTACTCCAGACTATTAACTATCGATGTTTAATACTCAAGGAATTGTTTTAAAGTGTGAGGGAGAAAACTGCTATATTATTTTTAGTACCTAAGTGTAAATACAATACATCGTGATACTGTTAGTAAAACTCACAAAGGCTTAACAATCAACCCAAATAAATTTTACGAGTCATACTTATGATTTGATGGGCCTTTCGTGACAAACTCGTCTCGGTTTATGCGATATTATTATATTATGATGATCCTGAACATTGCGTAATTGGTCTAAACATCGCAATCGCATAGTATTCTGTATTCCGAAAACGCATTATGCAAATTGTAAGGTCTAGCTTCTTCCTATTATGTTATCATATACTACAAAAACTCATGACAAGATGGACCATGCACTATTGATAATATAATTATCTAGTTATATTATGAATGACTTCAATAAGCCATTTCGTAGTTCGAAAATAAATACCAGTAAGTAAATGCCAATATCTAAAGATTGTTCAAACCCGCGCGCGGATATAACAAAATAGCAGCGTAGTCAACCTTTACAGCATTCCCAAAGATTATGATTTCCAGAGGATAGACGGTGGCAAATAAGGGCGAAATCAGACAAGCTAAGGGAAGAAAATTTACAAATAATAAATAATAAAAAAATCATAGAATTATATATGAACTCTATTATGAAATCTGATAAAAAATAGACCCTTTTAAGCCTTTTTAGTCTACCAGCTGCTCTTCTTAGTGGATAGAGGATGCTAACTTGTTTTTGTTAAGGCGGAAAAAAATGTTCCTAACCGCACACACTGTCGTTCGGGGCAACGAACAGGGTAGTTTGTGGCCTCACCCACTAAATAAACCCACCATGTGCCGTCTCTCCGCCTATGTTGATGGGCCGCTGGAAATATGTTTCATTACTTCAGTGGTAGAGGATGACCCCTATACCCTAGAGGGGACATCCTCTACCACTTATTTATTCATTATATTGCTCGCGTAAGCTCAAAGCAGATATATCATAAGAGAGAATTAATCTGCAAAATGAAATCACGTTTTGCATAGACCCCTGGTGATCGAAATCAGAGCAGGATGATGATTGAGGCCATAATTGGTAGCTAAAAGTTACGATCTCATAGGCCGCGGCTGTCATCATTAGCAACAAAAAGGCAAGTTGTTATGTTTTCTAATTTGAAAGGCAATCAGCAGAAGCGAGCAAGAACGCATCTAATTACTATTTTATTTATGAATGCCTGAAAAAAATATTGAGTGGCGATAGATGATAAGACATTACTTTTTAATGAATTTTGGACAATATTAATATTAGGTACTTTAATTTCTGGTTTTATACCTTTGACAAATAACATCGATTTGTGTTAGCATTGTGTCTAATGGAAATAGCTTAACTAACTTAAAAAAAGGTTCTAATTTAGTTGATGATGCTGAAATTAAATTATTAAAATTTCGCTCCATACACAAACGGCACAGAACTTCACAGAATACAGCATCGTAACTAATAGATTGTAATCGCTACTGTCTAACACGTTCTGAAATAAAAATGCAGTTTATTTTTATCTCCATACATCGGACGTATAATAAGTTTTCATTGGTATTGTAATTAGAGTATTGGTCTATTGAGACACAATTGAATTGTACATTTTGTAATGGCGTTTCAATAGATCGATTATATAGATGTAAAAGTACATTCCAAGAAGTAGGTCAGACAGTTTTAGTTAGCTGCTTAACTTTACAATAAATGTTTGTACACTCATAACAAGCTGGGTAGCACGTTGCTCATCGATACGGCAGTGACAAAATAAATATATTTATTAATTTCTTATTCAGGTCATGTTTTACTATCTCTTGATCTTACAAGCGATCTATAAAATAAAATATTACTTCTGAGTCGATTATATAGTATTTATATACTGACAAACTTAGATACTCAGCTACTTCACATGTCAAATGCGTTCGGTTTGTATGGAGTTTTTGGCGAGAACATAAAAGAATCATGTCGTACCCAACATTATTTTCCAAAACTTATTAATGTGTTAATGTGGTGTAATGCAGCGTAATGTGTTTTTTCGTGTTTCCTCCCAAACTCCAGAGAAGCTTAATATCAATAAAGTCGCCACCACTTTACTGAGGAGCAATTTTAAACTATGTGAAATAAAATAAAGTGTGAAGTATAAATATAAATATTAAGACTTTACCTTACAAGTTCTTAGTTACCAGATCGTTAATTACAAAAATGGTTTGTATCCTCCACAGGATAAATTGTGTGACAACAATTTTGTTCTGAACACAGTGTACTTTGCATCTAATAAATTGAATGTAAAGTCTGTCTTACTAGTAAATTCATAATAACAGATGTTATAAATCGGTTAAAGTACCTACTCAAGCTTTGTTATTCATCTGATATTCTGATCATTAGTGACCCTGAATGTTGGTTACAATGTATCAACAATAACCGGCGCGAGGCAAAGGGTGTACCACTGAAGTAATGTCTTTCAGTTTCAATGGTCCGCCAGATCAGGCGGAGAGAAAGTACGCGGCGGGTTTATTTAGAGGCTGAAGACCCCACACTACTCTGTTCGTTGCCTCGGACGACGCTGTGTGCGCTTAGTTAGGTTTTTCCCGCCTTAACATAAAAAAGAGAGGCAAATGGCATATAATAATGTATTATACAGATTGGTTTGTAAAGTGTATTGTTTTCCTTCTCTGGGCCATAGCAGTAAAGTATAATTAGGACCTATTTTAATTCCTCTGGTAGATTACATAATCTTGGCTTATCACACACGCACCACGTATACCTAATACATTTTTATGTGTTGTATTATACATTGTTGAATGTGCCATAAAGTAATAAAACTCTAGTTAACTTCACTCAAGTTCTTCGTCGGATGCACCTCGTTTAATCTTACGGAAAATACTGATAAACGATTAATGTATCCTATCCCGGCAAAAGTGCTTATTGAAAGTCATAAACAACATCTAACTAGTAGGTACGCGCTCCCGCATAGTTGCAGTAATAAGATCACAGGCCATAACTCCTTATAATGGCACGATACTCGTAACTTTATCCCTAATGCTATAAATTGTTTAAAAAGTTATTATTTTCTAGATGCATCTCGCAAGAATCTTCGAAGTTTGTTTTCGATTTTGTTGTTTAAAGTTTAAATAACTTGATAGACAATAACTTTAATATAGTGTAGTGAACTACAGTGATGACGAGATCCGTTCCCATTGGTGAGACAGTAAAAGTATATGTAACGCAACGCAACCAAGCCGCAGACAAATGAAATAATAACCGCACAAATACAGTTAATAACCGTGACGTATATCGTTGTATATTAACCAGCCAATTTTAATATTCCACCCACAAACTAAATATCTATCAACAATGTTATTCTTCTAATTAGTAGCATGTTACACAGGCACTGTGACGCGTAACACGGAAAACCCATTAGCGGGGAAGATTTATTAAGTGAAAAGTGTCTAACTCCTGAAGCCTTACCATAGTTATATAATAGACGTGCTTGTTATTTTACATAATTTAAACATAGACTAAAATCAATATCTTTGTTAGCGCTGGCAATGTAATTGTCTAGCGTAATGCGGTTTTGAATAATTTAGAAAGTAAACATTAAATTCGAACGACGATGCCTCTTCTATCAACTTAGATTTATTGTGCAAGTTTTGTGATTGGTAAATTAATCCTTGACGTTTAAGATATTAATACAACAAATAATATTAGTAGTATATTAAAATAATATATACTATAGTGATAGTCGAATTACGAAATAACATAGCATCACGCCTGTATTCCCCGAAGGGGTAGGCAGAGGTGTATTACACACCCACGACTCGCCAGCTATGTTTGAGACCCACGTAATAGGGGGCGAGCCTATTGACGTCTACCGGGCACATTTCCAAACTCCGGGCTGCTACTGGGAATTTTTTTTTTTTTTTGGTTACGAAAAATCTCAATAACACTGCCCGACCCGGAGATCAAACCCGAGACCTCATGATCAGCAGTCGCTTAAACTACCGCTGCACCACAGAGGCAGTTAAAAAAATTACTAAATACTTTTTTAATTTTCTTTAATGCATCTTCATTCATCAGACATTCAATGTCATTCCAATTTTTATTACGCATGGTGTGACACCTTAAAAATTGTGCATCTAGTATTATTTTCCCAATTATGTTTTTTTTTAATTCACTTTAGATGTAACAATTATTTGGTTGTCATAAATAAATAAATACACTCTTATCTAAATTAAATAGTGTTACAATCAATCGCGAAGTTTTCATGAAAATATACAATTAAAAAAATTATGTGAATATAGTTTGGTAATATAGAATTACCTGTATAATATAGAAAAACCTGGTCGCAGCGTAAATTATTATAAAACTACTTTTACAAAGAACAAATTATTTGTGAAAGTGGAAGAAGAGAGCTTTACTGCGATCAGGATTCGAACCTGCGACCCACCCAATCCGAGGAAGTCCTCTGGACCGCTAAGCTGTCGCAGTCACCCAACGGCGACTTCCAAAGTCCACCTACACCATACACCACCTGTTTTAGATGTCTTTACAACCCAGGCTACCTATCGGATGCATTTATATACGAGTACATTATTCTAATATAGTGAGTTTAATTTTGCAATTAAAATTCATAATATTGTCCGTTGGGTGACTGCGATAGCTTAGCGGTCCAGAGAAGTGCTCTCGGATTGGATGGGACGCAGGTTCGAATCCTGCTCGCAGTAAAGCTCTCTTCTTCCACTTCACAAATAATTAGTTCTTTAAAATAGCTGAGAATGTCAAGTGCTAAATACAGATCAAAATACTTTTAAAGAATTATCGCGTTACATGGATTTTCTACTATTCCGCCGTTTTGGCTGCATACAGCGCCTATTGGTAGAGCCTTGCTTAGAGCTTGCTTGGCCTAAGTTTTAATTACCTACTTCCATCCATCCATCAGCCTTTCCGCCTTGTCCTGTGCCGCCTGCATCCAACGAATGCCTGCGACTTTGACCAGGTCATCGGTCCACCTGGTGGGAGGCCGTCCTACACTGCGCCGTCCAATACGCGGTCGCCACTCGAGTACCTTTCTTCCCCAACGGTTGTAGGATACCGAATCTAGTCCAGTCCAAGGGCTTGAAAACATCATCCAATGCAGTGGTGAAGAGTTTCGGGGACATGACGTCTCCCTGTCTTACGCCTTTCTGCAGTTGGATAGGTTTTGTGCTCTTGTCCTGAACTCGGACAGACAAAGTGGCGTTTCTATACAAGCACTTCAACACTTCGATGTACCGGTAGTCAATTTGGCACCGCTGAAGGGACTGCAGCACCGCCCAAGTTTCGATCGAATCGAAGGCTTTCTTATAGTCCACAAACGCTAGACACAGAGGCCGATTATACTCCTCAGTCTTCTGTATAATCTGGCGCAGCGTATGTATGTGGTCTATGGTACTTACCATTACTTATGGTACTTACGCCTTTTCGGAAACCGGCTTGTTCGGGAGGCTGGAAGTCGTCGAGCCTGCGCGTGAGTCAATTTATAATGACTCTCGAAAACAACTTATAGACGTGGCTCAAGAGCGAGATGGGTACATAATTCTTCAAGAGGGTTCTGTCACCTCTCTTGAAGAACAGCACCACCACGCTCCTGGTCCATGACTCTGAAACGTCGCCCCCGAGAACGACGGAATTGAATAGCCTCTGGAGGGCTTTGAGGACCGGCTTTCGGCCTGTCCTCAGAAGCTCTATAGTAATTCCGTCTTCTCTCGGTGCCTTTCCGTTCTTTAGTTGTTTGAAAGCCATTCTAATCTCGTACAGGCTGACGTCCGGGATATCTTCGGTAAAGTGCCGTGTTAACTTGGATCTGGGCTTATGGACCAAGTTGTAAACAGGGTTCTGGGATCTGTATAACTGTCCATAGAACTCATAGACCTCTCTTAATATCTCATCTTTGGATGAAACAATAGTGCCATTATTGGTCTTCAGCTTGGTCAGCTGGCTTTTCCCAACAGACAGATATCTCGCGAACACTTTGGAACCTTGGTTCCGCTCTATCGCCTCTTTAATACGCAGGGTATTAAATCGGCGAATGTCTTGTCGCATAGACTTGGAGATCTGCTTGTTTAGTCGCCTCTGATTGGACCAATCAGCCGAAGACTGCACCGTTATTTCTGTCCGTCTTGCCATGAGCTTAAGAGTTTGGTCCGAAAGTTTTTGAGTCCTATTGATGCGACTGGTCTTAAAGAAGGTCGACCCAATCGCGTGGACAGTTTCCACGAACCTGTTATTCATATCGCTCGCTGATTCGCACTCGTCAAAGCATTGAAAGCGATTTTGTAGTTCGAGCTGAAAGTTTTCGGGGTTCTGGTATTGAGCAGGTGTTGGTCGGAGCGCAGACTTCATCAAGCGTGACCTCTCGATTTTCATATTTAGATTCAATATGCCTCTAATTAAGCGGTGATCACCTACCTATATACATATTAACATTATTTTCATACCTAAAATACTTTCTATTATCTGTCAAAAAAAAACATTAAAGTAAACTCATCTCCCTAGCCCAGGGGTCGGCAGCCTGCGGCTCTTTGGATGTCAAGCTGCGGCTCTTTAGTTCTATACGCAAATATTATGTATTTTATAAAAAAAAACATTTAAACATCGTTCTGAATCGATTAACGAGGATTAGGCATCATCTCAGCTACTTTTAATAATAAATACATTAAACACAAAGTGAAAAATGTGAAATCGAAAATAACAGTCAGGAGCAGGATTTGAACCTGCATCTTCTGGATACCGTCCAGATGCTTTACCAATTCAGCCATCCTGACAATTGCTCCTGACTGCTAATTTCGATAACACATCATACTTAACGTCTTTGGGTGACGCCTGCGCCATCTGTCGGAAGTATTTTCATACATTATACCGACCAGGTAAACTTAATTTTACAATTAAGATTTTACCTAATAATGACGCAAACCCTTTAAATATTTAGATATTTTTATATATATTTTTAGCATTTGACATGCTTAGCACTATACATTAAACACAAAGTGAAAAATGTGAAATCGAAAATAACTGTCAGGAGCAGGATTTGAACCTGCATCTTCTGGATACCGTCCAGATGCTTTACCAATTCAGCCATCCTGACAATTGCTCCTGACTGCTAATTTCGATAACACATCATACTTAACGTCTTTGGGTGACGCCTGCGCCATCTGTCGGAAGTATTTTCATACATTATACCGACCAGATAAACTTAATTTTACAATTAAGATTTTACCTAATAATGACGCAAACCCTTTAAATATTTAGATATTTTTATATATATTTTTAGCATTTGACATGCTTAGCACTATACATTAAACACAAAGTGAAAAATGTGAAATCGAAAATAACAGTCAGGAGCAGGATTTGAACCTGCATCTTCTGGATACCGTCCAGATGCTTTACCAATTCAGCCATCCTGACAATTGCTCCTGACTGCTAATTTCGATAACACATCATACTTAACGTCTTTGGGTGACGCCTGCGCCATCTGTCGGAAGTATTTTCATACATTATACCGACCAGGTAAACTTAATTTTACAATTAAGATTTTACCTAATAATGACGCAAACCCTTTAAATATTTAGATATTTTTATACATATTTTTAGCATTTGACATGCTTAGCACTATACATTAAACACAAAGTGAAATTTTTCACTTTGAATTTTCACTTTGTGTTTAATTGAAATTTTTCACTTTGAATTTTCACTTTGTGTTTAATGTATAGTGCTAAGCATGTCAAATGCTAAAAATATATATAAAAATATCTAAATATTTAAAGGGTTTGCGTCATTATTAGGTAAAATCTTAATTGTAAAATTAAGTTTACCTGGTCGGTATAATGTATGAAAATACTTCCGACAGATGGCGCAGGCGTCACCCAAAGACGTTAAGTATGATGTGTTATCGAAATTAGCAGTCAGGAGCAATTGTCAGGATGGCTGAATTGGTAAAGCATCTGGACGGTATCCAGAAGATGCAGGTTCAAATCCTGCTCCTGACTGTTATTTTCGATTTCACATTTTTCACTTTGTGTTTAATGTATAGTGCTAAGCATGTCAAATGCTAAAAATATATATAAAAATATCTAAATATTTAAAGGGTTTGCGTCATTATTAGGTAAAATCTTAATTGTAAAATTAAGTTTACCTGGTCGGTATAATGTATGAAAATACTTCCGACAGATGGCGCAGGCGTCACCCAAAGACGTTAAGTATGATGTGTTATCGAAATTAGCAGTCAGGAGCAATTGTCAGGATGGCTGAATTGGTAAAGCATCTGGACGGTATCCAGAAGATGCAGGTTCAAATCCTGCTCCTGACTGTTATTTTCGATTTCACATTTTTCACTTTGTGTTTAATGTATAGTGCTAAGCATGTCAAATGCTAAAAATATATATAAAAATATCTAAATATTTAAAGGGTTTGCGTCATTATTAGGTAAAATCTTAATTGTAAAATTAAGTTTACCTGGTCGGTATAATGTATGAAAATACTTCCGACAGATGGCACAGGCGTCACCCAAAGACGTTAAGTATGATGTGTTATCGAAATTAGCAGTCAGGAGCAATTGTCAGGATGGCTGAATTGGTAAAGCATCTGGACGGTATCCAGAAGATGCAGGTTCAAATCCTGCTCCTGACTGTTATTTTCGATTTCACATTTTTCACTTTGTGTTTAATGTATAGTGCTAAGCATGTCAAATGCTAAAAATATATATAAAAATATCTAAATAATAAATACATTTTATTATTAAAAGTAGCTGAATTTTTACTCGTCCAGCTCAAAAGGTTGCCGACCCCTGCCCTAGCCTTATCCCTGTTGTTTGGGTCGGCTTCCTATCTAGGAAGCCGACCCTTAGAATGAAAAACGTAACGTTAGACGAACTTTCGTTTCGAGTCATTGTGATTGATCAACAGTCCGACGCGTGATTACTGATTAGTCGAGATTACGACGCGTCATTCAGGCGACCAATCACAATGAAGCGAAACGAAAGCGAAAAGAAGAAGCGACTGCCTATCTGACGTCCACGCCTCAACTAAGGGGACAACTGGCGACCTTAGAACAAGACTGGACTCAGATTTTTTATTCAAAACCTGTAAAGAGGAAAAATAATCTTTCCTTATTTAATCCTTTTTTCTTTCAAATTTCTAACTATACGGCAAATACGAGTACCTACTAGTACTACGTAGTCATACAAAACCCCGTACCATGAAATATGTAAGCCGTTTACCGATACGTTTCCTTGCAGATTACGTTCTAGAAGTGCCTGAAATAGTACCTTACTGTCCTGTTGCCTTGTAAGCTTTTGATACTAGCGCAATAAAGTCGTAACTATGTTTATGACGTCACAATACACTAGATTCTAGCGTGTGTCACAGTGTATCTATGAAGCGATTTCGATTCCTAGCTATACCGTAATAGTAGGGCGCCGTCTCGGTAGCAAAACGTGAGCGATAATTTAAAGATAGCCCCATAGAACGGTACTAGACAATCGAGAACGTTTACGTATCGCTTATCGAGAATCGCCACGATAGGAATTTAAGGTCGGTATCCTGGGCATATCAGCGATTGGCGATTGCCGCAATCTATACAGCCCATCGATTATAATAGATATTTTTAATTTGTCCGAATTATTTTAAACTTAAACAAAACTTCTTACCCTAAAATTTTACAGTAAATAAAACTAACTCATATCACATTTTTGACGCCATCATAATTTGTATTTAAGAGCAAACTGATAAATAATTCAAAAAGCGTAGTATGGACATGTGTCATATGCCAAAAAAGGTAACAGCGTAGCGGTGGTGTTTGTTCCAAAACCTCATGAACAGGTTGTGCTAAATACGGCCGAGTTGTCCGACCAGTTAGTAGGCATCAATTAGTTACAAAAACCTACACTTTAAAACGGCTGAACCCGTCAATCTTTTCTCCGGTTTTGAAATGTGTCGTATATTATCATGATTTACGGTCAAAATTTAATTTACAATAAGATTTTGGTTGACGATATTGAACTGCGAAACCCATATACGGTACATACAACAAAACAGATAAACGTTATGCAGACGTAAATGTGAAAGTGTGAAGTATTAATATTTTCAATATGTGGGATGCCACATAAATGATGATTTAGAACCCCGTAGAGAGCGAAGACTGTGGACAGTGATAGCCTAGATGTTAAACCAAGGACTGCAAAGATAATGGTATCGAGTTCGGTGTCCAATCCAAGGTCACAACACACACGTCCGACTTTTCGAGATTTTTCTAGAATACGCGTGTATTTTGTTTATAAATTATCACTGAGAAAAATTGAGTGTTATGTGGGGCGTCTCGGAACCAAAAACATTATTTTAGGATTTTTGTGTTTGTTTATCTGTTTGTTTGTTCACATATCACGCAAAAACTACTGTACGGGTTTTCATATCTTGAAGTTATAAAATCTTAAGATATATTGATCTTGTTATAATTTTTTTTAAGTAGGTATTTGACATATTTAGAAATTTTTATATATATTTTTAGCATTTGACATGCTTTGCTATATACATTAAACACAAAGTAGAAAATGTGAAATCGATAATAGTCAAGAGCAGGATCTTAAGATATGAGGTATCTTTAAATACTGTAATAGAGGGTTAAAAATTTTCTTTTAAAAATTCTTGATATATTTTCATTTGTGAATTAAATCCATGAAAAGCGAGGGCACTAGTTAATAATATTTTTGAGCCACGACAAATATACACACAATCTAATGACTGAAATAAATATATAGTTTGATAACTGGAAATGTAAGAAGAACAGCATGCTATTTGCCTGTCAATTCGTTTGAGTTACAAAGTCAGCTCGAAGATATGGATTACTGCATTCCCTGCAGGCGGTACTATCGAGGCATTGCAATACCAGAAGCAAGCCTACGAAGATTGAAGATACTGGTTCTTTGGCAATAAAATCTGAAAATGAGTGCTTGTAGCATAGTTCTAAGCTATACTTATATAATTGTGTAAATACTAATATGTGAATTAATTTTTTTTACCCCTTTATTAGTCCCACTATTGAGCACGGGTCTCCTTTCATGGTGAGAGGAATTACGCCATACCGCACCACGCTGGCCCATTTCAGGGTGGCAGACTTCACAAGCTGTCGAGAAAACCTCTCAGTCATGCTGGTGATCTCACGATGTTTTCCTTCACGGAGCATTGATAAATACACAGGTACACAAATAATTTCGAAAATTCCCAATTAGTCAGAGGTGTGTGCCGTACGAGGTCTGAACCTTCGATCGAAATCGATACCACTGTCTTTGCAGTCCTTGGTTTTACCGCTAGGCTGTCACTGCTATAATAATAATTTGGATGTAAAATATTTTGTAATATTAGCCTTTGCCTGCGCTGGACCCGCAGCCAAAAGATAGTTTTAAGGTTATATTATATCTCAGGTTCCCGATATAGTAGCAGGATAAAATGACTACTAGTTTTTAAGGCTAATCAAAAGCTTGATAGCTTTACAAAATAATCTTCCACTAATAAGATATCGACTTAACGGCTTCTAGCACTAAGTAATATTATCATATTTCTAATCAATATTATCAGCCTTTAATTATTTTTTAAATATATGCCACTCATAAAATGTGGTACGAACAAAATGATGGTCCCATCCATTAGCCTTGCTAAAGCTCGACATAAGCCTTCCCAAGAAAGTGTCACAACGAGCATTCCGGCGCTGACTGCATCTAAGGACTCCCGAACTGACAAGATCGTCGGGCCACCTGATGAGAGGCCCTCTTGCGCGGCGCCGTCCGATACCTTGTCGCTACTGAGGACCTTTCTTTCCCAGCGGATGTCGTCAAGCAATGTGGCCTGCACATTGCCATTTCTGCGCACTGACCCTGCGAGCTATGTCCGTTAATTTTGTTCTCCTACGGATTTTCATATTAGATACATAATATCCTATCACGAAGACTGAACCCGAGCATAGCCTGTGCTAGTACTCATTAGTATTACATCTTTTATCACGTCCGATAGTCTCAAATCACGATGAAAACAATCTAAAAGCTTACATGAAAAATAATTACACGAATGATTACTTTAAACAAATTACGCAAGACATAAAGTAATGCAAGTTTCGATTCGTAAATAAACATCGTTACAGCACTGCTTTATACCAGTTCAAATTCAGCTCAAAATGGACCAGCAGTGAAAGTTTAACACATGTCCAATCTCTTATAGATTATGCAATTATCAGTATCGAAGAAGCAAACTTTATGCACAGCATGGTCCAGACCTTACGTAACCACACCCACTCCGATTGTACTCGTAAATTAATTCAATTTTCATGTCAGTTGAGGTACCACACTTTGTATTTTTTTATTAATACCTCCTTACATCCTTACTAATATTGTAATGCAAATATGCTTCTGTTACTTTGTATGATATGTTTTCACATCGCAATTACTGAACCGATCATCATGAAATTTTGCATACAAATATAGTACGGAACCCAAAAAAGAACATAATCTACTTTTATCCCGAGAAAATGGACGTTCCTCTGCGATACTCTTGCCCTATATTACATTCCTTCAGTGGGCCGCCGGCGGCTTACCCTTTCGGGTACCCAACTGAGCGACGCATCCGCACACGGAGCGACGCACCTTCGCGGTAGGCCTTGCGGGTGGCGGACGTTCCCCGGTCCATCCACCCGCAGCCTCAGCTAGGGCGGCAATACTCGCGCCTGCGCCGCCCCAGTCGTTGGCGGCAGTTCGGGTCTTAGGAAGGATCAGCCTCCCTGGCCCTCTCCGCCGCTTCCTTCCGCGGATGACTTCCTCGCAGAAGGCAGCGACCGCGGCCCAATTCCTGTCGCTGCCAAGCATCGCTCTGACGATGCTCGACAGCGAGAGGTCTCCCCCTATTGCCGCGACGAGTTCACGGCGAGTATTATGTTATACCTAAAAGGTCTGTCAAAACCTTATTATTAAAAATTTCGAATACTGGACAGATATACTTCGACTAATTTTAAAAATAGAACGCTCGCGATTGCAGAAATTAAAAAAGAAACTCATTTTCATTCATGTTCAAATATCTTGAGAGAGAGAAGTGAATGTAAGAGAGGTGGTTCTCCGTTTATACTAACCTATACGGACGATTCGTTATAAGAAATTGAGTTTTATTATTCTATTTGAACAGAAAATCAGTTGACTTATTAATGCATAATATATAATATCACAGACGAAACGCAACTGTGGGAGTTTTGAGTGACACTTTATAAAAGCAGATAATAATCACTATTGTTTGTGCAAATATCGAGAACAATAAATATAAAAGTTGCCTCGCCTTCGTTGTGAAATTACCTTTCACACCATAATATATTAGTCATAAATATATCTTTAGTATACCTAATGATAATATTAACGTTAATGACCGAAAAAACTATGGAAACTAACAACATAACTGGCACATAAATCAATATATATATGAACCTATCGAAGGAGAAATCTTATTTACTAAGATAATCTTACTTGTCCCAGCAGGAATGGGCCGACTCGATCGGGGTGATACCACTCCCTGACAGAAGATCAGCTTGAAACAAAAATTGATACTCCTAATAGTTGTTTATCGTATGGCGTGTGAGAGCACCAGTACAGTACATTAATATTGAATGTCCTCCCTATTGCAGTATGTTACATTTAGTTACATTTATTAATCGATTTATTCGACTTTAGTTACAAGATCTAATATTATATTAACTGCTGCATCCTTTTTCTGGTAGTTATGAACCAGAAAAAGGATGATGAGTCAGTTTCTTCAATGAAGACGTTTTACTTTTTACTGATTCTTCGTGAGGGACTGATGCCTGAAGTAAGTTTCTGAAAAGAAACTTGTGTCACAGGTGTAAATGTTAACGATTTATAAATGAATTACTCAGTAAAATACACTCTGTAGTCCTTATCCTTACTAATCTATACTATTATAAATCTGTAACAGAGCTGTGTCTGTACATTTAAGATATTTGAGAAAAAATACTGTATTCAGTTATATAGGCGTGTCTGAACATAAAACAATATTTATAGATTTTTTGTCTGTTTGTTTGTTCGCGCATCACGCAAAAACTACTGAACGGATTTTTACCAACTTTTTAATTTGATAGCTCTTGATTAGACTTAAAAACTGGTATGTATTTTATCCCGCTACTTTATCGGAAACCTGAGATATAACCTAAAAACTAGCATTTGGCTGCGACGGACCCGGAGGCAAAGGCTTACTAATGCGAAAGTGAGTTTGTTTGTTTATTTGATTTCACGCTGTTACTACTAAGCCAGTCATATTACACAATATAGTCTGGAATCCAGAAAAGGACATGGGCTACTTCTCATCCCGGAAAAATAAATGCTCCTCATGGCATAACTATTTTTACGTAGAGATAATTAGTTTGCTGTAGAGTGATGTATTTATATCGTGAATTCAACGCGGACGGAGTCGCCAACAGTACCTAGTATCCTTTAAAACTGTATACTAATATCATAACAATAAATAATGTATCTTCTATGGTAATATACGTGCAAATGATTGCAATATTAATTAACTTGGAAGCCATTTCCGAAAGCCCGTTAAAACTCTTAATTAAAAGAGTAGTGCCCACGAATCTATAACGGTTAATTAATATTCAATATTCGAATAACGGTAGAAACGGACCATCGATCGCGGTAATCCAATCATGTGTTATTACTCTGCACAATATATAAATTCTGATATTAGCATTGCTTGTCCCAGCATATATGGGCCGACAATGACATGGGCATTATACATTACTTTCGTCTTATCCATGTTCATCTTTAGAGCCACTAGTCGGAAAACATTGCTGAGATCATTGAGAACGATGCCAAGGTCCTCTAGAGATTCTGCCATACCCACTATGTCATCTACGACTCGAGTGAGTGATGTTACCATTGAAGTTGATGCCGAATCCGGGCCAGTCCAAGACCTTGAAACATGTTCCAATGTAGTGGTGAAGTTTCGAGGACATAACGACAACTTTCTGCAATTGGGTCAGTTTCGTAATCTTGTCCTAAACTCGGACTGAGAAACTTGGACTCTGACGGAGACATGTTGGCGGATGGCAAGTTATTGCGATAATAATACTAGTCTCACCAGAACGTTCCCCATATTTTAGTGATATGAGTAACTCAATTTGTTTGCAACTTGGAAACTTCTTCGAAATCATATCTTTCACACTAACGCGCATAATAAAGTCATCAATTTATGTGATATCGACCTGAATCTGTATTTATTTTGCTATTCAAAATTCCCAAGAAATCGGTAACTTTTAGATACAACTGAAATGGTTGCGACTGAATAAGTTTTATAGAGATACACATGTTAGAGTATAGTATCAAGTAATCTAAATTTAAAAAACAATTCAAAGTGCATATAGTTTCTTCACACATGTAATTTGGTGGTTGAGCATGTTATCGTATGTTCCAAAGAGTTAACTCTTGAACCCTATTTCCTTACAAGTGCATTTAAAAACTTTTCTATAGTAACGACATATTGAATAGGTAATAGATAAAACTGGGCGTATTAATGGCTGAGAAACGAAGATGCTCTAAATGATAACGCCGACATACATACTTAACGAAGTTACTATTGTGAATTACACTGCCGACGTATAACACACAATATATTATTATGCGTAAAATGTACACGCGTTAGATTAAAATGTTATAATGAAGCCTGGGAATGGGAATGCAGAAACACAAGAAGAGTATCATTATTTGCAGACTAATGTTAATGTAAGTTAAGAGAAACAATACGTTTTATGTTAAGCAAAACGGTATTTTAAACTTCTTTAAATCGTCAACCAAGTTTTAAACTGAAAATTTAAAAGACGGTGTTTACAATCCATTATATTGGCTACTGTCCTTAGTGATAAAAGAAACTGTTGGTGTTGTCACAATTGATTTTGAAATTAAAGGAACGCAAAAAGTAACAATGGACGGTTTCTTTTATGCAATCGATAAAGATTATTAGAATAATGACTGAAGAAATAGTATTCGAAATACATTGTTAACACTTTCATGATACGTGCTATGAGAAGCCTATTACTGTTAGTTATTCTTTGTGCAGCTTGCAATTTGAATGTGCCATTCCTTAGAATTCAATTACATCTTACAATCGAACAGTTATGTGCTGAGCAATTTTGCACTTGCAATTTCGTATGTTTACACTCATGAAACTACTTTGCTCTATGAACCAATCAGCTTTCTGTTTTAGAAGCATTATCACCTACGACGACGGCGCATTGTACCGTTATAGCGAGATCTTGACGGGAAAATACATGGAAACATATTTGCACCAGGTCCGTGTGATATATTATTAGTTGCACATTTCACGAATAGTAAAATAAATTATTTAACAGGAACTGCATGTTACAATGCAATCGTATTTAATAAATTGACAAGTTTAATTTATGTACATATATATGTATATTCAAAAATGACTCGGGGAAGCCATTTATTTAGCAGGATAGCTAACGTAATGGACAAACTGTTTAACGTCAACTTCTTACGTGTGTTAATGCAAACAAGTATAAGACTTCAGCAAAGCGTTTTCATTACAACATAACATTCTATTCTATTAATATTAAATTGTCAATAAACGCAGACGCGCGCTATTGTAACCGTGTTTCGAAGTAAAGAGTTCGAAAAGCCGTAAAGACCTTATTAACTTCAAAGGCCCATGTTTTGGTGAAAGACTTACTTAATGCGATTTCAGAGTAACTTGCAGAGGTACGTGTGGCCTAACATTATTTGGTATTTATAGAGAAATAATTTGAAACCTACGCCTATGCAATTTTAGATTAAGGTAGACGTAGACAATATTTTCACAGGAGAGTAGTTATATGCACGAGGTTATTCTACAGACTTTAAACGATACTAATATTGAATTTAAACTTTAGAACGTATATTTCCGTATCGTGTTCTTTATTCCACAATAAATGACCCGATGAACTTCGTATCACCTACAATTTATATTATCAGCGATTATCAATATCAATCCTAATCAATCTGCATCGTTTAAGGTTTGATTGAGATAGATTATTAAATGAAGCTTGCTTGTAATTGAAATGAATTAGAAAGAATGACAATAGGTGTAATTTTGTTTTGTCGTCTGTTGTCAGTCCCATAATCCAAAAATCCTCGATTCCCATATAAAATTACCAGTTCAGATTTTTAATATTTCAACAGTTTTATGGGTTTCCCTATTTTTTTAAATTTTTAACCCACTTCTTTATTAGGGCGAACATTACAAAAAAAAAACAATTATCCAACTTCTAATAAAAAAGGTACTTGAGTTTTAGCGAGACTAACGAACAGCAATTGAATTTTATATAGGTATATCAATATTTAAATGGTAATATTTTCTAATTATACGTAAATATGATAGGTAGATACGTGTATCCAAAAATATCGAAATCGAAAGTCAGCTTGGTCCTTGCTACAAATCACTAATTCGTTATATTCACTAGAATTGACTATCTTCTAAAAGTAAACATACAATAACTTATTTACAAGCAATTGCCGTCAAACTATTTTGTTGCAACATAGACAGTAAGTGGACTTATTTAAGTATTGCAATTTACGTACCAGAAATAGCTCGTGACATAGTGTCTAGATCGTAGCACATGACAGTGCATAATGAAGTTACTTTAGTGTCATACAATTAAGTACTAGTTTTACATTTCATTTTTTTCCTGTTCTGGTTATGTCATGGGAATGAAATTCAAGACGAGTCTAATGATCTCATATTACGCTATTTACATGTTAAACGCGCAGAAACGCAACAGTTAAGTATTCAATAAAGTATATAGTTATATACCTGTTTCCTTGAAAGTATTTACATGCATTTAGTCATTCGTGGCAGTCAATAGGTATACCCGACAGACAGCGGCGCTGATGGTATAACAGCTGATGGTAAGGCGTCAGTTGATGATCATCTATTATGAACTGCTTCAAAACCGTGAAAGAAGACACTGTGATTAGAAATGGCAACTTCTTCGATGACGTGAGAAGTAAGACAACCCGCTTGAACCCCAACAATTCTTAGCCCTGTGCCACACAGTGAGACCGACAGAGCGGCTGAGACTGTAATGTGTTGATTGAGATTCTATTTGAAAATGTTAAAGTTGTTATGCTTTCTTGCAAATATACGGACGCCGAATTTTAAATATCACGTTACAACGAAACAAATTTTCTAATCTAGTTCCAATTTGGATTACATATTTTACTAATTAAGTCTTTATGAGCAGCAATGAATGATTATGTTCGTACGGAGTTACGGAACCGTTACAATAGATTAAACAATTCCGCATATCTATTAACGAACATAGGAATACCTATATGTACACATACAATTACGTGGATCTCTGACCTTTCGGATTTTATTGGAGAGTGAAGTCACAATAACTTCTAATACTTTAAGAACAGTACATTTTATTGCATGAAAAAAAATATGTACTACGTTGTAAGCTGTAAGATCTTGTGTGAACACCATGTGTGGTCGTTGTTCGTTAAGATTTCCCATCTAATTGTGCATATAAATTAGAATAAAACGACTAAATATGATCATGGCGGGGTTAGTCAACGGCAGGTGCACCTGCAATAAATTGCACATAAGAATACGATAATTTAATGTTAACACATTTTAACTGGAAACTTAATTCTAAAAACCAGTTAAGATCGTTTTACATTTGAACAATGTAATGAAATAAGACGCCTAATTTGCATTAATATTTCCGTTCCCATGTAAATTGTAACAAAACACTTTAGAATATAATTCAGTATAATAAAGGAATTCTTCCGTAATGACAACCTGGACTTCATTATTAAGTACCTAGTGCTTAATTAAAATCAGCGTTATTTTTGCTAATAATCGGAATTTTGCCTGTCTAATTAACTTTAGTAATGGGTCTAGAAGGAAATAAAAATCCTTACGAATATAAGAAATTCAAAAGTGAGTTTATTTGGTTGATTTTTACGCTTTCTCATGCGGTAACTCATCACGAATTTTTACATACGTATATAGTCTGGAGTCTTGAAAAGTACATAGGCTTTTAGCCCGGCAAAATGTTTAATTCCTCTGGGATAGCTATTTTTGCATTAGAGATATTTAATGTGCCTAGAGTAACGTATTTAAATTCGAAAGTCCACGCAGACGAAGTCACCGGCATAGTCTAGTATGTAATAAAATAGCCGATAATATGTGTCTTAGGATAAAAGTTAATCTTCGTACTAATTTAGGCTATTTAAAGGACCTGACTGAGAAACCATTTAAATATTGTCTTGGGCAGAATCATCTACGTACGTTGTTTCGGTCAATGCTGTCAATTAACCTACTTCTTAAAATTTTTGAACCTCATGGCAGAATTTCTCAACAGCGACGCCTCGGTAATACAGCTAACCCATTCAATAAACGTAAGTCAACCAGCGTAACCAATTTCACTTGGTATAAGTTCGAACAAGGCGTATTGTTAGCTGGCCGCAGGCGGAATTTGTAACACCTCACACGAAATACGTGCTCCGAAGAAATAGGTAGAACGCTGCTTTAATAAACAAAGGAGTTATGGATTTACTCCGCTTATTTTGAACACTTTATTTGTGTAAAGCCTACTCAATCACCGTTCGTAATTTTGTTATGTCTTTACGTTGTTTAAAAATTTGCTATTTTCGCAAAATCTTTTGTATTTTGTAGAGAGCACCACTTTGTAGCGCTGTTCTTTGTTCCCTCAAAGATGAAGGCTCTCCATAGGGCGAACAGTTAGGATTGATGGATGCTTGACTAACTATATATCCATACTACAAAGATAGGCTGTGTCAGACAGGCGAGCAGCCTTTGCTTAAACAGGGATCAATTAAATGCCTCTTGAAGCTCAATTAATTAAACTAACGGTCTTGGTGGTCTAGTGGTAGCGGATGCGACTACAGATCACGGGTTCAAATCCTGGGCGGGATCAGAAAAAAAAAGTTGTTGGGATTTTCCGTCAAGAAATTGTCAACAGCAGCTCGGAGTTAGGAAGTTCACCGTACCTATGCACGTAGTCGTTGGCGCCTGATCTCTCTCCAACAGTGTTGGAATCCCGTCCCATGATACTAAGAGAGGAACAGAGAGTGCACTAGTATTTGTAGTATTTGCGCACACACTCATGCATTATCACATCTCCTGCATTCGTGGCTAGTGTACATTGACATTGGCCGCCGTGATACTTGATATAAAAAAAAAACAACACAAAAACATAGCATCACGCCTGTATTCAAGGGGTAGGCAGAGGTAGGACACAACCACGGTTCGCCAGCTATGTTTCAAGTCCCACGTAATAGGGGGCGAGCCTATTGCCGTCTACCGGGCACATTTCCGAACTCCGGGCTGCTACTGAGAATTTTTCTTTTTATGCAAAAAGCTCAATAACACCGTCCGACGCGGGGATAGAACCCGAGACCTCATGATCAGCAGTCGCTCACACTATCGCTGCACCACAGAGGCAGTTGATTATTATTATTAATCTCCATATTTGTTTATAATGTAATTATATCCTGGTACCTATGTAGGACCGCACCTTAATAATTTCCTTAACAGCGGTCGGTGCTGTCCTGTCAAAATAGATTTAATGACTTTATTTTGTCACACAAAGAAGCGTGGGTCGTAGACTAATTCCTCTATTGTGCCACTCCCTTCACTTTGCCGAGAGGGCTATTTACTCATATAGATAGTCGATTAACAGCCAGAATACACCCATTATGTGCTTATGCCATTTATAAACAGGTTGGTTTGCATAATACTGCAATATAATTTACATTCTGGACTTACCTAAAATTTGTTCGCCGATCAACCTCATAATCGCCCTGCCATCAATGAATCTGAGAACAATGGATAAATACTGTCTTTAAACGTAACAAAATTGTATTGTAAAATTGATATGGAACTAGACATAGGTGGATACAACGGCACAGAAGTATAATATAAAACTCAAGCAGCCTCTGAGTTATCGAAGTAATGTATGTATTCAATGAAAATTCTGTGTGACCTATCATGAAGCACGATAGTGTGTTTTGGCTGTAGCAAAAGATAGCCGTTTACTCTTTCATTTCATATCTGAAAAATGAAATGGTGCGCAGCGGCTTGACAAGACTCTTGTTGAGTCCATGAGCGACGGTTACCACTTACCATCAGGAGGGTTGTGGCTCGTCTGCCATCATTAGCAATAAAACAAAAAAAATAATAGCTTCTCTAAAACGGTAACAAACTTAGAACGAGTAACTATGTGCCTTATGTAGTGTCCAAACATGTAACAAACTCTGGAAAGTACACCCTTTGCATTAATTCAGTACTTATTAACCATATTGCATTTCATAATAAGATTCGTATAGTTTAGCTTCTATTATAACAGCTAATCAAAGATCTATGTACATATACGAGTATAAGACCTTTAAAACGTTTTTACCATTTAATGGGACATTATCGAAGAATAAACTCTGAAAATACTTATATGGTATTATTAGCAAAAATAAAACTCCGGGCTATTTGACGGATGAAATAAATCAATCGTTCCAGCCCGCCAAATACGGATGCATTTTGCGATTTTTACAACCCAGCTTGGAGATATAATAATTCTGATATTCTGAGTTATGTTGGCAATAAATTTTACGTAATCAGTGTCATCACAAAACACTTTTACTTCTATTTTAATGTGATTGAGAAACGATTGACGATTTCCAAGAATAACATTGCGGACCTGTAGATGTCTCATTCATTTTCCGAGCACGTCTTCTACGCCAACACGTGAGTTTGTTTTTACATTTACAAAGGGTTGGCGCAATACATTGAGCTAGTTTAGTCCTTAAATGGTGAAAATAAAACTTAAATTTGCTAATTCCTTAGCATCGCTATAAACAGTTCGGTATTGTTTCTCCTATCAGTTGCAATATATCTGGCAGGTTTTACAGCCTTGCTCTCTTTGAATAACGAATCGTCTAAACAAAACCGTGCATAAAATTTAGAATAATTTTATAAATAATTCAGCTCCCACATTAAGTAACCATGACCTTTTGTCAAAACGAGTTAATTAGCTAAAACATAATCATTTATTATAAACGAGTTCGACATTGACATTTATTATGAAATAAAACTAATTTTACGGATTTAGTACATTTAAAATAGTTTTTATTATTCAAGCGTTCGGTTGTTGTCGATACCTACTGGAATATGGATTGTTTGAGTAGTACTTACTAGAAGAATGATGAGGTGAAGATCGTAGCGTTCTTTTTTTAAATTGGAAAAGAATCAAGAAATCCCTTTTTTGTTTTTAACCTCTATCTGAAGATAATTAACTCTACGACAGAGACTCGTTTAAAATTATCCAAAAGCGATTCTCAATTAATTGCTACTATATGATGGGCATTGACTTGGACGTAGGTATTCGTATGCTTGTATGCTAGAGGTATGGCTTATAGGGTATTAAACAAGATTATGATACTTTTTCTTTTTGTGTTGTCTGGACATATTGGCCAGGATCATTTTTTAACTAGTGCGCAAACTTTTTTTGGTGGTTCCATGTCAGAAATAGAATACATTTCCATTAATTATTTAATCCGATTTTTTAATTTTTTTGTCCGACTTGAAATCAGTAAAATATGGACACGAATCTTCCGAGCAGCTAGAAGCTTTATTTTCTGCATTTTGATGGTCCTAAGCTCATGAAAGTATAAAGGAAAAATTGAAACTACTCTTACAAATAACTTCAGGTCACGATTAGGTCGTGTGTAAAGTGTAAATACTTTGGAAAATCCAAAACTGCACGCCTCATAATTTTCATTTTTCACAATAAAATTGATTATTTGATAAGTAACTAATAATGTATTGGTTTTACTAAGTAGTTTTCAATAAATCACATAGATAGCGCTAATTTCAAAAAGTACTAATGTGGGTTTCATGTCTAATTTTAAGAAGTAGGTACTTCTATATTGTTCTACCTCTGTCATTTTTCAAGGCGCCATCTGGCAATTAGTAAGAACAACAATCCATGAGTTTACATATATACCTGCATAAGTGCATATAATATATATAAACATGTAAAATTGAATAATTTATTAAACTGTAAAAACAATTTAAGAAAACAAAAAGACATCGCTAGTTTCCTTAGAAAAAAGCAATATTGTGGTTCTATATATACAACAGCCACTGAATACATCTAAAATTGCCACTTGCGACATCTAGGGCTGCATTTGTCAATATCTCTTTTACTTTAAAACAGCGACATCTATCAACAGAAAATTGCAACTTTGGACAATATTATACGACTTATTTAAAAATCAATTAGTTCAACAAGAAATCTCTAAACCATTTATCTTCCTAACTTGGTTGTCTTATAATTTTATACTTTGTTCTAAGTGAAAACACCGTGACGCCAAGGCCACGCAAAAAAAATTGTAGAATGTAAAATATGTTTTTTTCGTGTTTTATAACGTTGGTGTGTTATTATTTACGTGTGTTTAGTGTTTTTAATTATTGTTATGGATAAAATAGTCATTATACTTGACAAATATCATCAGTTCGTCAAGCAAAGGTAAAAACTTTCTTTTAACAAAAAACTATGTACCGGCCGGGCGAACGGCGTTCTGTTCTGTTGACGATAGTAAAACCACCGGTGGCTATGCGTCGTAAAAAGGTAGGTAGTTCTCATGAAAGGCGCTGGTTTTAGTGTCGCGTCGAGCGTAAATGCCGTAAATATTCAGTATTTTTTTGTTTATTTAATAACAATTAAACCACATCGAATCAGTACGTGAAAAGTAATAGGGCTCTATTCCTAGTCATAATAATTCGTAAACGAAAAAAAAAGACTCGATTAGTAAAGTATTTTGATCGTTATCGTGTTAACCTACAACTCACGGACGTCCAAGCCAAATTTTTTTCAAACAGTTTTTTAACTAGTTTAAATAACAAAAATGGCATCAAAAAGTGTTTGTTCTTTATATGTGTGTGTAGATATTATTTTACAAGTGCAATATATGATAAATAGAGACATTTTAAGTTTGAAAAATCAGCTGTGCCGTGTCAACCGGGAGTAGAACACACCTCAACGCTTCGCTTATGAGGCTTGCAAAAGTTTATTTCGAACCTGATAAAATAAGCGGTCAGTAACCCGCATAGATACCCTACGCGTCGGCGCAATGACCGAGCGCCGATGTAGGTATACCTACGTAAGCGCGCGCGGTGTGACAATAAAATTTGTTTCAAAAGTAAAACTTTTCGTTAGCGATAACTTTATTTTTTAGTACTAAGACATATCAAAATAAAAAATACGTGTTTATTAAAATTTGCTTAAGTTTATTCTCCCAAAACTTGCGCACTGGTTAAAAAATTACCTAGTACATATACTAACCAGCTAAGTTTTAGTATTGTCCAATATAATAAGTTGTGATTACTAAAAAAATGTATATAAACTGAATAATATTACTTCATACCCAAGTAACTATTATTTAACTCACACATAATGATGAGTGCCACACATTTCTCGAGTAATGACTCTTGCAGTTATAGAACAATCAAGTTAGCAATTAGTAAAATGTGTGTGTTTAACTCTTTGTCAAAGAAATGAACTCCTTTTATGAACAATTCATTGTGTGAAGAAGTTACATAAAAGAGCTCAATTAACGCACATATTGTGGTCAAAAATTTATACTACAAGTATAAAAGGAATACCTATTCGCTTATTACCACTTAGGTGTGCGCATCAAAACATGAATATATGTATAATTAATAATATGTACTTTATAACACTTGTGCCGTGTGGGACCGGCTTTAGAATTGTCCCACCCCTTTCTACCCACGGGAGTTGTAAGAGCCGACTGAGGGAATACTGGGGGAGTTTCCATGGAGTTGGCGACGCGGGAGTAATGCCTCTTGTGTTGCTAACATCTATAGGCTACCGTAACCGCTTACCATCACGTTGTTTGCCAGTAGTAGTATAAAAATACTTTGGAAAATCCAAAACTGCACGCCTCATTATCTTCATTTTTCACAATAAAATTGATTTTTGATAAGTAACTAATAATGTATTGGTCTTACTAAGTAGTTTTCAATAAATCACATAGATAGCGCTAATTTCAAAAACTACTAATGAGGCTTTCATGTCTTATACGCCATCTAGCGCTAATTTTAAGAAGTATATATTGGTCTATAGAAATAGTTCAAGTAATTCTCACGAAATAAGGTATAGCGTAGCGCTGGTTTTAGAGTCGATCGTAAATATGCACTATTTTTTTGTTTATTTAATAACAATTAAACCACAGCGAATCAGAACGTGAAAAGTAATAGGCCTCTATACGTAATCATACTAATCAGTAAAAGAAAAAAAAAGACTCGATTAGTAAAGTATTTTGGTCATTATCGTGTTAACATACATTACCTACAACAAACGGACATCCAAGACACGAGTGTGTGACATACATACATATGCACTATTTATTATTTCTTTGTAGCCTTTATTCGCCAGATAATTTTACTAATACTAGCATATTTTTTGTGAACCATATGTTGATTATATAAATATACTTCAGTCAGAGCCATGAGGTTGTTGTCGTACCTATATAACCTTTAGAAGTTAGTCTGCCTTTTTGTAGCCATCAAGCCTTAATAGTCTAACTGGCTGTATTTAGACCCAATAACTCTTTAAAAGTATAGCCATAAAGTTAGATGGAGAGCAATAAAGCTTTAGTCTCTGTCTCCAACGTTTAATTGCGGAAATAATGTCTAGAAACATAACTACGGCTGAAGAAAAATGTTAATTTCATAAATAACAGAAAAATTCTATTTACTGTTATAATAAAACTACTGGAGCAGGAAGAAATTAACTTGGCGTTGATGAATGGATGACATGACGGGGTAGTTCGTGCCTTTGTTATTTCCGTAACTGTAATGTTAACTTTAAATAAGCTGTACCAAGGATAAGAATAAGAGCAAAACAAAATTTATTTCTTACACGTGTAATGTAGACAGAGAAATCTGAGTGAGGAACTAGATAGAAACTATGAAAGTGGTTGTCGTTTGAAAAATGTAGGTACTTGTTATATGTGTGTATATTATTGCATGTTACTGCCTCTGTGGTGCAGCGGTAGTGTGAGCGACTACTGATCATGACGTCCCGGGTTCGATTCCCAGTGTTATTGAGCATATCGGAAAAAAAAATTCTCAGTTACAGCTCGGAGTTTGGAAATGTGCCCGGTAGACGGTAACAGGCTAGCCCCCTATTACGTGGGACTTAAACATAGCTAGTGAAACTTGGGTGTGTAATACACCTCTGCCTACTGCGATTTTACGTTTTATTATTATTATGTAAACTACTAAAATGTCGTTAGCGATGAGCAAAAAGTACCTATTATTGGCTTGACTTCATAAATTGTAGTCTTATGGAATATTCATAAAAATATAATAATTATTAAAAGTGATATTATTATTCCATTTACAATCTATTTATGTTCTATGCCCGCAATATCGTCAGCGTTGACTTAAGAATATACGTCACTACACGGCACACCAATAATCGCTACGCATAAGTTTCTATCCCACTGGGACCATCCATATTTCCAGGATATTTTTTTTGACTAGGTACGTGTATGCTTTTCATAACAATCGGTTGGATAGTTATGGCCTGAAAGCGTATCCAAGAGACCAATGCACTTTCGCATTTATAATATTAGTAAGGATAAGTATTTTCAAATTTTATAGAAACTAATTTAAGTACAACAAACACTAGGTAACGAAAACATTACGATAAGTATAAAATTCTTAAACAAAATAACTTCACACATGACAAGAGAAGTTATCGAATTTCACGTTTTAATTGTAATCAAAGAAATCCCAATATAACATTAGTTTCTCATGGTAAGTTACAAATCGATTCATTCAATTTCAGTTCTCACTAAGTAATGTGTAAACGGTTCATGGTCTGATTAACGATCTATTTCTTTACTTTTCAGCGAAGCCAATGGGATCTTCGTCATACAATAATAATATCCTCCTATTCCAATCCGGGGAAGTGCTCTAGACCGCTAAGCCATCGCTCGTCAGTAACTACTGACGGCGATTCCTTATCTCCACTTTACATTTGCTTTAGAAGTCTTTACGACCCACGCCACCTATCGGATGCATTTACATGCATTATTCCAATATAGTAAATTTAATTTTGCAAATAAAATTCATAGTAATTGATGGCGTAATTTTTTAAAATATTTTGATCTGTATTTTAGCACTTGACATGCTCAACTACTTTAAAGAACAAATTATTCGTGAAAGTGGAAAAAGATAACTTTACTGCGAGCGAGATTCGAACCTGCATCCCTTACAATCCGGGAAAATGACGTGATCTCCTATCGAAGCTCAGCTGCTGCAGTCACCGAGACAACTCATCCGAAAGAGGCTGGACGAACGTATTACAGCTCCACCATCCAGCTGTCTATTTTCTCTAAGTACTCGCGTAATTAATATCACGTAATAAGCATAAAAACTACTTAACCGTAATCAAAGGAAGCTGTAGTAAAGACTAAAGAGTTACTCAAGCCTGTAATTTAATTTGCGATGGTGCGGTAGATAAACCTCGTTGTCCGTGCATCGTATAGATACGTACTAAAATTTGAAGCACCTTGTAATTACATCTTGCAAGAGGAGTATTAAGGCTTATAAAATGTCAGTATGACTGACATTTTGTAAGTGGTTTTGATTACATTTCATGGAGGCTTTTTCACATCTAGGTACGTAGGTTAGGTTCATGTTGCAATCAAGTGCTGTAAACACTCAAACTGAAATTGGCGTAGTATGAAATATTAAAGGTAAAGATTATTTTCATTTCTTTTATTCATTGTCATACCTATAACACTGTTGTACTTTCACTTTCAACTGATAGAGAGATAATTATTTTTTTCTTAACCTGCACCCTGCACTAGAGTAGAGAACAATCCCTTTATCACGGGACAGACACTAAAGTATACCCAGATACAGCACAATCACTTGTGCTTAACACAGTATTGTCCTTTATGGGAATCAAACCCACTACATTCGATACAGGTCGGCGCGGCGTCTATATCACTCATCTGTGCAATCGATATCGTCAATATATCTCAACTACCTTAATTCTAATATAGCTGGAAAAGGATTGTATTTTTGTGAAAACTAAACATGACCACGATTTGAAGCTAAGGCTTTTCAGGGATCTATTGGTCCCTGTTGCGTCTGTTATCGTACGTATAAATCACCCGTTCCCGTGCCGTTAGCCGTGTGGGACCGGCTTTAGAATTGTAACGGGAGTCGTAAGAGCCGACTGAGGTATTCCCGCGGGAGTGGGCAGCAGCACTCTTTAGAGTATTAACAATATCCACTGCGATCGCCAACCCACCTGCCAAGCGAGGCCATTACGGCACTATCCCCCATTCTTGGAGAGGCCTATGTCCAGCAGTGGACGTTAAAAGGCTGATGGGTGAAATCATCCGTTACAGTAAGAGATTTTTTTTTTGAGAAAATTTATAACTAGCTGAGCTCATTGACATGTTAGTAAAACACAACCTTAGAACGGTCATGTTACTAGAAAGTTAGGCGGGTAGTATTCATGCTGGACTTCTTCATGCTTCGGAGAACACGTATAACCGTCACGCTCGGTTCCGGGCCTAATTTTTCTACGGGTCGTATAGGATTACGCCATCGGTCTTGGATTGGAGTTGTTCTTGGTTGGAGTGATACCGTGGTGGTGTTGGTGAGTACCTGATTATCTGTACAGATTGACTAATATCTGATAGCATTGACACCCGTATCTCAAATACGGCTAGAACACTATTGTATTTTTACGTACAATTATATACATATATTTACAGTATCAGGACCAATATTAATAATAATAACATAGCAATATACAAAATTCGTTTATTTAAATTTCACTTCAAGATAACTGTAAGTTTACTTCAGTTCTATCAACGTGTGCTTATGGTCACTCAATTTCGTAAGCTGTAATGCTTTTTTGAAGAGGCCTGTGATGTAATGGTAGGCTGCATGTGCAAGTAACATAATTCGTACTGAAGGCATAATAAGTGCGTAGCAATTGTCTTTAAACTTATTACCACCTACATTATTATTGTTTTTGTAAAAAAAATATGTATCTAACTATCTCTAAGTGGACTGTTCTTACACACCAAGGTGTCCTATATATTATTTTGTGCCGCGGTTTCAGAGCGGTTCTTTCTCACAGTTCTATTTTATCAACAAGCAAAAGTTTGCCTATGCAATATAAATTCACCCTTCCCACTACACAACTAGATATGTTTTCGTATACACATTAACAATAAGAGTTTATGCTATCAAGAGGACTATGCCAACGTAAAATAGACGTTAGGCAACTTTGACAAAGTAGAATTTAAAAAATCATTAAGTATCAGTAATGACGTTTCGGCGTGATGTGAGTTGTCAGGTTTCCCGACAACGGAACTGGATTACAAGGTACACATTGCGACTAAAGTGAGAATTACTTAGGAAACGGTGACTGACGAAGAAGTTTAAGATTAATTTAACTGATTTAACATGATATTTAAATAGAAAAATATTATTAAATATGACCATTAATTGCCCCGGTTTGACATCTTTCATAATATTGACCTAACAATAATTCGGTCATTTCAACTTAATTATATAACTAGGTCAATGGCAAACGCTTCGTAAATAAATAATTTACGAATGTTGTGATCTTATATATTGCTATTTTTTTACTTCAAAATGAATAGACAAACACGTTTTTAAATGATAATGTTATTAACACAAACGTGGAAAATGTAGAAGCCTTAAAAAATATAAGTATAAAAATATCTAAATGATATATTGTATTATAATAAACCATTTAAATTTATTTACGTCCTTTTCCCAAGTATACTTGGTCTAACTTAACAAAAGAA
The DNA here is from genome assembly GCA_948253155.1 of Leucoma salicis. Taxonomy (NCBI): domain Eukaryota; kingdom Metazoa; phylum Arthropoda; class Insecta; order Lepidoptera; family Erebidae; genus Leucoma; species Leucoma salicis. The sequence goes on from OX411814.1 coordinate 8,875,316, forward strand.
TAATACTAAAATTAATTGACCACAAGCAAGAGGTGACAGTGCAACCATAAATATTAATTAAATACAATGCATTAACATATGCGAGCCAGCTAACATAACTTCATGAATAACGAACGAAGCGATTTGAATAACCAATGTTATTCGTTATAGAATATTTAATAGTTAACAGTTAGCAACCGAAATGTAAAACATGCTAGGAAATTTAAAGAACGTGTACAAAATCAGTGGTCATACCCCATAGTGTTAGAGCAATATTAGAAATTATATTTATACTCATTCTCTATGAGTGAAAAATTTATGATATAGGTAAGACTTTTTTTGAATCTGTATTTTAGCCATTCTCGGTTACTTTAAAGAACAAATTATTTGTGAAATGTGGAAAACGAGAACTTTAGTGCGAGCGGGAATCGAAACTGCGTCTCTTCCAATCAATTTGGTGGTTTTTGGTGAGTGGTATAGACAAATGTGATGTGGAGATTGGGAGTGGTCGTTTGTCAGTGCCATGGCTTAGCGGTTAGAGCACTTCCCCGGATTGGAAGGGACTCAGGTTTGATTCCCGCTCCCACTAAAGGTCTCTTTTTCCACATTTCACAAATCAATTGTTCTTTAGGTTTGACTTGTTTGGAGTGTTTAATTCTGTTTACTTATATTTTTATTATTGCTTATGGATTTCTGTTTTTTGTTTCACTGAAAGCTTCGGTACGATTAAAAAACTATTCTGGGGGGTTACAAGTTATCCTTTATAAACTTATCACGGTGGAAAGCTGTTCGAAGGCGGTGCAGTTAGAAACCTTTTTATGGAACGTTAACAATGTCTTTAACATGTCAGTGAGTTCCTAAAATTAAGTTGATGAGTTTTTATATTAAATAATTATTGAAATTGGAGAAATCAGTACAGTACAGTCAGAACAGTATAACAATACCTGATCTCTCTGAGCTTTTGACATAAGTTTGCAACTTCAAGCTGTAAGTTCGATAGCAACACGGAGTGTAGATTTGATTCCAGAAGACAGCAACACGCTAACCCTCCGACAATACGGTTTTAATTTCTGAAGCATTTTTTCTCAAATAAATAATAAAATAGTTAGTGCATTTGCATTACAGCTTTTCGGGGTAAAAAGGGTACTAATTTAGCGTTAACACAGGCAATAACAATTAGTAGAGATGGGCCGAATGTGATTTTAACCGAATACGAACTTCGGCCGAACATTCGGTAAATATAAAAAATTCGGCCGAACTTCAGTGTATGCTTTCTCGGGAGTAACAAGTCATATTCTGTGTGTATTTTTTATGAAACACCGCCGTAAAGCATTAAAAAACAGTCAGTGTAAGGGTGACACCTTATTTCAAATTATTGGGTGTATTGATTCATAGACTCCTAGATTGTGAAAAAAAACTAATTCATTTATACATTTTAATTTATCTATAATTATTATAGTTTAACAAACAACTGACCATGCTTAAATGACTTTCAAGTAGTGGTATATGATGTGACTTATTTTGCAGCTATAACAGATGTGATTTTTCTAAATTTTAGTATAAGCCTTACCTTTTTCTTATACCGAATGTTCGGCATTTAAAACCGAGCTTCGGCTGAATGCCGAAGTTCGGATCAAGTCACCGAAATTCGGTTAAACCGAATGTAAAACGAACTTCGGCCCATCCCTGACAATTAGTCATTAAAGAATTTCATCAAATAATTATAAAGCCAACGAGCACCTTACATAAATAGGTATGTTGGTAACATATTTATTTGGAAACGCATATCCGTCACACCAACGCGTAATAAAGATCAATATGGTGCTTATTATCATGATTATAAATATTATATTGCTCGATCGATAATGATTGAATAAGAATTCCATTCTAGAGTCCACATAGGAATTTATAACGAGCGGTGATAAAAAAGCAGAAAGCTGCTGCGTCTCAAATGATGCAAATTTCGTTAAAGATCAAATCTAATTTCTAACTTGTATGTATAGAGGGTTTACTTTTAAACTTCTCATGCTTTATTGCGATGAGCTTGCCACATGTTTCGGCGATAAGCCTTTTAAACTTTAAAGAATATAAAAATGATGTATACAGCAAAAAACCAATAAAATATTATTTCAACACTCATACATGAGTGTTACTTATTACATGTAATAAGTTACAAATAATTTTATTAATTGAAAACGTTCTTCAACTTCTCTAAATTAATGCTCATAAGTCATATAACTAGGTATATCCAGGTTTTTTTTTAAAAAGACCGCCCTGCTGTAAGGAACAATCCTTGTATAGCGGGGAACTTTACAAACATATAATTTCACGGATACATAGTACACCCAGACTCAGAACAACCATTTATTGATCACACAATGAGTTGTGGAATCGCACCCACCACACTCGGGCGGCAGGCCAGTATCTAAACCAGTCCGCCATAATTATGTGCAGCAGTCAACAATAAATACAAATTTTAGACAAGTCCAATAGTATAGAATTCTTTTTGATTATCACGGAGATCATTTCTGCAACAAGTACCTATAAATTAGTTGAACGCTAAATCTTAACTCGTTCTGTGTGGGAAACAAACCACATCACTAAGATCACTCATTAAACCGCACATCTGCGTAGTCAAAATCATTAGCTTTATTATCAATAAAAGATAAAGTGTGTCAGTCCGTTATGCGCACAAAAACCTGTAGTGGGTCATTGGCACAGCGCGAGCCGCGCGCGTCGTGTTGAGTACGGAGATGCCATGAGTAAATTTTACTTTTTGCATTTTCAATTGATCGCGTATACTACACGGAGGGAGTTTATTGTTATAAAATAAATTTTATTGTTTATTTATTGTCATACTTTACGACCATACGAACAGGGAAATTTCAATATTAATAATAAATGAGACTAAGCTATTGATAACACTACGAAATGTAATAACATATAATTTTCATTCCACTAAATTGTCTGCATTATTAATAAGGTGGAATAACCACCAAAATGGTCGATAATATGCCACATCAACAGATAAATTGAAGATCCTTGCCATGCTGGGCAGATGAATTAACTAAGAATTTGTTTCAAGGAGTTTTAATTTTTACTGCACCAACGGTGATATTTTATATTTCGATAGATAATCCTTTATCTTCTCTTACGGTGTAATTTTAGCAGGTAAAGTCTACCAGGCGCTTCGGTTCTCATCATTACTTCTGATAGAATTCCGCCGTTAATGAGACAGTACCTCAGCATCAGTCTTAGCTAGTCACGTGTCATGTATACATACACAAATACCAAAAATAAAACACAAAATAAAAAAGCTATGAGTTTAATACCAGCCAAATTGAAAGGCTTCTTATTAAGATATTAAAGTATCCGACCACACCCACATTTACAATCTAAATACACCGCTAATCAAACAATCAAAAACACAGTTCGAATTTGTCAACATAAACGTTTAAAATGTCTTCTTTGCGAGTCAACAGGCTCCAGCGAAGGCTAACGAACTCAGCACAATATAGCAATTTACATACATAAAATAAAGGTATTGTTGTACTACCTTACTACATTGTTTGTAAACAGAAAAATTGTGCTACGTGTTTGAAACACATTTTTTCTATTTAGTATTTGTAACCAAAAAATACAACACGAACATTATTTACACTAATTTAATTAGATACTGCCTTGATAAAGGATAAAGGCTTTCGGTACAGCAAATTAGCTAATTCATATGGCTTCTATGGACTCGTATAAAGTTGTCAGTATTTGTAAATCGCACTGTCGGTGATGTAATATACGGTTGTCACATACTGCCGTGGCGTGGCGACTAGCGCCTTACCACCCGATTTTTAATGGTGAACAGCACACAAGTAGTTGTACAAACATTCTCTGTAAGTAGTCTACAATTTAGAGTTCGAATGGCATAAGTTATCTTGGATGTATGATACTTATATTTTATTCAGGAGTGAAGATTCTACTATATTACATTTTACTATATACGCGCCGGTCGATCACATAGCAAATTATCTAGAAATTATTATATACTTTTTTAGCATTTGACATGCTTAGGCATATACATTAAACACAAAGTGAAAAATGTGAAATCGAAAATAACAGTCACGAGCAGGTTTTGAACCTGCATCTCCTGGATACCGTCCAGATGCTCCTGCTCGTGACTGTTATTTTCGATTTCACATTTTTCACTTTGTGTTTAATGTATGTATATGCCTAAGCATGCCAAATGCTAAAAAAGTATATAAAAAAAATTCTAGATAATTCTAGGGCTGCGTCATTATTTGGTAAAAATCTTAATTGTAAAATTAAGTTTACCTGGTCGGTATAATGTATGAAAATACTTCCGACAGATGGCGCAGGCGTCACCCAAGACGTTAAGAATGAATGTGTTATAGAAATTAGCAGTCGAGAGCAGTGGTCACGATGGCTGAATTGGTAAAGCATCTGGTAAGGTCTAAGGTATCCAGGAGATGCAGGTTCAAATCCTGCTCATGACTGTTATTTTCAATTTCATATTTTTCACTTTGTGTTTAACACATAACAAATGTAATTTACGGGTATATGCAGTTTTTGTCGTATGAAGGTTTAGTGTAAACCGCAAATTGTGATATAAATTATCTTGATGACGAGCGGCTTAATAACTCAGTAATTTAATATGGCATCATTTCTAGCGGTAGTCTTGCATATCCCAGCATGAATGGGCCGGCTTGATCGGGTAAGTTGTCCGTGTGGTGACGGACTAAGAATACAAGTGTCACCACCCCATTCTTTCCCATGGGTGTCGTATGAGGCGACTAAGGGAAGTAAGCAGTTGTCATCCATTGCATGACTGGTGGTAGGGTTGGGTACCAAGTGGGAGTACTCACTTGGTATCGGTCCCGAGCGGGTTGGTACCACCATCTCCCGTGTGACCGGCCATGAAGCACATCGTTGCGTTTTGGCTGTAGCAGGAGATAGCCGTTTATATTTCATTTCATATCTGAGAAATGAATTGGTGAGCAGCGGTTTGACAATACTCTTGGTATAGTCGAGTCCATGGGCGACGGTTACCATTTACCATCAGATGGACCGTGACACATCTGCCACTAAGCGCAAAAAAAAAAAACTCACAGAAGATCAGCGTGAAATAACGGTGGGTACTCCTACCGATGTGTTTCATAGAGTTAGAGCGCTGGAGGCCGAAACCTCTCCTTAGTAAACTACCTATCCTCTCCATTCTCTGGAAGATGGCGACGCGCGAGTGATGTCTCTGGTGTTGCTAGCGTCTATAGGCTACGGTAACCGTTTACCATCGCCATGTTTTGCCATACTTGTAGTATAAAATAAATATGGCATAATTATTATTTCTGATAACTAAATATCTTGATGCAACTAAATTAAGTTATTATTTTGACACCGTTGTTGTTCAAAAATTTGTTCCGATATATTTTTCCTATATAAAATATGGCTACAATTTTTAATATATTTTTTAGCAATTGACATGCTCCGCTACTTTTTAAAGTATAAATTATTTGTGAATAAGGAAAAAGAGATTTCTAGTAGGAGCGGGAATCGAACCCGCGTTTATTCCAATCCGGGGAAGTGCTCTAAGCCACTGAACTATTGGTAGTAACCAATCTTTCGATCATCCCAATCTCCTTATCACATTTGCTTCCCTGGATTGGAAAAGACGCGGGTTCGATTTCCGCTCCAACTAGAAATCTCTTTTTCCTTATTCACAAATAATTTATACTTTATTTTTAATTTAGTTATTAAATTCGATTGTTTAAAGCATATGTGTGGCGTATTATTTTAATTACTAAACAAGTGTCAGCTATGGTCTATAATCACTAAAAAGGGTATATAATTAAAGATACTATAAGTTATTAGTTTAAGTGAATCCAAATAAGTGTGGCCTTCCCGTAACCAAAACAAATTCAATGTCTTCATTGTTATGTTTAATAGCTGTTAATTACTGTTTATTATTTATAATTAAGAACGTAAAAATGCTTATAACGGTTATTTGTAGATCCAATGGTCGTTAATACTTTTAATATCAGCGATTTTCTTAATTATTATATAACAACAAATACGAATATAGACGTGGGTTTAAATATTGACCTATGCATTCTTAATAAAATGATTTTAACTATTACGTACCTAATTCTTTTTTATTTTATTTGTATACTATCTGGGCAGAAACAAGCATACGGCCCACCTGATGGTAAGCTGTTACCGTAGCCTATAGACACCAGAGGCAACACTCGCACGTCGCCATCTCCAAGGAAAGGTTTAGGGCAAGGTTCTACCACTAGAATACTAAATTCTAAGAATAAAATTTTAACGTTTTACTTAGAACTAGAATCGGCTCAGGACTTCGTCTACTGGACTACAGAATTGGCGCAAAATAATATGAATAAGGACCGTGTGGCGCCGGCTTTAGATTGTCCCACCCCTCTCCACTCATGGGAGTCATAAGAGCCGAGTGAGGGAATACCGGGGGAGTGGGCAGCAGCACTCCCTCGAGTATTAACAACATCCACTGCGATCGTTAACCCGCCTACCAAGCGTGGCGATTACGACACTATCCCCCCATATGAGCGCACAGGACCGCTCGTTGTGGCGTTCTCTTGGGGAGGCCTATGTCCAGCAGTGGACATCGAAAGGCTGATGGATGGATGAAAGGATATTATTGTCTACGTGTTAAATCATCGTCTGTTTATCATCGTCCCGTCTTTATATCACTTACCTGAATTAGGTGTAAATTTCTCATTCCCATGTTGCCAACGCCATCTCTCCACTCTCCCCTTTGGCCAAATCATCTTTCAATCATACAATTTATCAATATTTTTCGAGTCTTCCTTTACCTTTATACACATACGAGACATATTCTCGTAAAACGTCCAACAAACGCATCTAAAACTATTGTGGCAACAATGTTTTCGTCGCTTTTATTAATTATATAACATTAGGTATTATTAAGATCCACGCATGTGCGTTATGGTCAATTTTAAACTGTAAATAATCATCTTTGTCACAAAGGTTGTTTAATAATTAACATTAGGTTAACTACCATATAAATAATCACTACGAGTATAAACAGATACGAGTATCCAAGGTCATGTAGGTATATCAGGCAAGTCTAATTTTGCAATTTGCTGAAATTTATGAGTGTTATTAATCAGTGTTAAACGAAGCTTGAAAGTGTTATCTCCTCTAAACTGCCGTGCATATTCATAATTTTGTTCAAGTTTAATGTGAAAAAAAAACAACAAATAGTTATAATTCAAAATGTCTGTGAGACTATTTTAATATATATCTAGTGAGCTCTTGTTCCATACGGTTGACTAATAAAAATATCTTTAGGATTTTAGAAGAACTGCAACTAGGTATATTAGATTCGGAGTTTTGGCAGGTACCTATATTATGGCCGGAGTTTTGGACAGTCTGACCAAAGGACTGGGCCCAGTATGGGTCTGCGGTAGCAACCACAGACAGGAGGCATATTACCTCGGCACTGTTTCCACACACCCCAGCCGGGGTGTTGTGAAGGCCATGTGGGAACATGAAAGAGTCACGTCGTTGCTGTGCGTTATTTTCCAGGGTTATTTCAAGTATTAATGAGTAAAATTGGTAGTATTTTACTAAGTAACTAATTCTTTTCATAAGTGTTGGCAGGTGATGTAAGGCGGCGTAGTGTTTTTATTATTATTATTTTGTACATATTATTATTTAAAAATAATAATTATTATTGCCTCCAAAACTGCATAGAAGAGAAGCTTCTCAGTAAAGTCACGACTAATTTACTGAAGCAAGACTTTGACATGACTATAACTAATTTTATATCACAGACTTCGACTGTGACTTGTTAGATAATTAAGGGCCGATTTTTCAATCCTCAGATAAACAAACAGATAGCATTTATTCAACGAATAGCAAAAAAAAAACATTTTTCAATGGTCAGATAGGCTTTATTTGAGGTATAAGTCAACTACCTGATGAATAACTTTATCTGTCCCTTTGAGGGCCACATAACTAGTTATTCGAGAGATAGTTGCATTCAGAATTGCCAATTTGGTGTTTAACCGAAAATATAAATTAAAACAATACTCATTATGGTCATTTTTGATAGCATTGATGACCTGGCAATTGATCAAAAGGCTCTAATAAATTACTTAATTCATAAAATCACCAAGAAAAGCAAGAGTTGTAACATGCAGGCCTGATCACTTCAAAATATGGGATTCACAAGAATTGCATCGTAGATTCAGATTTTTAAAAGTAAGTTGTTTGTACTTCTCTACAAAACTCACACGTAATTGAATCTCGGCCGGATTAAAATTCGCCGACCGTTCTCGTTTTTTTGATTCATCCGGAATATTTTTTTTCCTCTTTGTACCTTATTATTATATTGATTAACATAATATAATATAATATATGGTGTACAATAAAGCGTAAATTAAGAAAAATAAAACTATTAGACAAAATCACACTTCAAAATTTGTTAATTTATTTTGTTACAAATTTCGCTTCCACAGTAAATATAAACAGCGATACTCCCAATGTATATATTTCTATTGACTCTAACCTCGAATTTTAACCGTCATCTGCATTTTTGTCTGTCCTGCTCTAACGCTTGTTTATGCAATCATGTTGTTTCATCTCCCTGAAATTAGCGTTGTTCAAGTCGAAATAATCGGTCAGATTTCGCTTGTTAAATGTCAATTGAAAAATAGATAACCAATTATTCGACAGATTAATAGTCGAATAACTTTATTCGCTAGGTAGTTGTTACCAGACATTTTATCTGAAGATTGAACAATCGGCCCTTAAACTTACCTGTGAAGAAGAAAATATACTTTAAATAAGTCATTGGCAAATAGTCAGTGTAGCCACAATTAAAGAAAAAACTCTATATTACGGTATTTTAAAGTATATTGGTGTTGCCAGCGTCTGATAACATTTAACTTCTCTACTTATTTTTCCTTATTAATTATTATCGCATTCTTGAGGACGGGTCTCCTCTCAAAGAAGGATATAGGCCGTAGTCTGCCGTGCTGGGCCAGTGTGGGTTGGCAGACTTAACAAGACGTCGAGAAAATATCTCAGGCAAGCTGGTTTTCTCACGATGTTTTTTCTTCAACGTCATTTTTAAACAGATACAAATATAATCTCGAAAAAATCTTTTTGACCTTGGACTGGGGATGGAACTTGATACCAGTGTCATAGCAGTTTTTGATTTTACCACTAGTCTATCACTACTTTAATTTCTCTACTTAAGAAAATTATTCAAACATCAGTGAATACAGTTTTAAAATTTGTTGCTCTGGTCAAGAAATCCGACAAACAGACAGTCCCCTTAGAATGAAAAACGAAACGTTAGACGAACTTTCGTTTCACTTCATTGTGATTAGTCGCCTGAATCACGCGTCGAAATCTCGACTAATCAGCAATCACGCGTCAGACTGTTGATTAATCACAATGACTCTAAACGAAAGTTCGTCTAACGTTTCGTTTTTCATTCTAAGGGGGCTGATGCGGTTAGCGATTTTACACTATTCGTTTTATTAAAATATATTACAATACCTAATACATATTTAACAGAAACAAAACAATATATCTATTATATATAATTCCAGTGTCACGATGTTTGTTGGCTGGATATGGTGGTACGAAGTTCGCCGGGTCAGTTAGTATATAGTATATATAAATGTACAGCACAGCTGCAAGAACGAAACACATACCTCGTACAGAAGTTAGTGGAATTACAAAACTTACAGAAAACTTTAAACACAACATAATTTAACCTACCAATGATTTATTCATGGAATATAAATTCATAAACAAACATGAAATCATAAAGTAATGGATTTATTAGCAACAAATCCATCAAGTCCTTAGCACAACTAGGGCATTCGACCGGTCTAATACGCCTAGTGTTAAATCTGTCTGTCTGTTAAAGGAAAGTTGAGGAAGATAAGTGCTTACCTACTGATACATGGTATCTCAACCTTTTCTCTGGTCAGGTTGCTTGTAAATTGTTTCGTAAGATAGATCTGTGAAGTAACAAATCATTTATACAAATAAATCATTAGTAGGGAAGTGCAGTACTCCTTTGTTTGTGAAGGTTAAGGGAAGTGCGTTATTATCGCATTTATTATGTCAGTACAGTACTCGTATAAAGTAATGATATGCATACACAAAACGCATAGAATACCGTTATCTCCGTCGTTATTAGCCATATTCATTCATTTCAAAATAAAATCAAGCCTAAGGCCATCAGCCCCATACGAGAAGACAAGCTTCACACGTCATGTTGTCGAAAAAAATAACATTATGCTCAGTGAGCCTTTATTACTACGTATTCGCTGATTATGCTGTGTTCTTCGCTATGATTTCCTACACCATTTAAAAGCAAAGACCCATCGCATTCATATATTATTAGATGAAAACATAAGGAAGTATAGTTGCGTTACAAGCTGATGTTTGCGTATGTAAAGATAAAATTATAATGCCTATTGCCGGATACAGTCATCAAATTTAGAAAAACAGTGCAGTTTTTGGAATATTTTACCAAGGTACAAATTTAAATTTATATTTAAATTCAATATAATATAACTAAAAATAACATTAATAAGTTCCTAAAACTACAATGTATGGTTCTGAATGACATACTTTTAATAAATGAAAATATAGCATCTACCCTGTATTCCCCGAAGGGGTAGGCAGAGGTGTATTACACACCCACGATTCGCGAGCTATGTTTAAGTCCCACGTAATAGGGGGCGAGCCTATTGACGTCTAAAGGGCACATTTCCAAACTCCGGGCTGCTACTGAGAATTTTTCTTTTTAGGAAAAAGCTCAATAACATTGCTCGTCCCGGGGATCGAACCCGAGACCTCATGATTAGCAGTCGCATATACTATACCGCTACACCACCGAGGCAGTTATAAATGAAGCCTTGGCAATGTTTATATTACGTTAATTACTGATTTCTGTACAAATAACCATTCATGAGAAACACGATTTTCCACTTTAAGCCGATCTTTTGGACATATATATACATATATTATATCGCTTATTATTCACGGTAGGACTAAATATTCAGCTGGCGCCAGTGTATAAAGTAAATAAATTTAAAAGTACGAGTGTGCGACTTCCTGTCGCTTTGTGTGTATTCCACATTGTGTTGCACGTTTGAAGAAAACTTAAATACTCCCCCCGCTCCTACTAAAAATCGCTTTTTCTTTATTCACAAATAATTTGTACTTAAAAAGTAGCGGAGCATCTCAATTGCTAAAAGAAATAGATCTTAAATACTCACAAGTTCATTTGCCAAGCAGGAATACTTTTGAGGTGTAACCGGCTAGCGCAGTCGGATTTCATGAAATATATCAGCCTTTTTTTGTTAAGGCGGGAAAAAATGTTCCTAACCACACACCCCGTCGTTCAGGGCGACGAACAGAGTAGTGTGGGGCCCTCACCCACTAAATAAACCCGTTGTGTGCCGTCTCTCGGCCTGTATTGGCAGGCCACTGAAACTGTATTACATTACATTAGTGGTGTGAAATATCTGCCCTGACTGCTAGTATAATTGAAATAAATGCAATGGAAGCGCTTTTTTACGCGAATGAAGCAATAGAGAACCCGCTGAAGCGAAGAGATTTCCGTAAGCAACGAGGGACCACTTGATCACACATCTTGTAAACTCAAGTCAGACACTGAAATCAAGTTCATAATTTCTTTTACGAACAATCCGACGCGTTATTCATGATTAGTCGATATTTCGACGCGTGATTTAGGCGACCAATCACAATGAAGCGAAACGAAATTTCGTCTAACGTTTCGTTTTCCATTCTAAGGGGGCTGCTTCTAACAATATTCATCAGAAGGAAAATGTAAAATGAAAAACTATATTGACGCGTCCACATTGTAGTGTTGTATTATTGAGCTGTATACATAATATGGATAATGCGGAAGCTTAGTTATCATGCTGAGCCACGGTTGAATAAGTACATAAATAAAAAAAATATCACATATTGATAAAAAAAAAAATATCGAGAGCTAATACAGAACTGTTCAACTACCCACGCATGTAAGATTCAATAGTGGAATAGAGGTTGCTGTTGTTCACAGATGATGTATACCTATGCGTTGCGTGAGAATTCCATTCCACGGAATATCTAATCAAAGGTGATTTGTTCGATTTATTTAATGAATAACGTTGTTATTTGATAGAATTTGAATTTATTTGAGCTATAGAATATAATCAGGTTCTGAAGATTCTAGTCCATTTAACTCATATACCTACGTTATTAGTTTAAACTAGCCTTTGTCCCGGCTCCGCCGCAGCCAAAAGCTAGTTTTTGGGTTATATCTCAGGGTCTCGATATGGTAGCGGGATAAAATGTATACCAGTTTTTAAGTCTAATGACGAGCTATCAAATAAAATAAAAAGTTGCATCAAGATCCGTTCAGTAGTTTTTGGGTGATGCGCGAACGAATAAACAGACAAAAAATCTAAAAAAAAATATTTTTTGTGTTTAGTCACATATATAATATAGCCTAATACAATATTTTTTTCTTAAATATCTTAAATGTACAGACACAGCTCTGTTACAGCTGTATAATAGTACCTATAGATATAATTGGGATCAAATAGGAAAAGGAGAATTATTCAAAACTTGTGCTTGAATCGATGTAACAGTTATATACGCACACGCCTATTGGGTGGGCCGCAAACACGACCCGACATCCCGAACGCGAACGAGTCACGATGATTGACCACTACCTGCCGGACATGGCCGAGCATTCCCGATTGAGAAATTTTAATTTTATAAACTTGGGGAGTAAATGAAATAAAAATGAAAGTTAGACGTTGAGATGAGTCTATCGTGCTCTGTAACCAGTAATTATATCGATGTTAGGAAGGAAATTTAGTCAGTTAATTTTTAACATCAAGTAGTTAATTAGTGGATATTTTCAGTTTATCTATCTATACTATTATAAAGCTGTAACAGAGCTGTATCTGTACATTTAAGATATTTGAGAAAAAATGACTGTAATAGGCTATATAGGCATGTCTAAACACAAAAATTTTTTTTTAGAATTTTTGTTTGTTCACGCGTCATGCAAAATCTGCTCAACGGATTTTGATACAACTTTTTTTGTTTGAGAGCTCTTGATTAGACTTAAAAACTGGTATACATTTTATCCCGCTACTTTATCGGAAACCTGAGATATAACCGAAAAACTAGTAAGGCTAGTAAAAACTAAAAAACGTTAAACTATGGAATGGTATTACTTATAGAACGTGCCAAACAAATCGTTTGTACTTGTTTAATTAAATTAAAAGATCTTGTATGACAACATATTAGTAGTCCCAAGTAAATGGTTAAAAAACTATTTACATGAATTTCCGGCATGATCAAGTCACAACCAATCACGAATTAATCATATAAAAACTGTCTACATCCATTACTACGTGTGCGTACATTTGTATTAACCATTGTGGCGAAAAATTTTACAGATGTTAAATCGAAAAAAAAACTGTACTAAATGACTACATTGATTACTACGATAACAAATTGTTGAACTTGTTAATATCTGTTTCATAAACTCAGTAGGCATTAGATCAAACACTGTGGGGCACCTTTTTTTTTGTTAAGGCGGGAAAATATGTTCCAAACCGCACACCCCTTCGTTCGGGGCAACGAACAGAGTAGTCTCGGGCCTGCACCCACTAAAGAAACCCGCCGTATGCCGTCTCTCCGCCTTTATTGACGGGGCACTGGAACTATGTTACGATTTGTAATTATGTTGGAGCGTCGCACCTTCTCGGGAGGCCTTGCGGGTGGCTGACGTTCCCCGATCCATCCACCCGCAGCCTCAGCTAGGGCGGCATGAGGCGCAAGTACCTGCGCCTGCACCGCCCTGGTTGCTAGCGGCGGTTCGGGTCAGCGGAAGAATCCTCCTCCCTAGCTCTCGTCGTCGCTTCCTTCCGCGAGATTACCTTCTCGCAGAAGGCAGCGACCGCGGCCCAGTTCCTGTCGCTGCCAGGCATCGCTCTGACGCCGCTCGGCAGCGAGAGGTCCCCCCCTATTTCCGCGACGAGTTCTCGGCGCTGCTCGGCCCAAGCCGGGCACGACTCGAGCGTGTGCCGCGCCGTGTCCTCGTCACAGCCGCAGTGGTGACAGCCCGGAGTCGCTTCTCTCCTTGCGACTATGTGCAGGTCGCAAAGGTGCCGAAGCAACCGTGCCCCGACAGCACCTGCACCAGTCGGAAGGTAAGGACTCCGTGCAGTCGCCCCGCCCACTTCTCCAGCACCGGCTGGAGCACCGCTACGGTCCAAAGAACGGCCCGGGGCGCCTCCAAACGCGCACTCCACCTGGCCATGGCAGCTCTGCGGGCGTCGCCCTGCCACCTGGCCACCTCCCTAGGTAGGGGGCGTTCGCCCCCCTCTCGCTCTTGCGACGCCCGCCGATACACCTCAGCGAGCACCTCCGCCTCCAAGTCCCACGGGGGGATTCCAGCCAACGCGCAGACCGCCTCGGTCGACACCGTGCGGTATCCGCGTATGACCCTGGACGCAACGACTCTCTGTGGTTTCCACAGAAGAGCCCTGTTCAGTGCGTCCAGGGACCCCGCCCGTGTGGGCGCCGTACAGCTCCATCGACCGGACCACCCCCGGGTAAAGCCGTCGGCACGCATTGTTGGGTCCACCCATATACGGCATGAGCCGTGCAAGGGCGGACGCTGTGCCGACTAGCCTCGGGGACAGTTGGCGGAAGTGCTCGCGAAAGCGCCACCGCCCGTCCAGCACCAGGGCCAGATACTTAATCTGGGCCTGCACCCCAATCTGGACCCCGTCTACTGTGATCGAGGCGCCAGCAGGTGGCCGACGTCGGGGCCCATGGAAAACTAGGGCCTTCGACTTGTCCAGGGCCACCCTAAGCCCCAGCACCCCATTCCTCCTAACCACCTCCGAGGTCCCTAAGGTGGTCAGGAACGCCGCTTCCTCGAAGTTTTTACCCCAGGCCACAACCAGCGTGTCATCCGCATAGCAGATGACTGCCAGCCCGGGGGGGAGCCGACAGCGCAACACCCAGTCGTAACCGATGCTCCACAGGAGCGGCCCCAGGACCGAACCCTGTGGGACACCGCACGACATGGGTCTCCACACAACGTCCCCTATGCGGCTCTCATAGACGACGCTGCGACCCTCTAGATAGTCCGCCACCAGCCGCCTCAGGTAAACAGGCACACCGTGATACCGGAGCGCCACCCTGATGCAGCTGAATGGCAGACTATTAAATGCGTTGGCAATGTCAAGCGACACCGCCAACAGCATTTCCCCGAAGGTGACGACCGCGGCGGCCGTGGCCCTCAGACGCATGATCGCACTGACTGTCGAACGACCAGCTCGAAAACCGAACTGAGCGTCCGACAAGTCGGGCCCGACGTCGCTCAGGTACTGGACAATGCGGCCAGCGAGGATTCTCTCCAACATCTTACCCGCCTCATCCAGCAGCACGATGGGCCTGAAGGCCCCGACCGAATCCGGCGTTCGTCCCGGCTTTGGCAGGAATACCAGCAGTCAGGGAACCGTCCGGAGGCCAGGCACGCGTCGAACAGTCCCCTGAGGCGGGGCTCCGGGTGGTCCAGAGCCAGGGCCAGAGCCCGGGCGGGTATCCTGTCCGGGCCGGGCGCGGTGTTCTTGGAACGAATTCGCGCAACAGCCGCCCCCATTTGCGACGCAGTGACGGGTGGACCACCTCGGTGAGGAGGCCGGGCTGAAGGGTCTCTGTGAGGGGGTTTGCGGAGCTTATTCAGCGCCGCACGGTACGGGCGACCCCAGGGGTCACGATTGAGACCGTCCAGCATCTCCTGCCTTTTCTCAGTTTTGGCGCGGCAGATGGCCAGCTTAAACTCGGCCCGCGAAGTGTGGTATGCCTCGTACAGCCGGCCCTCCCGCTCCCCATCGCGGTTGCACCGCCGACTGCGGGTGTAGGACCTCTGGGCACGAATGCACGCCGCACGGAGGTCCGCCAGCTCCTGGGACCACCAGTAGAGCCCTTTCCTCGGAGGGGGACGTCGTACACGGGGCATGGCCGAGTCGCACACCTGCGTGATCGCAGCGCGAAATCGGCCAGCCTCAACATCCACCTCCTCAGTCAGGGCCGGTGAGGACAACCACGGTTGAACGATGGCTGCCTCCGCCAGTAGGTCCCTATCCAGTCTACCCACAGCCCACCGCCGGAACGCGGAAGTTCTGCGCGCCGCGTGACCCCTGCTGGGGCCCTGGAGGGACCGGGAGACCTCAATCCGGATATACCGATGGTCGGACAAGGTCTCAACCTCCTCCAGGACACACCAGCTCCTCACTCGTGCTGCGACATCAGGGCTAGCGAACGAAAGGTCCACTATCGACCCGCCCCGTCGCCGCACGCACGTGTTGACGGAGCCTCTATTTAATAAACAGAGGCCCGTCGACGCCGCCCACTAAACACTGTGGGACACCTAACGTTTAACATTTTAGCTGTGTTGCAAAACTTATTGGTAATTACAAAAGTCCACCTTTATGTTCGTCTAAATTGTTAAAGACACTTCAAATGACATCATCACGAGCTAATCACGTCGACCACAAAGAGTAGCTAGCCGTACTACATTCGCATAGCTTTTTTTGAAAATTTACCGGATAACCCTGTTGTCCGATTATTTATTGGATAGTATCAAACGCATGCACGTGCCGAAATTTGCTCACAGCTCGTGAGCTAACGGATCAAACGGTACAAATACCAATTCACGAAACATACACCGCTAATCGAATTACTAACTCAAGCATCGGGTCGAAAGTGAAAAAGGAGTTTATTTGGAATAGGGGCAAACGATAACAGACGTGACTTCAGATGGTTTCAAAAAGTAACAGAACGTTTGTTAAAGATTAGGTATAACAGCCAATAATAATCCTACTTATATGAAAAATGTAACCGATTCTCAATATGATTAAATGGAATTGGGATAATTTTAAATCAATGCTTCTTTGTAGTTCATATAATAAAAGATGGGCAAAAGTCTGTTTTTGAAGGAAAGAAGGAAGGAAGGTCTATTATGGTTTTGTTACGAACTTTTGTTATCTCGGAAATTTGCTTGTCACTCAAATGTTTAACTTTGCCTGCACAGATGACGGAGTAGTTTAGATACTGGCCCTCCCGTCCAAGTGTTGTGGGTTCGATTCCAACACAGGACAACTCTTTGTGTGATCCATATATAGTTGTTCTGAGTCTGGGTGTACTTTATGCCCATAAAGTCCCCCGCGATACTATAATGATTTATTGGTGAAAGCTGTCTTTAAAAAAAATGTTGTACAATACAATGTAGCACCCGAGTACACCAAGTAGTAAAATGAATGTCACTGGAGTAATTCAAATGATCAACACTATTTGTAGAATTTAACATTATAATGTAACATATTACTTCTGCAGTCATAACGCTACACAGCGCTATTTGTAACGCATTAATTTCATAGCCACACGCTTACAACGAAAACCACAGTGTGAAGTTACGTCATAAATGAAATGGTACGTATATGATCGATTTCACGACTCGATGAGAGATGAACTCGATACGGACGACAAAGTAGGAATGCCATGAGCTGATCTATTATGACGTCTTTAGCCGCACGGCTTCTGTTGGTCTCACAATGCCACGTTTTGTGAAGCATAATGGAGTCTACTATAGACTTTTAACTATTCATTAGAGGCACAATTTGTTGCTTTATGTAACGTGCTAAATAAGCATCATCATCATCCAAAACAATTGTTTAAAATGTGATGAACTAAGCTAAAAGTATATTCAACAATATGTATTAGATATATACATATCTAAACTCCTAGTAACATAATCTAGTAACAGTAACTGAAATATTTTAATGGTCAATATAAACTAACAACATTTAAGTTGTGCAATTAAATTGCCATGCATGACTCACGTATTTGCGTCACATTCAGATAGAACGGTCTCTCCAAGACCGTAAATTAAACTAGGGAACATCTTATTCGATTCGCGCACACTTAACCCCGGTGTCGAGAATTCGATTCAAACACGTACCGCGCAATCGATTTTCTATAGTTTTGCGTCCACCTACAGACTCGTTCACATAACAGAATATTTACATACACCGATATAAATACTCATACTAGATAAAGAATACCACGGATTAAACCATATTACTACCTTAATAGCACCTATAAGTTCTTTAATAAATCGACAATAGTTTAACTGTTATCAGAAGTCATACAATACATCAAACACAAAGTGAAAAATGTGAAATCGAAAATAACAGTCAGGAGCAGGATTTGAACCTGCATCTTCTGGATACCGTCCAGATGCTTTACCAATTCAGCCAGTTTTTTCAATTTGTGTTTGATGTATGGTGCTAAGCATGTCAAATGCTACAAATATATATAAATATTTATAGGGTTTGCGTCATTATTAGGTAAAAATCTTAATTGTAAAATTAAGTTTACCTGGTCGGTATAATGTATGAAAATACGTCCGACAGATGGCGCAGGCGTCACCCAAAGACGTTAAGTATGATGTGTTATCGAAATTAGCAGTCGGGAGCAATTGTCAGGATGGCTGAATTGGTAAAGCATCTGGACGGTATCCAGAAGATGCAGGTTCAAATCCTGCTCCTGACTGTTATTTTCGATTTCACATTTTTCACTTTGTGTTTGATGTATGGTGCTAAGCATGTCAAATGCTACAAATATATATAAATAATCATACAATACACTTTTGGACGTAATTTATATATGTAAATCACTTACCTCATTTGTATACATTCGCGTAAAAACAATACTTCGATTAGGCATGGAACGACCGTTTTGGCTGAAAAATATTGCAAGTGTCCATCTACATATAAGGAAATACGACTATTATACCTTCCAGTGATCTTATTTCTATGGCTTTCAGCACTTAATACTGAGAGAGAACTCAGCCATTAGCATAACTAGAGAAGCGCGGGCGCAGGCAGGTGAGCGTATAACGGAACATCGCATGAGCATATCGACGACTCATCTATTAAGTTTCATTTCAATCTGACCTTTACAACTGAAGCTCTAGAATCCAATTTTGTTGCTAGAATACATTTTAAAGTTATTTCAATTTATTGTCGAGTTTAGTCGACAAATCCGAGAGGCAATTCCCGGGACGGGGTTGTGTCAAGCAGACAGCACAACCACAACAAAAGCCTTTACAACGAGCATAATAAAAAGTTCTGCGGTCTCTTTACAAACATTGTGTGATTTATTTCATTGATAAAATGTAAAGTACAAACAAGATGTATGGACATTGCATATTGATTAGAAATCGATTATGTATACTTCATTTATAGGTACTATTTTATATTTAACGGCATTCTGTTTGTCTCCGTCTCATGATTATTAAAGCGAAAATACTACATAGCGTGTTTATTGTTGTTTTTTGTTAGGAAGCATGCCATTTATTTACGTATTTACAGTCCAGTTCACACGCACTGAAGTGTGTTAGTTCATACATAATGCGCTCGTCGTTTTGAGAGCAAAACTCGTGATTCTGAAAGCGAAATGTTTCTTACGCGGCATATATCACCGTGACTAATGTATGTAATGTTTATTCCTATTATGGAATAAACAAACGTTTATGGTAACTCACTTATTGAAATCGAATTGCCTTTTTGCATTTATGCAACTGTACTTATCTGTTATAATGTAAATTATATGGCATTTGTATCACAATTCATTTGATTACTTTATGCATGTCGTAATAAGCTTAAATACGTCGATAAGGCACGTAATAGTTCCTTAATTTATAGTCGTTGTCGATGAAATTCAGTACACAAATATATATTTATTACTAGTAAGCACGAATGTATAATCGAGGAGAATATTTTGGGATCAAAGTTCGATGTAATATCTACGTGATCATTGATGCAATGGATTTATTGACCAAACACAAGTACGATTATATAGGTGAGAACTAAGTCAAAGTTAGTAGTTACACGGTATTTATAAATTACTAGGTTACGCCTGCGACTCCGACCGCGTAGACTTCAGCTGTACGGCACACCAATTATAGTCCACCACGTAGGCCCAGCTTGGGTTCGCAGGCTTCACAAGCAACAAATATTTGTCCAAACCACAAATACCCGTTAGTGTAGTTTTATTTTGCCCCGTCAAATGTTTGTTTGCAGGGAATATCCATATAGAAATAGGGACTTTTAACCGTGATAGGTACCTATTGTACCTTAGATACAGGATATTGCTTTAAAAAACAATAGTAGGCATATATTTTTTTAAATAGTTTTATTTTTCTGTTTCTTGGAGTTCTTTATTTGTGGAAGTAAATATTAATTTTATGATAAATAAAGTCGTTTTCTTACTCATCAGTGACGTCACCATGACATACATAAGCAAACTTCCAACATTTACTAGCAAGATGGATTCTATGTACTTACATAAGACACGTCAAGAAGTCACGACCGCAAAATGTTTAACAATGTTATAGTAACGTTGTTGTATATCCATATAAAAACATACAAAGTGCTGGGCATGTTTCGAGTGTTTTGACGTATGACCGACAGAAAAGCTCATAGAAAAACTAGCAAGTCAGTACTATTAAAGTAGAGTGCGTCGAATTTACGCGAGGTATGAAAAAGGAACCACCGAAGGAATGTAACATAGTTCCAGTGACCCGCCAATATAGAGAGATGGCACACGGCGGGTTTCTTGTGGGTGAAGGCCCAACACTACCCTGTTCGTTGCCCCGAACGATGGGGTGTGCGGTTAGAAACATTTTTTCCCTCCTTAACAAAAAAAAAGGTATGAAAAAGGAACGGATTTACATCACGAACTAATATTATGTTATAAGATATGACAATCACTCATTGGCTTAAAATTGGCTACTATCAATCGAAAGTGTGGCAATAATGTAGTATGAAATAACAGCAAAATCGCAAATTTATAGTATCTTTTAGCTAGACTTTATTTTTAATTTAATTTGTCTTTTTTGTGCACCGATTCATTGACTTTCATATGAAAATTCGATTTAGAGCAGATTGCTCTTATAGCGTAAGAAGAGTCCCGAGTAATTCGATATTTAATTTATATTTTAAAACACAGCTGCAATTTAGAGTGTAACCACGTTCATTCAAATATGTTACTCATATTAAGAAATCAGAACATGGACAAATCATATTGTGGCCCCTTAGGTCCGGAATAAGGTAAAAACCACAACCTATATTACCTATATTGCGGTCGAATACAATCTAAATTATTGTTTCAGCCACTTCGTTCGACACAGTTATAATGAGATCAATCATAAAAGTAGGTTTATTCCTACCCAGATATTGACCGATTCGATAGCCGTTGTTTTATCGAAAGAAGTAGGTACCTATACAGTTATACCCATAAACGATAACACCTTATTTGTTATTTCACAAATCGCAGTTTTGGTCCGCTGTTATAAGTTAAATAGCACTTTCGATGAAAAAGAGTTTTGCTTATTTATAAAATCATTAATCGAAAATTGCTACTATCTTACACACCTTTTTTTTTTGTTTAGGCTGGAAAAAATGTACCTAACCGCACACCCCGTCGTTCGGGGCAACGAACAGGGTAGTGTGGGGCACTATCTTACACACCTACTACAACAGATACTATCTTTGACAAGAATATAAGAAGTAGGAATCAAAGAACACATCCCTCTACAAATTCGACGGTCAAGCATAATATTTTTGTCTAATCATATCATGATGCGTAAAAGGAGGCTAGGTTTTGTGTCCAGTCTCTTATTAGATTTAATCGTAACAGTTTAAACGCAACTCTTAAACCTAGATGCCTACGTAAGAGTTTGTGTGTGACCTTCCTTCAGATACTGCTAATCGGTAAGTTGTAAATACAAATTTAATCGTGAAATAGAAAAGGATGACCATGGGACTCGAACCTTTTAGAAAGTTCCAACTGCTCTTTCAATTAGAGCTGTCGTGAGTGGTCACTATGGACAATTGTACTGACATAAATCTGTGTTTACATGTATAATTTACATAACACTCAGATAAAGTAGGACAAATAGCAGAATATTTTATAATTGTCAGTGAAATTGTTGTTATAAGATGACAACCGTTTCATGGCATATTAGCTGATCGCATATCACAATCGGCGAAAATGCTATTTTCTCTTTTAGTACTTTAATTTACAAAACAGTGTACAGTATTCTTCTGTAGGAGAATCTTGTATGTGGAACGATGGGATCGTCATCGTCACCTAATGTGTAAAAATCCCTAAACACAAAAAAAAAAGAAAAAAGTTGACAGCCCTGTAGGCAGATAATTCCTGTATAAACCCAAATATATTCTGACTATATGCCAGAACGTTTTCCTAAATGATCGCCAATAAATTTACCAGTAAAACATTATGGTTGTGACCTTGCATTCAATACTCCATAAAAACGTGATCACATACTACATAGGTATACGAGTCTACTCCTAAGTCGCCCAGAGTTCCGTGTCAAATGTTAAAGTTTTATTACTGAAGTCAATCGTATATTTTATTCTAAAATATGTAAGCTCTTTTACTAATGCTAAGAGTTTAGTTTACGCCGACGGGTTGATTCGTCCCAGGTACCAATGTTACTTTCAATCTAGATTACGATTCTGATACCATCGAATTTAGATTTAGTTTTGTTGAAAAGGTCACTTAGGGTGTTCATACTTATAATTAAAGAAAATGTGTTAGTCGTTTGAAGACTATCAGATCTTTGATGAATGCATGTGTTCTATAAGCACGATGTAATATTATCTAAATCCTCTTTTCTATTATTACCTAAATCCTTTTTTTCTAAATAGATTATAAATGATACATAAGAAAAGAAACATTTATTTTGAAATTCAAAAAGTCTGAATCTCGAACAATCAATTTCGAAGAAAAAGCTATATAAACTGGAACATAGACGATTCTGATTCATTCTAGACTCAGGCATGGTCCTGTAAACATAGCTGAAGATTCTGATTCATTCTAGATGTAGGCATGGTCCTGTAAACATAGCAGACGATTCTGGGAGATTCTAGACTCAGGCATGGTCCTGTAAACATAGCTGAAGATTCTGATTCATTCTAGACTCGGACGTGGTCCTATTGAGATAGCTGTCAAAGCTCCGAATTATCTTAAAGTTTCTTGAGAAGTTCTCAAGGCTCTTCTGAAGATTGTCTTGAAGTTTTGGTTCTTCACTGGAGGCCGTTTCAGACAGGTCTGACCTTCTAGAACGGAAGGGATTGTACAGAACGCTAAAGGGAGTAAACCTTTGTACATGTACGGAATGCTAAAAGGAGTGGACCCTTGTACAAGAACATCTTTTGAGGTATCCCAAGTGTTGCGGTGAATACTAGGTAAAGACAGTAATAACTCTAGTAGTACTTAGTGCTTACAAAACTTGTACGTGTTTTTTTCTTTTAAGGTAAAGGTAAGGCCCCTAGGTAGGTCCTAAATAATTTTGGCGTGACGGCTTCACCGTTACGCTACAACGATTGAGGCGAAATTAGGTATTATGTTACTTTAATGACATTAAAAAATGTGGTAATCTTGAAATGATATGATAACATCACTTGGTATCGTATTTGGGCTCATTGGAATAGTCACAATGAATATGTTTTAGATAGATTGTGATCAGAGTCTGATGAAGTAGGGAAGGGCGGGCCCGAAGAGTCAGAGCGTCTTTAAAACTTAATATATGAATTAATTAACACCTACTTATGCAGTTGCAAAACATGACTACAGAACATTGGTATTTAAGGCAAAATTACATATATTATTCTCAGTTCTTCGTGTCATATTTATGAACATCGTACTTTTTGTTGTTCTAAGATATTCCACATATACTAGGGATCTTTGGCAGTGCGCCATACGTCTATATTTACTTAGAATAATGAGTTCATCTACCTAAGGCCTAACTTTAACTAAAATTAAACGTACATAAATAGTAAAACATTTAATAGGCGTTATTGTCCTGATTGCTCCCAACGTATGACGGATTTTGCAGTATGCAGTAGAATCAAGCCCGGATCCATGGGATCATGAAATCAAGACTGGGTCTGACGTTGATAAATGTTCTAAACTCATTGATAAATTTAATAAAGTCTTTGTAAGATGGTGAATACATATGCAAAAGATTAAGTTTATTTGACTAAATGTCATTCTTTGTAAGTAGTGCTATGAACCTACAAAAGTACCACCCTACGAAAGCTTAGAAACCTTGATATTTCTTTCTATTTAAGTAACTTTAAAGGACAAAAGTCATTTGCCCGTTGGTATTTAGCCCAGTATTTGCTAGGCACGTGTTTATGTGAACTTTTAGGAAACAATAATTCACAGGGCGTGCATATTAAGTGATATTGTTTAAAATGTATTTACATTTAAGCGACATAAAGGTACCGGCAACTATAGGACAGAGATTTACGATCAATATATTTAAATATTTGCCAACCAAACTGAACTCATTCCTAGAATATAGAGTTTGAAAGAGTAACAGCAACACAGGTATCTATTACTCAATACTCACCTACTACTAGCTAGAAAATGTCAGACTGAAAAAAGGTAAACAGTCAAGTAGTTTAGATCATTGGGGTCTTTGGGGACTGCCGATAGAAGTGAAAACTAAGTAAATTGTTATAAAGAAGTGTTAATGACAAATTAATTCTTACTTACAAACCAAAAATAATTCAAAAATAATAATCTAAGAGCTCGAAGATACAATTCACAAGTTACTTAGTTTTCACTTCTATCGGAGCGTTCGGTGACGATGACCTGAGTTCCATGATTTTGGTTCACCCAAAAAGTGTGCAAATTATACATACCTAATACGTTTATCTAATAAAATAAAACTAAAACTATTAAAAAAGAAAGAATATTATATTTTCCTTTATGCTAATTTGACAGTATTAATTTAAACATAAATTTCGTGAAATTGGTATTTATATTGAACTCAACTTGTTTCCATAATCTAGGCCTAAATAATATTTTGCATGGCTATATTTATCTGTTGAATATTTTTAATGAATGTACCTGTACTTCTACGAAGCATACCTACTGCAAAAACAACTTTAATAGGTTAATAATAATTTCCCATGACGCTGAATGAAAGTCCTCCTACGATCATAAGTTCTAGCTATGTTTAATTAATAACGTGGCACACACGTGAACCCGTTCGGATTTCGATATCTGCACACCTCTTTAAACGTACCGCTTGACAGCAAATGGGCGTGCATTACTTACATAAATTATAGCTCAATTCATAAGTGGGAGGCGACAACAATCAAAGCGATAAAATATATAATTAACGGTAACTGTGAAAAGATTAGTTTTATTTAATTTATTATATATTTTTGCGGTATGCAATCATGCGTAAGCAATCTTCCCACGCCCTATGGCCTCGTCCACAATAACCACAATTAAATATTTTGATTAGGGATGGGCCGAAATTCGTTTTACATTCGGTGGCTTGTACCTTATAACTTCGGCCGAATGCCGAAGTTCGGTCTGAAATGCCGAACATTCGGTATAATAAAAAGGTGAGGTTTCTAATAAAATTAAGAGAAATCAAATCTGCCATAGTTGTAAAATAAGTCACATATATCAATACTCTAGAATAATTTAATCACGGTCAGTTGTAAGTACGTTAAACATTAATTATTATAGATAAATTAAAATGTATAAATGAATAGTTTTTTTCGCAATCCAGGAGTCTATGAATTAATAAACCCAATAATTTGAAATAATGTGTTACCCTTACACTGACTGTTTTATTGTTTTATGACGTTGTCTGCTGTCATGAAAAAATACACACAGAACACGACAAGTTACTCCCGAGAAAGCACACACCGGTCGAATTTTATATAATTACAGAATGTTCGGCCGAAGTTCGTATTCGGTTAAAATCACATTCGGGCCCATCTCTAATGAAGATGCGGTTTTGGAAGAAGTTACATTAACATCTCGGATGCCATTAAATATAGAATATGATGATTCAGTAAATACCAAATCAATACAAACGCACATTATACACTTGATTAATAATTACTAAATGAATGTGAATGATATAATTTGTGATATAAATAAATAACTTGGATTAAACCTACAGCCAGGATTGTCCTGAAAAAAATCATTCAATTACACTCAAAAACAAAGTATGGTATTAACTGCACGCTAATTATATTTAGACCACAATCTACTATCGCTAGCGAGTTCAATTCAAGCACTTTCCGCAAGAGCACGGAGCGTCTTATGGGAGCAAAAGGCTAATTTATAGCATAGAGCGCGCAGTGTTCATGGAATCCCATGTTTCACTGATGTCGTCAGCTTTGTTCACCTGCTGTGCTGAACAAAAGTTCTTAAAATAATACATTAAAGGCGTTTATTTTGTTAAAGATTAGAACGCTTTATTGCTTTTTTGATGGAATTTGACAGGCGATTGCTGTTGTTAGATAGACATGCAATTTGTGAGTTGTCATCCAATGCAAAATCCAATCCAAAATATTTGATTTAATATTAAATAAGATTCAAGTAACATTATGAAATTATACTTACAAGTTCTTGTGAGCTTTTTACTTATGTTGTACATGTTGAATATAACGTTATGATTTACTTGACGTAAAAGTGATGTAATTCGCCTGAATACACATTCAATACCTTACAAAACCATCAATCATTCCTAAGTCATGGTATACTTAGTTGCAGTCCTTTAGCTGAAAGATTACAAGCCAAATAACATATCAACATTTAAATATAGTTTGCTAAATGTATGCTGAAATATTCAGATAAATCTAAGATAAATCTGCCTTACGAAAATAGTTTATGCTCATAATTAACTATGTACATGTTGCACCGGCTGACTATGACTGGTACAATGCGTAGGAAATGCATTATATGATTTACGCCCTAACGGGAGTCCTACCGTGGCTGGCCTAATCATATTGGTTTGTACAACGATAGTAGATTCGATCCTACTGATAGCAAGTTAAACTAATCTAGTAAAAATTAATACTGTTTTTTTGGTGTCTCTCATACGAAGTCCGACCTGATAATAAGTTGCGAGTTGCTAGTCAAAACTAGACATAAATTAGTACTTTATACATATGTATTATGTGTGTGAACTTAATATTTAACCAAAACCAACATTAACAAGTATTTACACTGTTCTTTACGATGCCTAAAAGATACTCTATGTTTTTTGTTTCCGATTACAGATGCAGGTTGTCATACGGTCATTTTGTTTTGACAGTTAGCTTACGATCTCTCTTCCTGTTTCTTCTTTTACTCCACAGCATTCTTACTGAGGAATAAAATAATATTTAGTGATAATAATTGTGAGGATATGTTATGGTGGTACAGACTGTAAGAAAAATGTCTGAAAATCAGTTCAGAAAAGGACGATTGTGCCCTACGTGACCTGGGGGGTTAGGCAGAATGTCATATTTCACGTGTCGACCGTATCGTCTCGCTTGTACGATCACCATGATTGGCCAACGGATTATTGTGACATCACGCGTCGGTTTCTCAACCAATCACAGTGATCTCGATACGGTCGACACGTGAAATATGACATTCTGCCTCAGGGGGCTGGTTAATGTAATTCTTACCGGCAACCGAATTGGCAGCGTACCTATAGGTTAAGGGACAAACAATAATAAAAAAAATCTGCTCATGCTGATCTACAACGTTAGTCGAAGCAAATACTTGGGGACAAGCAGTAAGCGCAGAGCCAAGCAGTAAGCCAAGGTATATTCTGAACACCTACAATGGTATAATGCTTAGCTTATATAGGGTTATCCATCCATCCATCCATCAGCCTTTTAAAGTCCACTGCTTGACATAAGCCTCCCCAAGAATGGGGGACAGTGCCGTAATCGCCACGCTTGGCAGGCGGGTTGGCGATCGCAGTGGATGTTGTTAATACTCGAAGGAGTGCTGCTGCCCACTCCCCCGGTATTCCCTCAGTCGGCTCTTACGACTCCCATGGGTGGAGAGGGTGGGACAATTCTAAAGCCGGACCCACACGGCCAGGTTAGGGTTATCATGTTTCCGTTTTGTTTCTAGACGAGAGAGAAGAGTCAGACCCTCAGACACTAAAAGAAACCACGCGCTATCTCTCCGCTTGTATTAGCGCACCAACTTTGACCTTTATCAGACGAGTTTCAATAGTATAGTATAGGAAAAACCTATTTAATTGTGTAAGATTTAATACGACAACCATAATATGTTAATATCAATACTATAAAACTGGTCAGTAGATGCAATAAATTTATTTCACATGCGCTTTGATCGTAAATAATTGTATAATGTGAGTAGTATAATATAACGCAGTCGGGTCACGGGTGAACTTTATCTAGTTTTTATGACTGCTTATGTATCGTATCGACGATTAGTCCGATTTTTTGTTATACCTATCGGGAGTGTATCAAACCAAGCCGGCAATATTGAATACGGTATAGGACCACCTTGCATGCCGATGCGTCTCTGAAATGCCAATGAATGCAAGTTTCTGTCCGTCAATCTTCATATCTATGAGAAACGTGACTGTAGCTATTATTTTATCTAACTAAACTAACTATATATATATTTATATTGTTCTAACTTTTATTTATAACGTTAATGTTCACGGAAATATTTAAATATATTTTTCTTAGAAAATGTTGTAGTTATTGCAAACGCGTTTATCCTGCACGCAATCGATCTACAACACACCCAGATGAAGGCCGAAAGATTATTATGAAAAATAGTACCTAATCAAAGTTTGCAACAGTCCAGCGCATCACAAAAAATGACTGGACGCGGAGATATATTGTACCTAATTACTAAGTATATTGAATGGCGATATTTATATCCAATACATTTAGACGTCGCAGAAGAGATGCATAAACGCATTTCCACATTTATAGAATAGATCTAGATCGATGAGGAATTCTATTCTACCGAGAGCAACATTTCATATAGAAAGATTTAAAAAATTCCATACCTTCTTTACAACTAGTAGAAATTCGAAACCTCATCGTAAAATAATGCGTGAAATATTAAAGCTCGATTAGATAGTATCGTAAATGTTCTATCAAGCAGTTATTTGGATGATAAAAAGCATAACATTTTATCGCATCGTGAGAAATATAATAATAAATATAATAGAAAACTGTTGTGTTCAATGAAGGTTAGAGATTGGAGAGTGCTGTCAAATAATACATCATACTATGATGTGTAGCGACTTACACGAGGCGCCTCGCATGTGGAGCTCGTTACAAAATGTTAAAAGTAAATAAAAGTGTATATTTTTTTACAATAGCTTATTATTATTTACTCCGTAGAAATCCGTTGCGTCTGGCTACTCCTCTGGAAGACAAATGTGAGTTGATGTATGTATATATTGTATATGTTGCAATAGATTTGATTATCATCATACAATAGGCTATTGACACCTAATATTACTTTATTATAATAACAATCAAATATAGTAACCGTCATAAATGAGACAATATATTAGTAAATTAACGTGGTATCATGGAGCTTTCCAAGCGTATCATAAACTGTATGACAACACCTGCCTTCATTAAAACGGAACTTCTATATAAACCATTTCTATATTCGTTATCGTTGGGATCTAACCAGGGTGGTCCGCATTTTATTTTATATTCTTTAAGCAATTTATAAAGCAAATAACAAGTATGATACAGCCCTAAATGACAAGTAGTTGAAGTACAACTTAAAGTGATAGTGCACCTATATACCAGTGCACTTTCACAAGGCGCATAAGGAAGGTAAACAGAAAATACAATAGAACACGTACTATCTTCGTTCGTCGACAATTTCATTGGCTCGATGGAAAAACAACTACTTAAGTAAAAACGTCGCGAAATCACGCGCCGGGAAACTTTTCGAGTCATCGTTTGTCTGCGATGAAAGCCATGATTACTACGTTATTGTCGAATTTAAGGCACGAATGTAAAACGGTAAGGGATCGTTCAATAATCACGTGATGTTATTTTAGCAACTTTTAATCGATGTTTTCAATTGGCAACACATCAGTCTATCAGATGTGTAAATTCTAATTTCTCGATTGATATTGTACTATTTGTTGGATATGAATGTATATAATGTGATACGGCAATGAGTAGGATGCCGTATGCCGTATTTACTAAAAAAATGTAGATTGTCGAATAATACGGCAATTGCTGTATCATGTGTATCAGCAACGCCGGGCAAGCCAAGCGGATCGTTTGTCGCACGTTGAAACGGCGGGCGGGGGAATCGTTGCATGGCCATGCAAGTTGCATGGCAACTGCGAGTGAAGGTCATGTGCCACTTTTAGGTTGCGCGTTCATCTAAACCCCTCCCTACCTTTCGAACCTTACGTGATTAATGAAAGATCCCTGAGAGACTGTTTTTCTGTACAACGTGCTTTCACGTGTACGTTGTACAGAAATAAACTTTAAAATTTTAATGCTACGTTTTTTCCATAAGACGAAGTATAGTACAGTACTTCAGGCGTTACACGTATGGCTTCATCATCATATTAAAGAAAATCTTACTTTGTATTAATATTCAATATCAAGTACATTCTTTTAGCAGGGGCTTAGCTCGGCCCCCCGCCCAGACCAATTTACTCGGTAGCTACGGACTCCCCTACACGTATAACAATATAGAAGCCACTATGCCCACTTAATTAAAGACGCTATTGTAAAAGGAGTGATAATGTAAATTACAATTACGCTTATAGACAAGCTTCGACTCGCACCTTGCTCGATCTAGAGCACCTTAACCTATGTCAATATTATCAATGCCCTTGAAGGTTTAAGTTGGGAAAACGTTAGAAATAACGAGCTACTTTATCGCTATCAAAGCGAGTGACATCTGAACCGATGCAATAAATATCACGAAATTGAATCCAAATGAACTGAACAATAGCCTATTACTGTTTGAAAATTCAACTTTAGCACAGTTCACGCTCTTTATTAGGTAAATAAAGGTACAAGTTGAACAAAATGTATTGTTTATTACTGAGCGGCGTAATCCGTAGATCTTCTTAGGAACTGTCGCCTGCGGCCTGTCTGGTAAATCACATGCTTTTTGTAGGTATGTATCGTTATTAGGGCTGCCAATTGTACAGTCTCTAGTGCTTAATATAAATCTTATATGTGTGGCAACCGAATTAATTTAAAATAGAACACTATCATTTCATTTTCCCTTGAGTGTCGTAAATTACTAAAGAAGTAAGTTACAGTGCAAGAGCAGGGAAACTAGAAACCCAAACGGCATCAAATAGGGTTGATACTGAGAAAGAATATACATATTATGAAAAGATTTTGTCTGGGATAAAAAAGTTTAGTATATCCTTATCAGTCTCCCGAGTTTAGTGGTGTTTTAATAGCGATTTATTCCTTATAAATAGTTTACCAACACTTCAGCCAAATAATAACCATGATCTTGGCATCACTCCCTTCATGGAAATACCGAAAGAGAATACTACTCATAAATTATTACAATAATGTGAAACTATTATGTGATTTATTGTGAGAGCCATATATTAAAAATCATAGTAACTTAACGTTCACTAGAAGATTGATAATGTACTTATCAAATTACATGCAGTTGCAAAACTTAAAGAGAACATTCAAAGCACTTTCGACATTATTACGTACCTAATGTTACAATTGCGTGACTTTTCGTTTTTGAATACCGGAAACTTGCACAATACATGATTTTACTTTTTCCGAAAAGAATATTATGCCACTTACTCAAAATTTTGATGTGCAATATGCAATTTAACAGAGATCACATGTTTTATGAAGGGAGGCCGTTATACCACAATTATAGAGGAAAAAACGAAACTAAATAATCATATTCTTTAAAACCTGCTTAAATAAAAATACGAGAAAATAAATAAAGACGTAATTTTAACATTAGTATAGTAATTTAATAGTTAAATAAATATCCTAAAATTATATCTCCAACTACATATTGTCTCTTGAGATAAAGTCGAACATTGGGTCTTGCTCATTCTTCATCTCCTCTAATGAGCGAGTGAGAGCAAGCCAGTCTCTGTGATAACAATAATTATAATTTTTACAGTATCTTGTGATCATTGTGATTGAATCTTTAACGTTTAGATTCAGAGATTCACATCTATTAATATAGATAACTGTAATCCAGATAAAAACTTCAGATAACACACTTTAAATCTCCTTTAACAAGGCCTTTTTCTTTGAATGTTCTCTTTAGTGTCTCCACGTATTCACTTTTTAAATCCAGAACTAGACTGCCCTCCACACAGCACTCCTCGAGACCTGACGTTTCAAAATCGGGAAAATTCTAAAATTTTAATCACTTGTTTTTCTTTATTTAAGGCTATCCTTAACTATTAAAAAGCTGTAACAGAGCTGTAATATTTAAGATATTTTAGAAAAAAATACTGTATTAGGCGTGTATATACACAATTTTTTTTACATGTTTTTGTCTGTTTGTCTGTTGTTTATTCGGGCATCAGGCAAAAACTACCGAACGGATATTGATGCATTATTTGAATTGATAGTTCTTGATTAGACTTAAAAACTGTTATATATTTTATCCCGCTACTATGATGCTCGCTATATACCTTTTTTTTTTTTGGTTAAGGCGGGAAAACTAACCTAACCGCACACCCCGTCGTTCGGGGCAACGAACACGGTAGTGTCGTGCCCTCACTCACTATAAAAACCCGCCGTGTGCCGTCTCTCCGTCTGTGTTGGCAGGCCACTGAAATATTACATTTCTTCAATGGTACTAAGATATAACCTAAAAACTAGCTTTTGGCTGCGGCGGCATAATATAAAACCTATTTGGTAAAATAAGGTTATATACCGTAAATTATTATTACACAGCCTCATGCTGGACTTAGAACTATACAAGAGCGATAATACGATATCGGTGTTCGGCCGACATGTGCGTGTAGCTTTGTAACTATAACAGTATCGATAAACCTTTGATTTAATTGGCCCACAATAAAGATACCATTTTGCAACAAGATTGAGTTTATGACGGGGAATTAATAAAATTTTAAAATGTCACATTTGGTAATTACGTAATCGGCAAGGATTGCATTAACGCCACATGTAATTGTATAATCAAGTAGATTGTGTCGAAAAGGGGAACATATGAATATATGTATCAATTAACATTAATATTTATCATTACCTAACCGTTCAATATACGAGGGGTGATCCAAAAGTAATGATAATTGGTTACTTCAGGTCCACATAAAAATCCAAAAAAAATTTTTTTCGCTAGCCTATACACTTACTACGTCAGCCTAAAAAAATCATATAAATAGGTCAGGATTTCCGTGAGATACATTCATTTGAATACGAACTGTCGAAGAGATAACATCAACATGGAAAAAAACGAAATTAGAGCTGTGATCAAGTACCTCTGTTTGAAAAAAATGTCTACAAAAGACATACACTGTGACTTGGTGGAAACATTGGGGGACTCTGCTCCTCCATATTCTACAGTTGCACGCTGGGCCAAGGAGTTTAAGCTGGGCAGAACATCCACTGAAGATGAACATCGCGAAGGACGCCCATCCACGTCCCTCACAGAAGACAACGTGAAAAAAGTCGAAGATGTTGTGTTGGCAGATCGAAGAGTGACCATCAGGCATGTAGCTGAGGTCACAGGGATCTCATATGGAAGCGTTCAAAGAATCATTTCGAACGAGTTGCATATGAAAAAGGTCTCTGCGCGTTGGGTTCCCAGAATGTTAACCGACGAGCAAAAGAAAAAACGAGTTGACATTTCGAGGGTCAATCTCGAAAAGTTCCAAGCAAATAAAGAAAATTTTTTGTTGCGTTTTGTGACTATGGACGAGACCTGGATCCACCATTTTGATCCTGAAACAAAAAAACAATCGATGACTTGGAAGCGAGCCTCCTCACCGACGCCAAAGAAATTCAAAGTCTCAAGTTCGGCGGGAAGGTTATGGCGTCTGTTTTTTGGGACGCCAAAGGAATAATTTTGGTGGAATATTTGGAAAAGGGAGCCACTATTACGGGCTCTTACTACGCAGACCAAATAAGAAGATTACGGGAGGCCATTAAGGAAAAAAGACGCGGCAAACTGCGAGCTGGAGTGCTGTTTCACCAAGACAACGCACCGGCTCACAAAGCCGCAGTTGCGATGGCTGCCATTCAAGAAACGGGATTCGAACTGGTCGAACACCCTCCCTATTCGCCAGATCTGGCTCCTAGTGACTTTTACCTCTCTCCTCGGCTCAAGGAACACCTCCGAGGCAAGAAATTTGAAGACAATAGCGAAGTTATGGTCGCTGTTGAGGCGTTTTGGGAGGGTCAAGAAAAGGAATTTTTTTCAAAGGGAATCCTGGGTTTAGAAAAAAGATGGACTAAATGTATTGATTTGTTAGGAGACTATGTAGAAAAATAAATTATTATTTTAACTTTAATTACCGTGTTTTATTTTCATTATCATTACTTTTGGATCACCCCTCGTAGTTTTTTTTTTGTTATGTGGCGCTATGTCATTGCTTTTAAGCATGAGATGCAACAAGATATAGTGTTTTACTTCAAAACTTTCAGCAAAAACTATTGCCAATATATTGAGAATTATTTATATTAAAACCTGCAATCCTTATCAACAACAAATTAATATTTGCTACAACCAACCATAACTTTAAATGAATTTAATTAAAAGTAATAATTTTTTGTCCTTTAGAAGACCAATAGATAGGCAAGATATTATTGCACTAAACATACAAACAAAGCTCATTAACATAAAACTAATATCAAAATTGACTTAAGTTTTACGATGTCGTATATTTTACCTTTTATTTTTTTACTAAATACTATAATTTACTTATTATTTTTATTACTTTTTACTAAATACTATAATTTATGACACGAGCAATCACAAGGACCAAAACATTATTTATGTCATTCACTTTAGCTGTCTTTGGTATAGTTTTGTTATATTTAATCTTTCCATTAACTGTACGATATAGTGTGAACAAGAATTATTAATAATTATATCGTTTGAGTTAAAACAATGGCAATCATTATAGCAATTTTCCTTACATTTAAACATTGTTGGCGCCAAACATGCGGTAGCTTTGCTTGTTTCGGATACTTCAACCATTGCTGCGAGCTGCTTCTTCTTCAGTCGGGCATCTTCCAATACAAGTTTTCTATTTTATCGACGATTTCCGGTGTGGAATCAATTCAATCAATTGGCCGTCCGGAGCGGGGATCGTCTTCAATGGACTCTCTTCATTGTTTGAAAAGACCATGTCACTTCTAACCCATCGTCTTACCAGGGGCAGAGTCCCCGTAAACCGCTAACAGCTCTTTAAAAATTATCTGAGCGGATTTTCCTAACTTGGTAAGGAACTTCATAATGGTGCGGTGTTCAATTTTCTCCATACTGGCTAACTTCTTCCCGATTCAGTTGTTTGCAGGCCGATAACTCAAAAGTTAATAACCCGATTAGGTTCAAACTTGGTATATATACTGTTAATGAGGTGCTGAACTAGTGACTACCTGGACAAGTAAACCTACCCCCACCAACTCCTCCATTCCACGAACTTTTTGACCTCCGCTCGTATGTAATGCGTAAGAATCCGTAGCTATCACAAGGTAGAAAGTGAGGCCTTGGAGATTATTTACAATAGCAGGAGACAGAGGGTTAACGGTCAATTAAATTGTATGAGAGGTACTTGTATAATAGATAAGGAGTTATATATAAATTTGAATGGAAATTATATTATGGCTACATTCACTTATTGACTCACGAGAAGAAGCCCCGCACATTGCAAACCTTTTATTCGGCCGATAGTCTCGACCTTCTTTCATACACAATGTTGCTTCCAAGGATTTGCGTAATTTTAATGCCACATAAAATGGATAAATATATTAGTTATGATATGACCTGGCTATAAACAACAGGATGTTTTCTTAAAAAAGCTAACCTCAATAGAAGCAATATCAATAAAATGTTGCGTTGCTAAGAATAAAAGAACAAGTGTTAAGTAAGTGGATATCCATTACCATGTCCAATTTTTTTAAGGTGGCAAGCAAGCATGCAGACCTGATGTTAAGTGGTTACCGTAATCTATAGACGCTGGCAACACCGAGGCATTACACCGCGTATCACCATCTCCAAGGAAAGGGACAGGAAGGAGGTGGAGGGAAACGAAACAACGGTAATAGTACCTATCGTTGCTCCACGCTGTTCTTCTGCGAGAGGGTGGTACTTGCCCTGCCGAAACGGCCCATTTATGCTGAGATAACAAAGGCTCTACCACCAGCAGAAGGCTCTACAACTAAGCATTTGAGAATATTTTTTTTTAATGAAGAATCAATAGTCACGGTATTATATTGCAGATGCTCCATTCAAAGTATTGAATGCAGACACTAGAAATAACTTCAAGTTTATGCAATAAAATAAATTAATCATACATCGCAATTATCCTAACAAAATCTAAGTTATAAAATTACAATATACTCTATAGTAACATATTCGACAAGAGATCTACACGTTTTGTAAAATTTTCAACAGAGGTTACAAAGTTATTGTAACGATTGCAAGTAAGCTACAAACTTTGTAACCCCATTCAGTATTTATGATCTTAAATAATGCGCTATATCCCTAACCAAGATTATCCATAACAAATATAGTATTTATTGTGAAATATTCTAAATCTGTATGAAACACAGATCTGGTTACTCTAGAATAACAGTAATAAACAAGGATATTGGTTATTTAGCATCAATCCAAATCTATTTTCATCAAACGGTTTAAGTAACTTATCTTACAACACATATATGTTAATACTATAGTGATTTCATATTAACATTTACAAATGAAATTGATATCAGAATATCCAAACGCTTTAGAAGAGTATGTTCAATTCATTAAGAGGAAAGTAAGAGTATTTACTTTGACAGCTCAACGGCCATTTTGAATTAAGTGTCAAAGTTCACGCGCTCTCCGATTTCACAAGCAGATGGTTATTTATTTCACACATATTACATACTCGATAGTGTATTATACATTGATGACGACATAGTCGATGCAATTAGATCTGTGAAGTCATAATACAATAAGTTCAACTATATAATGAATCTCTATTGTTTCAGAGATAATCATAAATGGATATTCTTAGTATGAATTCGCTTTTTGTTATACGCTGACTTAAACAATACCTGTTCAATTGTTTCGCCCTAAATAAATCCGAACATGAGGTTAGTACACCAGTAAACCAGTAAATGGAGGAAATGCAGACGAGTTCAGGGGCAGTGACCCGAGAAACCGTCAGGCACCGTGACGTTGTATTGCCACTTCCATGTGATTTAATCTAGACCTATTTTCAATGTTGAATATTATAAGTAATAACTAAAATGTAAATAAAAACATTTTCATTCGCTACCAACCTTGATATGAATAAAATTTAATTTAATGATATAAATTTAAATTAAAAGAAAATATTTGGGCCGCTATAAAAAATAATCACCTATTTTTGTAGGTTCCATTTATTCTATTATACTTCTGCTTCTTAAAGCATTTGGCCAGATGCGCTTGACGTCGTGAGTTGCTAGTTCAGTAATAGAGATCAAGGATACTGCCAACTGATTTATATGCCACGATCTTCGCTCTATAGTTATTGACTTGTATAAAAACTTTGTAACTATTTGATTTCATTTTGTAACATCAACCTGTTATGTATAAGTGTTTAAAATGATCAAAGTAACATTATAACTTAAGGCATGTCAACATAAGATCTAAAATATCTGATGAACAAAATCAAGCTTCTGAGATTGTCTGATAGTTGCGCCTAATCTGTATGCGAAATTAAACAAGTTTTGAACAACGAATAGTTTCACAATTAAATATTTTCACAGATATTTTAACGAATTCAGAACATACTCAAAAATAGTATTATCTAATGAAAATAACTGTTATTACTTTGAACAATTCTAACATATATAAAAATGTAATTACTTGATAAATCTGATTCTTTAAAGAGCATTAATGAAAAATAAAAAAATATATGAAAGGAGCGGAAAATAATAGACGATATCTCATTGCCTGCGAGCGCCAGTTTATCGTAGTCTACTTAATACAACTACAAAGACGAAGTTATATTTATACCTACGAAGTTTTACTATTTTACTGCCTCGGTGGTGCAGCGGTAGCGTGAGCAACTGCTGATCATAAGGTTTCGGGTTCGATTCCCGGGTCGGGCAGTGCCATTGAACTTTTTCGTAAAAAGTAAAATTCTCCGTAGCAGCCCGGCGTTTGGAAATGTGCCCGGTAGACGGCAATAGGCTCGGTCCCTATTACGTGGGACTTAAAGCATAGCTGGCGAGCCGTGGGTGTGTGATACACCTCTGCCTACCCCTTCGGTGATACAGGCGTGATTCTATATTTTTTTAATTTTTTAAATAATGATCTCCAGACCGTAATTTAGGTCAGTCAGAGCGGCCAGTTTCAACAGACACCAGACATGTATGCAGGAGAAATTATAGTGGACGTGTGTGCGCAAACGCGAGAGCAGTCTCTGTTCCCTCACTGATTTGAGTAAAATTATTTCTTAGTGCTAATGGTAAAGCCTTGCTTATCATACCATGAATGGGCCA
Source organism: Leucoma salicis (assembly GCA_948253155.1). Lineage (NCBI taxonomy): Eukaryota > Metazoa > Arthropoda > Insecta > Lepidoptera > Erebidae > Leucoma > Leucoma salicis. Next base: position 8,913,988 of record OX411814.1, read on the forward strand.
GTTCGATCGGGAAAGTACCACCCTCTTACAAAAGATCAGCATGTAACAAGTAGTTACATGCTGATCTTTTGTAAGAGGGTGTATGGTGAGTGAGAGCGCCGCAGGCCCAAACCCCCTTCCTATTCTCTCCTTATTATCCTTTCTATCCACTCCCTATCCCTTTTCTTGAAGATGGCGATGCGCGAGTGATGTTTCTGCTGCTTACCATCAGGTGGGCCGCACGCTTGTTTGTCATCCATGTAGTATAAAAAGAAACCTAAAGCATCAAAGAAACCCATATGTGAATTTTAACGATCCTATCCCCAGGTGTTGGGGCTGTCCGTTAATATGTCAGTCAGTTATGCATTAGCTTGAAAAATTAAATCACAGAAAACAATTACAGAAAATTTTATCACGTCGGGGTCACCACTGTACGCGGGGGGTACGTGTGCTCTCTAACTGTGGGGTGCGTACTATCTCTGCCTATACCCCGCAGTCTCTATGTGTGATTATACTGTAAGATGCCTCACGTCACAACCTAGTTCCTAATAACCTACGTATGTGACGTGGTATGTAATGTGCGTGTTCTCCTGACTGTAGTGAGCGTGGGGATCCTAATTGCACTGTGAGCTACTGCACCTGGCCCTACGCGAATAAAGAAAACCAATAAGTCCCAAAAAACCAACTAATTTATTCAGTAAATTATTAATTAAATTCCCCAAATCTAACACACAAGTTTACGGGCTGGCCAGTGCGCAGTAACTGGTCGAGCGCCTAACATACTTCTCGCTTACACGCTAAACTGCTGACATGACTAACCTCATTCGTACTTACATGGTCCCTACAAGCTTGAAAAATTAAATCACAGAAAACAATTACAGAAAATTTTATCGATCGACGATAAATTAGATTTAAGAAAAGATTGGACGTCAACGATAAATCAGAGAGACTCCAAGGGAATCTAATAAGGCAACGATAACATATAGGATCTTTCTGATAAAACTTGTAAACATGAAGGACCAATGCTCGCGATGGCATCCGATGTGTGCATGCCATGCATGTCAACTGCGCGTGCGTGGACTACCAGTTGGACAGGATTATATTGTTGGAGACAAATGTGTGATACAAAACTAACTCCTATGACATATTTGCTTCAAATATGGACAGGAATGATCTATAGATCTAGTTTCGATCCTAGTGCTTTATAAAGGAGTGCGTTTATAAATGTTTATAGTAAAATATGTATATAAAAATATTTAGAATATTGGCTGCGGCACCGATCTGCACTCAGGGTGAGATGCATTAGTCTACCATGGTGCAGGTTTTAGGAGGAGGATCGAACTAAACACCCTCGTCTTGACAGTAAGTAGGCGACCTATTTAATACTTGGTATTAGGAACACTAGGTGGGATCAGTTAGTGAAGTATATGTCCTGAAGCTACATAAAATGCTTTTGTCAAAGATTACGTCATGACCCTGTTAACACACATAAATAAAGTAACTAATTGAAGCTAAAAGTGGCGAAAATTATGCCAATTTTTTTTAAATAATATTATTTACTAATTACTTAACACTAATTTGAGGTACCTTGGATTCACTTCAAGACCTAACTGTCCGCGCTGTTATACAAGGCTGTTACTGTTGTGTAACCCACTTGTATAGATTAATGTTAATTTATACATATACGCAAGTAAGTATAATATAAATAATTCAATAGCATATCAATTGCCTATTATCTGAATAACAACACGTTCAAGCATGATGACGGTACCCTTAAATATAACGTTTCTTACACCGATTTTAAATTATTCAGAATTATTTATGAGTCGTCATAATTTATAAGTTATAACAAAAAAGATACTTCTTGCATGCTTTTTTGAATTTATAATACAAAGGTTATTTTAAACAAAAAGTGCCTTGTTTCTATAGAAAAAACTTTGAAGGAAATATTTTGCTACGAAAAACAGATTTATGGCCAAATCTGGTCGGATTTAAAATGACGTTAAAATCATGATGTCTGAAAATAAGAACCATATCAATGAACTGATACAATAATACTGAAAGAGAATATTTAAAAAAATATATAAAATAAAGGTATTGCATATCATTTTAGATAATAGCCAAGTATCTAAGAAATAAAACTTCGAAAACTTATTTGAAATCTACCCAGTAGTTTTCCCTTAATGCGCGGACAACGGCCGATATGTCATTTTATTTATCCTATCCCTTTTGTCCGTGTGGTTTACGGAATAAGAATACAAGTGTCACCACCCCATTCTTTCCCACGGGTGTCGTATGAGGCTACTAAGAGAAGTAAGCAATTATCATCCATTGCATGACTGGTGGTAGGGCTGGGTACCAAGTGGGAGGGAGTACTCACTTGGTATCCGGCCCGAGCGGGTTGGTACCACCATCTCCCATGTGACCGGCCATGAAGCACATCGTTGCGTTTTGGCTGTAGCAGGAGATAGCCGTTTATGTTTCGTTTCATCAATGAATTGGTGAGCAGCGGCTTGACAATACTCTCGGTATAGTCGAGTCCATGGGCGACGGTTACCATTTACCATCAGATGGACCGCGGCTCGTCTGCCACTACATGCAATAAAAAAAATCTTACTATTATAAAACTGTAACAGAGCTGTGTCTGTACATTTAAGATATTTGAGAAAAAATTACTGTATTAACCTATATAGGCGTGTCTGAACGCAAAACAATTTTGACTGTTTCTTCGTTCGCACATCACGCAAAAACTACTGAATGGATTTTTATGCAACTTTTATTATTTGATTGCTCTTGATTATACTTAAAAACTGGTATACAGTTTATCCTGCTTCTATATCCGGAACCTGAGATATAACCTAAAAACTAGATTTTAGCTAGTATAGATATATTTTTAATACACTAAATAGCAATAATCCTTGTATCGCAGGGGCCTGAACATAACAATTAACGAATTCCGCCATTTGTACAGTCAGTTGTTTACCGGTAGGTACATAAGCGTTTAAGCTGGTTACATAGGTACTCGTATATATTAACACTATCTAGCAAAAAAACAAACGAACGGTTATAATAAATGTGAAAACTTGACATTGTCGATGATGTGACTTACCTACTTTGTTTCTGCTTGCATAATAGATCGTAATAGCGTAATGGCTTTTTATATCAACCGTGGGTATTTAAAGAACGGAATCGGGTTTTTAGAATGCTAGTAACGGTTACTGTGATGTGTCACGCCACACACCGTCTTGTTAATGTAGTAAAGTGTAATTTCACGCTTACTGAGTAATCACTTCCATAACCGCATTGTAAGTAACAATTAATACTTGTTATTGAATTAGTAACTATGATGACTGCTTAAATGATTTAGTGAGACACTATTTAGATTAAACCTTTTTTGTTAAGGCGGGAAAAAATTTACCTAATCGAACACCCTGCCATTGGGGGCAGCGAACAAGGTAGTGTGAGGGCCCCCACCCACTAAATAAACCCGCCGATGCCCGTACTGGCGGACCGGAATACCGGAAGATATTGACTTCAGTGGTCCATCAGCGGCTTACCCTTCCCTCTTTGAGTGCCTCTACCGGGCACCGGAGCGTCGCATCTGTGCAGATGGCGGACATTCCCCGGTCCATCCACCCGCGGCCTCAGCTAGGGCGGCATCGGGTATAGGTTCAGCGCCTGCGCCGCCCGAGCCTTAAGTTTAGACCTGGAGGAAATTCTTGGCCCGAGATCTTATCAACAGGACTTAACTAAAGTACTCACCAATATTTTGCAAGATAACTAAAGGTTCGCAATTCAAAAGTTTGAAGATACTAACCTGAAACAAAAAATAAAACAATAAATAGCATGTAGTAAATTGTCAGATCTGCTAACAACATTTTTGTCTAAAATACATAAGGCTCTAAATTATTTCAGGAACAACTTCAATGCCTGTAGGCCCTAAATAAATATGGATATTTTTATCGAAACACACAAAACTATATAAACATAACGTTCTTAGCATTACATCCTATAAAAGAAGGTAAATGCAGCGGGCTCTTTTGTTTCAGATAAGGTTGCTATTACTTGCGTTTGCAGTGCCTAGGCGGAAGCGATAAAGTTGCCAGCCGTGAGGGAATCAGATTGCTAGCGTCACTATTGGCATTATAATAGTGCAATAGCGACATGAAGAATATATTTGATTGAATGAATTATTTCCCTTAATTTAGAGTGAAATAAAGTAAAAATTAGATAATAGAATGCTAATTGTTTGGTCGTTGTTTTAGTTTTGCCGGTGAGTTATGTAATAAGAAATTTCAATTGTAACAATAATTTTCTCATTGCTCCAGTGCACACTGCGGTTTAACTGCGACTATTGATTAGATCAGAAACTTGGTTCTAGAAATCAATTGCGCTATCAGGTGTTCCCGGGATCCGTTGATCTTACACAAGTTCATCCATATTACCCGAAAACTCTCTCATATGGCATGTTTATCTACCGTATGTAGACTCTTTGGAATAAACTTTCTAATGTGTTGTTTACCCAGAGCTGACATATTGTCCTTCTTTAAATGTTTTGACAAGAACGCTCTTCTTATGGTAAATTCTATGGGCTTTTATAACATCCCTAACCATCAGGTGAACAACTGGCGTGTTTATCACAGAACAAGAACTAACTAAAGAATAAAAATGTGTATTATTGTTTTTATGACATGTATTATAGACAACAAGAACAACAGATGCGCAAGTAACTACTATGGCTCGGTGAAAAAGTTTAAAATTCTGTCAAAATGCGTATGTGGGTTACAGTAATGAATTTTTTCTGTGTTTCAATTTTGATCCGTATGGTGATGGACTAAGAATACAAGTGTCACCACCCCATTCTTTCCCACGGGTGTCGTAAAAGGCGACTAAGGAAAGTAAGCAATTATCATCCATTGCATGACTGGTGGTAGGGCTGGGTACCGAGTGGGAGTACTCACTTGGTTTCGGGCCCTAGCGGGTTGGTACCACCATCTCCCGTGTGACCGGCCATGAAGCACATTGTTGCGTTTTGGCTGTAGCAGGAGTTAGCCGTTTATATATCTGTGAAATGAAATGGTGAGCAGCGGCTTGACAATACTCTCGGTATAGTTGAATCCATGAGCAACGGTTATCATTGACCATCAGATGGGCCGTGGCCCGTCGGCCACTATAAGCAATAAAATAAAAAAATTATTCAAGGGAACATCTGTATATTGAGATAATAGTACTTCTAATGGCAGAGCCTTCCTTATCCCAGTATAAATGGGCCGGCTCAATCGGGGAAGTACTACGCTCTCACAGGAAGATCAGCGTTAAATCAGGGTAGGTACTCCTGCCGTTGTGTTTTGTATGGTGAGTCACAGCGCCGGAGGCCTAAATCCTCTATATGTTATCCTTCTTATTCTCTCCTTAGTATCCTACATATCCTAATACACCCCTATCCTTTTCCTTGGAGATGACGACGAGCGAGTGATGCCTCTGGTGTTACTAGCGTCTGTAGGCTACGGTAACCGCTTACTGTCAGGTGGGCCGTATGATTGTTTGCCACATCCGTGTAGCATAAAAAAATGGTAGAGAACATTTTGATATGACATTGAAGTTTTTTGAATTTAGAAATGCTTAGTAAATTAAAATAACTCTCATGTTGCATTAGTATTCTTAATAACGGCTGCATAGAAGTCTAATATTTCTTTGTTCTTCATTTAATTAATGTTAGTGCAATATTAATTATGATCACGAAGTTGATATTAATTATGTATCGAAAGACTATAGACTGTCTACTATTATTTTGTAGATTGATTAATTTTTTAGTTCGATATTATTAACGCGTAGCATACTCTCAGGAGGTAATATAGAAAATCTTATGTAATTATTACTCATTCATATATTGTAGTTCCGTATTTTGAATAAGTCATACACTAACAATTGATACTAATCAAGATCCGTGATATCGAATATTTGCTTGATATTGATAAATTATATTTATCTTTTTAAAAGACAACACCTTTTTTTTTGTTAACGCGGGTAAAAATGTTCCTAACCGCTAAACCTGTCGTTCGAGGCAACGAACAGGGTATGTGTGTGGGGCCTTCACCCACTAAAGAAACCCGCCGAGTGCCGTCTCTCCGCCTATATTGGCGGGCCACCGGAACCATATTACATTCCTTCAGTGGTAAAAGACAACACCCTGCACTAAGGAATAATCCTTGTACCTCGGGGGACTTTACAAACATACAACTTCACGGACACAAAGTACACCCAGACTCAGAACAACCATGGATCACACAAAGAGTTGTCCTGTGTAGGAATCGAACCCACAGCACTCGGACGGGAGGCCGGTATCTAAACCACTTCTCCCGTACTCCTATTGGGAGATATGGAACCTAATTTCTCAATATGAGCAGAACGCATTTTTACCTCCATCAAACTAGTAGTACTTTTATTTTAAGAGAGAGATCAAATAAAAAGGGATTAATTCTTAGTCCATATAAAATAAATATATATAAAATCTCTCAGCTTAAAATCTCTCAGATTCGCCTATCCGTACAATGGGTGACTTCACCAATTTAAGCGTTATTTCATTATTTAAGAAACATCACACTCACATAAAAAGGCCAATAAGTAGCATAAATAATAAACAACATTAGAACTACGTAAGACATTCTACGTTAAACCCAGACGATTTTAAATAAACATCGCATTGCAACTGATTGCTTTTGCGGTACTCAAAATTACAAATATTTGAAATTATTAATATCCATACTTACAACACAAATAATACCAATATGTGTATGTTCAGAGCGACAGTGATCGGGACATTACGAAACGACCAATTCAAACAGTAATTTTGTAGGGGACTAACCACTTATTATTGAACAGAACATAGAACATTAAGAGACGTTTAATAATATGTGTAGAAGCGTGTCGTAAATGCAATAGCCTCTTACGAAAATCGTATATCACGTTTTTTTTTTAATTTATTGATTTTTGAGAAAAGTTTACTAATATTGAGTAAAGTCCTTCGTTTATTTTGACAAATTATCATTGTGAAAGTTATACACTGATAGCGGAGTGTGTGATACCGGCATCCCGCCCGAGAGTTGTGGGTTCAATTCCCACAGAGGCCAAGTCTGTGTGGATCCACAAATGGTTCTTCAGAGTCTGGGTGTACTTTGTGTCCGTAAAAAACTGTTATTTAATCCCACTAGTATACCGAAAACCTGAGATATAACCTAAAAACTAGCTTTAAATAATATATTTCACAATAGACTTATTTTAGCGAGATGATTTATTGATGTTGGCCTTTAAATGAACCTATTTTTAGGCCACGCTTTTTTTATAACAAGTCCGGATGGTATAAACGTTGCTCAGATGCCACTCATGGTGGCACTTATAGCAAATCATCTCTTTGAAAAAAATACAGGTAGGTACTTAATTATTTTATTATTATTATTTTCCCGCCTAAAAAACAAAAGAAAAGGTACTTAATTATTTACGGCTTTATTTATGTAGTTTTATGGTTGTTAGCCCCAGATAGCTATGACAACCTTGCCAGGACAAGTGTCTCTCTCTCAAACTAACATTAAAGCAACGCTATCCGGGGGCACCTCCTGTGGGGTACAAACCCCGGTTTCAGTCGTTGCTGAAAAAGTGGCTTTATGTTTTTACCAAAACACGGCTTTCACCCTTGGCGGCGAGGACGAAACCGTAAGTGAGCTTTACACCCGCAATAGTTGCTTGGATTGGCAAAATTCGCATCCTCTGCCATAATATGTAGCTGTCGTGCGCTGTTGCCCCTTCAAAAATTCCAGGTCAACAAGTAGGTATACATTGTTATACTAATAGTTTCAGCGAATATTTGGGTTCGGATAGTGATTACAAATGAGCGAAAAAGAAACAATAACCGCATAAAACTATTTTGCTTGCAATAGATATCAATTTCTGCAAGAAACTAACCACAAATCACCAGTCGAAGATTTCATAACTATATGGAATTATTTATAAATAGAAAAATAGCTGTTATGCTCACTTAAACCGGGTAATAAATAACCAACAAAATTGCTCAATACCAAATGCTACTTGAAGTGAAAAGAGAACCAAAAGGTCGAAGATACGATTTATGCAACATTTATTTTTGATAAATGTAATAAATTAAGAAAATGTTTAAAATTGATCGCCTCTTTACTTGCTTAAATCAACAATGACTCTTCGCAGCGTTGGGATATTAATTATCGTCTTCAATTTTATTGTTAACGAATACAAAGAAAGAGTATTATATTTAATAGCAAAGATTAAATCAACATAATGACAGTCTATGCGAAGCGGTAGGTAATACTCGCATCTATATTCCAACATGGTAGTGATAATCTAGTAGTAAAACCAAGGACTGTAAAGACAGTGGCGTTGAGTTTTAGTCCGTGGCCCAGAACTTTTTTGTTAAGGCGTGAAAAAATGTTCCTAACCGCACACCCCGTCGTTCAGGGCAACGAACAGGGCCTTCACTCACTACAGAAACCCGCAATGTGCTGTCTCTCCGCCTTTATTGTCGGGCCACTGGAACTATGTTACATTCCTTCGGGGGTGACGCCTAGACCTAGCACCACATACAACTCCGTTTTCAAAATGATGTGTGTATTTGATACAAATTGTCCCTGCTGATGAAAGAAAACATCGTCAGAAACCTGATGCTTATGAGATTTTTCTTGACGCCTTGTGAAATTTGCCAACGCGTGGGCTACGGCCTTAATCCCTATCAGTCTGAGTGGAGACCCATGTCCAACACTGGGCTTGTAATGAGTTGTAAAAAACGTTGGAGCAGCAACTCTTCTAGAACTCTTGATTATGCAAACTTAACATTATACACAGGCACTATTGATAGAGTTTGATGCCAAATGAGTTTGTTATTTGTCGAACCAGAACAGCCATCTTCTTTAATTAACATTTCTAACCAGAAGAAGTAGGTCAGAACTACCGCAGTGCGATCAGAATTAGTGTTAGTGCAAAGTTCGATTTTTTTTTTCTATGAAATTACTTATATAAAAAGGTTAATGTTAGTTCGAATGATTCGTGGATATAACAAAGTTCTTGAATGGACCAGTGGCCGATTATTTGTAATAAGGTTATAAATAATCGGCCACTGGTCGCTTACGTTATTTGTTTAGCCTTTTTAAATCCTTGAAGTTCGGTTGAATAACAATAAAAACCGGGTACAACCAGCAGGTGTTGTCTGTGGCGGAATGTAGCCGATCTTATCGTTAAGGTAGGCACTTGGACAGTGCCTCAAAGACCACAACTTATATTGCTACACAGATAAAATATATTGTCATGTGGTGTTGCCATATGAATGTACGGTGGGTAGCATTTATTATCAGATAGACTGTTACTTCGTTAGTTCTCAATAAATAATAGCAATATTACGAAGAAACATTTTATCGAGTACACAACGACATCTTTTAACTAACATTTAGCGCAGTTCCGTTACACGCGATTCGTGGGAGATCTAAACAAAGGCAATCTATTCAAATGTTGGAACAAAATGGCTTGTTAGCATATGCATGGCTTATGTTAATGCAACTTATTACCGTTTAATATGCCAATGCTACATGTATTTTACATGACGATTTCGTTTGTTTTGCATTTACAAATGTAATATTACTTGATTTGTTAAGTATTACCTATATTATATTCGACAAGGTATAAATTTTACTTAGATGTACACCGCATTTATCGTCATTTTGTTCGTTGCCCCGAACGACGGGGTGTGCTTGTAGGTACATTTTTCCCGCCTAAACAAAAAAAAATGGGTAGACGTAAGAGCAACAAAAATATCTATAAGTAGTAGGTACCTTCTTTTTAGGATTCCCTTATCATAGAACGTCCAAGACAAAATACGGGTAAACACATTTTATAGGTATTTGTTTTATATGTGTGTTTGCGCGTACTTACACTACACTCCACAAACGCAAGCTTTAATTATTGCATTGAATATTCATCAGAATTTTAAGAAATGACATCAGACAACAACTGGTTTCTGTACCTACACTCTATCAAAAGTTGGACTTTGATGCAATTTAATATTTATTTTTATTAAAGTAACTTTATAGTGGTAGAGCCTTGCTTATCCCAACATGAACTGACCGGCTCGATCGGGGAAGTACCACCCTCTCACAAAATGATCAGCGTGTAACAACGGTAGTTACTCCTACCTTGTTTTATATGGTGAGTGAGAAGGCCGGAGGCCCAAACCCTCCCTATCCTCTCTTTATTATCCTTCCTACCCTCTCCTTAGTATTCTACCTATCCTGCCCTTATAGTCCTGCCCATACACTTCCTATCCCTTTCTCTGGAGATGGCGACGCGCGAGTGATGCCTCTGGTGTTGGTGTCGCTAGCATCTATAGACTACGGTAAGCGCTTACTATCAGATGGGCCGTATAATTGTTCACCACCTACAAAATCGATACCGACCTATTTTAAAACCAATGCCTTTGTACAGAAAACTAGGGATAGTATTGCTTCATTAGGAAACTAATGGGCATAGTCTTCATAGCATATTTTGTTCATCATAGATCTTTCTCATATTTTCCGTAAATTTCCTTCTCTCCTTTTTTTTTCGTTTGATTTGTTTTTTTTACGGTCGATTTGTTGCATACCTACACACATTTTAGTGCACGTTTACTATAAAATATAATACTTACAACGTACTGAAATATATTATTACGTAGGTACATAAATATGTATATGCAATCTCTTGTTACAAAAATTAAGTGATATTGGAGTTCGCGATACTGCATTTAAGATGTTTAAATAATATATCACACACAGATCGCAGCTAGTCAAAATCAATAACACGTCAAGTACAGTCAAAAATGTTATATATGGAATACCACAAGGTTTAATTTTGGGTCCGTTACTGTGCAGGATTGGCCTGAAAGGTGACATCACACTGTACGCTGATGATACCTGTTTATTCTATTTTGCAAACTCAATTGACACAATAATTAAAGATGCACAAGCCGATTTAGATCGTTTAAACGATTGGTTTAAATACAATCTCTTAACAATAAACATTGCAATAACAAACTATATTATATTCATGGCTAAAAATAAAAAGATATCATATTATACACCCCTCACTATAGATAATCAATTAGTTAATAAAGTAGATAAAGAAAAATATCTAGGCTTAATTCTGGACAACCATCTAACACGGAAACCATATTTAAACAAAATTAAATGTAAATTAACTGCTCTTACTGGAATGTTAAGAAATATCACAAAATGCTTCCCTAGCAAACTACGATACAATATATACAACTCACTAATAAAACCTCACTTAGATTACCTAATTGAAATCTGGGGTACAGCTGCCCCAACAAACTTAGCGCCGTTACAAATTGCTCAAATTAAAGTGATAAAAAAGCTGTTCCATTATGACTTCTTAACATCTACTATAAAAATATATAAAGACACCAAAATAATGAATATATCTCGAAAGTTATTATTATTATAATTGCATATTAGTCCGAAAAATATTAACTGGAGACATACATACACAAATAAATTTCAGGAAAAAACAACAATTTCATAAAATTAAATTAAGACGAGCTAACGACATATAATTATTAAATCCTCGTACAAATTATGGAAAAAGCAATACTATGCACGAAGGTGCTAAATTATACAACATGCTTCCAAGAAGTATAAAAGAAGCAAAAACAATGACACAATTCAAAAAGTTACTACGACTTAACAACATAAAGTAACTGACTCCGGCATCCCGCGGGTGTCACTTATCATTTAAGTCCGTAGCACGTATGCTTTTTTTTTTACAAAATTTCATGAATTATATTTTGGAATCTATCTAAATATATTAACTTCTATTGATTAAAATTATATAAAAATGCATTCAATAGTTTTCAAGTTTCTCGAAGAAACACAAAGTTATAGTTTGGCGCAAAATCCTGATTAGCATTATGCAGTGATTATACTAAGATACATACCACTTCTAGTTACGCTCGATCCATGTATTTTTCAACGTCGAGATATTCACATATACCTACTCTCTATTTTGTAACATTTATTTTTGTACTAACAAATTATAAATAAGATTGTTTTGTTTAAGTAATAGTGTATACTTGTTATGCCGCTTGTTAAATACTGTTATATTTAATTGATTCTTATGTAAGTAGATTCATTCTTTTATGAGAATAAAGTATATTCTAACCTAAATGCACAAGAAACAATAGCTCGCAAATAAAGTACATCCTTCCATAATTAAACAAAACAAGCATTACCGACCCGGTACAAAACTTTCACAACATAAATTATTGAAAGTCATACACGCATCAGCGATTCTAAACGCTATTTCATACTTGCTGCAAACACGGTTTAAAAGATTTGCAACGCTCAAAAATGCGTAGGGTTGTTACAGCCGGGGGACCACTGATTGAAATAATGTCACACAGTTCCAGTGGTCTGCCAATACAGGCGGAGGGATGGCACACGGCGAGTTTATTTAGTGGGTGAGGGCCCCACACTACCCTGTTCGGTGCCCCGAACGACGGGGTGTGCGGTTAGTTACATTTTTTCCCCCCGCAACCAAAAAAAGGAGGTTGTCATATCTATAACAATAAGTAACATGAGATTTTTAGTATTTTTTCACGAGATAACTAATTTTAATAATTAGTTAGGATTATTAATAACTCTACCCGTAGTAAATAATAGGGCAATGATGGGCTGAGGTAAAAGGAAAAAATATATCTTATAAATAACATACGTACATAAGTGCTTTCCGTATTGATGTGTATAGTGTAAAATTATAATTTATGAAATTTATTTACTTTCAAATGGATTCCGAGGTACCTATATGATGACAATCATTCAAATCCTACAGCAAATTCCATGTGGGAGTAATTATTATTATTCGTTATTACCATCATAACCATTTACGGCGTGTAAAAATGAATAATAACATTCATCTATTAGTGGTCACGTAAAACTTAACTTGTTATACGAGTAAAACGTATTTGCATTTAAAAATAATATTTGAATTTTAAATCTTGCTCTTAGTTGTAAGAGGCATTAGACTCATCGGTGTTATAATAATCCTACAATACGATTCTACAAATTGTTTATTTGGAAACTAAAAGCCAAGATAACTTACAATAAGAAATAAATATCAACTTTCTGATATTTACGCGAATGTTACACATTTTGAAATAAAACTACCATAACAGTTGTTGCCTACTGAGTTTTCTGGCCGGATCTTCCTCAGTTAGGCCGCGTTCCGATCCGGTGGTAGCTTCTTAATCTTAGCTTTTGGCAAAATCAATATATTTAATAATATAAACTAATAACCAAGATTGTCTTCTTACTGGTAGTTTGTGGTAGAATTTTTTAGCACTAAATAAAAACAAAAATTTTACAATTTAAAGAAGAGTATTATACTCATTTTAATATACTAACTTAAAGTCTCATACATTGTAAGCATAAACATTTGAAGTAGATATTTTCAATGTGTTTCTAAACGAATATTAGGTGGGTTAAAATAAATAAACCAAAAAATTTTGTAAAATCATATACTGTGGGTAGATGAAACCGTTGAAATAACATATCAGCCTTGGACGTCTATCATCTAAGTCCACCCGTGATCATGAATGCTGTAAAGTATTCGAAACGTCGGGATAGTAGTAAAATCAAGTAAACGCGATAGATTCCGTAAACGTAGTTTTATTTCAAAATATCAACTTACTAGATTCTACGCGCGTATTATTTATCTCTATGTAAAAATAGCTATCCACGGGAACCATTAATTTTTCAGGATGAAAAACTTATATGTCCTTTTCTTGGCTCCAAACTATATGTAGATGTGCAAAATTTCATGATAATTGGCTCATTAGTTTCATTGAAACCTTAACAAACAAGCAAACTCATTTTCGCTTTTATACAAGTAAGGAATTCTGTGTTAAGCAAAGCTTTTAAGACTTTTTGCATAACCCTAGCACTGTTCCGGAGATTGATATTCGCGTGTAGTACGAAGTTATGGAAGCTCGTGGGAGAAATATCTATATAGAATATGTGAACTAAATGGGAATTAAGATCATATCGTCGCAATTTGCGTTCTCGTTGTGAATGTAGTATAATGCGTACGAACGAGTAATACTTAATCAACGAGTTTTATACAAATACTGGTAGGTAGGGCTGGATACAAAGTGGGAGTAACTTACTATCGGGCCCGAACGGGTTGGCATCACCATCTCCCATGTGATCGATCATGAAGCACATCGTCGTGTGTTTTGGTTGTAGCCGTTTATTCTTTCATTTCATATCTGTGAAATGAAATGGTGAGCAGAGGCTTGACAACGGTATAATTGAGTCTATGAGTGACGGTTACCATTTACCATCAGGTGGGCCGTGGCTCGTTGCCACCAGATGCAATAAAAAAAACAAAAATACATAGTTACTATGAGTATAAAACCGTGTATTTACCAATACGTCATCGTAAATGAACTTATCTCGATGATATTTCGAAGGTAATTACTAATACCCTTCTGTCCGTGAATTCGTCAGCGCGTACTTCGGGATTAGGTGCACAAAAAAAATACTAAAATATAGTATAAAAAAATAATTATCGCTTCTGCAATATAGCTCAGTGCTATCTCTCAAAGTACTACATAATATCTGCGTGCTAAATTTCGACAGTTCTGCCGTTTTTATGTGATTAAGTATAGAATAACTCATAATAGGCTATTCTGATGATGAAATTAACTAATTTCTACACTACTCTATACGCCCTTTGTACTCTATAACATTTGTTATTAATCTATGCCTTGTCTCTTGTCTGCTGATTGTCAAATATAAAAGATCACTTGCTCGTTTGCGTATTTTATTATTTCAATAAATAGTTCAGGAATTACATAAATTCTTTCACAAAATATAATCTGACATCTCATTTCTCACGTAATGTAACCATAAGTCAAGTGCAAAAACCACCCCATGAGAGATATTATACTAGATGTAGTCTTGTGAACCACATCGTGATTTTTTTAAGAGTATTTAAATTTTTAGATATTTTTATATATATTTTTAGCATTTGACATGCTTAGCAACATACATTAAACACAAAGTGAAAAATGTGAAATCGAAAATAACAGTCACGAGCAGGATTCGAACCTGCATCTCCTGGATACCGTCCAGATGCTTTACCAATTCAGCCATCGTGACCCTTGTTCCTGACTGCTAATTTAGTATTTAAATTATTACTACTTTATACCATAATAGCGGCCCGTCCCGGCTTCGCACGGGTTGACTTCAGGTATAGGACATCAGTTAGTTTTTTTCAAATTACCTACTATTTGTATCATACAAAAATACATTATTCCTGTACATATTTCCTGTTACTCAGGGATAATGTAGCATTCTAATGGTGAAAGAATTTTTGAAATCGGACCAGTAGTTTTTGATTTTATTCGTTACAAACATACAAAAATACACATCTTTCCTCTTTATAATATTAGTATAGATTTACGGCAAACAAATTCGATATAAAAAGCGAACTCATCAAAATGCATCAGACAAGCCATTAGGGTGATACTCCTTTTTTACCACAAACCATATTCTCCGAATTTACAAGGTTACACAGACCCCACCCATTCCTCTATCATAATATCAACAGTTAATGACCAGCCGCGGTGGCACAGAATGGTCGCGGTACGAAACAAAACGTTACTTGTCTCAAACTGGTTCTACAGATGTATGGATTACAACCCACATCCGCATGACGCACATATCGAATGACTGGCTGCGTGTAGCCTGTGATGGTGGTCAAAAGTGCAAAGAAATTAACAAGTCTTGAAGAAAATAAAAACTAAATATTGGAGAAATAATCCTTACTGATGTTCTTCCTTAATATTATAAATGCGAAAGTGAGTTTATTTGCAACGCTTTCACGCCGAAACTACTTAACCGATCATCATAAAATTTTACATAAATACAGTCCGGAGTCCAGAAAGGGAAGATACTACTTATTATCTTCAGTCGAAAAATCGTCAGTTTCGCCTTAGAGTGACGTATATACCTGACCCAATTTGCAACTTGCGGGCAAAATCGAATTATGTATGAAGGAAGAATTGAGCATGGATATCTTTTTTCATTTATCGAAGAAAGTAGTATTCTATATAATTTCACATGTAAGATAATTATCATATTCATCCATCCATCAGCCTTTCAACATCCACCGCTGGACATATGCCTCCCCAAGAGAACGCCACAACGAGCGGTCCTGTCATGGGGGATAATGCCGTAATCGCCACGCTTGGCAGGCGGGTTGGCAATCGCAGTGGATGTTGGTAATACTCGAGGGAGTGCTGCTGCCCACTCCCCCGGTATTCCCTCAGTCGGCTCTTACGACTCCCGTGGGTAGAGAGGGGTGGGACAATTCTAAAGCCGGCCCCACACGACCAAATTATCATATTACAATAGATAAACTAAAAATGAGACACGTAACTACAACGTAGGTCTAAGTAGATCTATTAAGAATCAAATGATACACTCACAGAAGGCAAAGAAAGGCGGCAGAGCAACACTTCATAGGCTCACCAGAACAATGCGGTTGATCGTAACAAAGTCATCAAACCTTCCCACGATTACCGAAACCAGATTTTTTCTACAGCCAGTGAGGGATATTGGGACACGCCGGGAGCCATCTCAGCGATCGCAGTAATAATGATAGGGATCTAAGCAATTACTCGTTTGTAACAAAACATACCTGGTGCAGACGACAAAATATTTAATATGACGTCATTAAAGTTCGTGAGAGAATGCTTAGTGATTCAAATCTCACTGAAGTCATTAAATGACTAATTTGTAAGCGCTTTAAAGTATATAACTAATGCAACGCTTTAAACTCACGATGGTGAAGTATCAGTGTTTAACAAAAGGAATTGTTGCGCATGAAAATAATGAGGGATGCGCACAAAAAAGAAAATATCTAAATTCTACGCGGAAGAAGTCGCGGGAGGTAGCTCTATAATATACGTAACAAGTAGCAAGCATGCACACACTTCTATGTCATCATCGATTCTGATAAACTGTATTTCTGTAATCAATATAAACTAAAAAAAAAAAATTAAAAACACCTAAAACTAGATAAGATATTAAGCGCAATCCTCTATTTCGATCCAATTATTCGCTTCAACGCCTGCTCTGACCGTACGCTGTTTAATGGACACCGGTAAATAATTTATTCTACAAAAAATCTTAACTGTTACTATTGCTAAACCTGTAACCTGGAATTCAACGGAGTCGATAATTTAATCATTAAAACCTATTACTCGGGACTTCTAAAGTGACATAACAACGGATTTACAATACGAAACTTCGGCAATCATTATTTCTGGTGTAATTAAAACCCATTGAGGAAAGAAGTGAGTACCTGAAATGTTACTGGACTGGTAATAGAATTTGGAATAACCGAATTCGAATAAGTTTTCATTTGGTGGATTGTTTATTCTTATCAGCCTAAAATAAACGTGAGCTTTAAGTTAATTTAAAAATCACCTTAGCTTGCCTTAAGAGAGGCTTACGAAGGCCTTATCGAATTTGATAAAGGAATTATGTTCGTAATTTATTATTTCTCTGTATGTTTACCGATTTCTTTGTGGACCGATACATATATTGTTTTTTTTGTAAGTTAGAGAGGTTATCCAATTGTTTCCAAGACAAGGACCCATGAGGAAACTTGATTGAAAATCGAATGATTACTTAATTTTTTTCTGTACTCTCTCGAATAATATAATTTCAAGCTGGCACCGATGGCAATCTATACATGACATAAAATTATACATATAGAACATTTGAACATCTGGAAAAATATTTTATAAAATATATTTTTTGATGATGTCTATCAGTAATACGTCATTGATTCGAATCATTGGTTCCGAAAGTTATCTACTACAAACTCAATCTTATAATTTTCTTTAATACATTTCATATACTAGTGATTTATTTGTGTAGAATAAAACTGATTACATCAAGAATTCCCAATATAGTAGAATAGTAGCTATTAATAAGATCCCATTACAGATGGGATACTCATAACATAAGCTACTCATATTATTATCTACATATTTTTTACTATAAAAGATTACATAACAGTTTATTATATTCACAAATCACAATGGCAAAATGAAAGACAGTAATCGTTGCCCATTGCTCACATAAATATGTATATCGAACATAGTACACCTTTTATTTGTTAGCACAGAGACTGGACCGAAAGCTCGCATTGAGTAAAAGAAAAAAAATATGAATCGTTATTCTTTGGTACGTGTCGGATTTGTATGGCGTTGGACAAACAAAAAACCGCTCGACCACGGTTCCAAGGATTCGGTTGTTACACGTTCAGATGAGAGGGGAGGGATACACGACACGGTACGCAAGCACATTCAAAGGAACCGCAGGATAGAACCTCCAATGCGGTTAGATACGACAGAAAACAGGAAATTCGATTGTCTCGCTTAGTATTAAAAATAATAGTTTCGAAAATTAAGACATTAAGACCATTTTATTAGTATTTTTTATCTTAACAAACTCATCAATTAATTTACGCAGAATTTTAGCATATTAATAATACATTATTATGCTTAATTTAACTTGACATTTTATGTTTGGGGAAATTCGATACACATATGACAGGTTGACTTGTAAATCGACCGTATTATACGAGTCCGATTCTCATATGAGACGATGTTTATTTGTACTATGTTATATAGTATGTGTGTTTTAGCACTTTTATTTTATTACAAGTAGTTTAATTAAAAAAATATGTAAGGTATGTCTTATACTCATTCAAATTGTTTACAATTAAACAATATTCACGATATCTACTCCACAGCTTGCCAAGTTCTTTTTAGAACGAAGCCTGTCTCACCGAATCATCGTCGCTGTTCGTTGAGCAGCAAACGTCATTTGTCGTCAGTGTTAATTGAAGGAATCTTCGTGTTTTACTTCGCCGCTCGTAATAAAGCCGTTCTAAGATAAAAAGATCGGCATCGAAGCCTTAACACTCGAGACACGAGTTCTGATTCCATTCTTTAAAAGCAAATGAAATTCTTAAGGGACATGTTAAGACAAACACGATTCATAGTTAACACAAAGTGTGAAAATGTGAAATCGAAAATAACAGTAACGAGCACGATTTGAACCTGCATCTCCTGGATACCGTCCAGAGGCTTTGCCAATTCAGTCAACGTGACATTTGCTCGGGACTGCTAATTTCGGTAACACATTCATACTTAACGTCTTGGGTGACGCCTGCGCCATCTGTCGAAAGTATTTGCATACATTATACCGACCATGTAAACTTAATTTTACAATTAAACCTGTTGTCACATTGTTTTGTTTCACTTGTTTACTTAACCCCAGTATTCAAAAAATATTCTTTTACTTTCTTACATAAATTACCTCAGGTAATAATGCAAGGGTTGTACAAAACATACCATAAAAAAAACTAACTAGCTAAAATGGTAACAGCGCCTCAATAATGCCTGAGCTCAACGCATTAATTAAGCCACAAAATATCATTATGACCACTGCATTCTCACATAAAACTCTAACAAAAGCTTACTAGCAATCAAAAGAGTATATTTGTAACCTTCTTTAAATTCTATTGACAAGACTTGAATACTTATACCGTATTATTGTCCACAGAATACATTGTATTAGTTGTGTATGAAATTATATTACAAAAACAGGTTGACGAGCCAATGCTAAACAGAGAGGGTATTAAAAATATAAAATGTTAACATTTGTTTTTTGTTTTCACTGGTGTTCCAAGAGACGGGTAAAGAAATAATATTATAAATAATAAGAAATACATAATTGAAAAACGAGTTAAAGTCGCGTGGAGAGGGTTCCGCACATGATTATCTCAAGTGCATATGTTTTAAGTCTGACCCAAATTTATTTGTTTTACTTTAAATATCATAGACTACTTTTTTTTTCTTTAAAATTTTAGGCCCAGTAGTTTCGAAGATAAGGGGGTTGAATGCTAATTTTTTAAACTACTTAAGCATCTTTTTTGTCGTGTGGGGCCGGCTTTGGAATTGTCCCACCCCTCTCCACCCATGGGAGTCGTAAGAGCCGACTGAGGGAATACCGGGGGAGTGGCGATTACGGCACTATCCCCCATATGAGCGAAACACATGTTATGGCGTTGTCTTGGGAAGGCCTATGTCCAGCAGTGGACGTCGAAAGGCTGATGGATGGACTTAAGTATCTTAAAATCATTAAAAAAAATCTATTTGAGATTCTCATAACGAGTCTTTTCATTTGATATGCCATACGATATAATTTGCAAAACTATTGATTTAATTTTCTAATTTACAAAATAAGTAGCCATGTTAAAGTTTATTTATTTAGGTACGTTACGCGTCCGTGTTTGTGGCACTGACAGGACACATAGTCCAGTAGATTTAGAGAAAATTGGCTGTGACAGACGGACGGACGGACATACAGACAGACGAACGAGAGACCTTATAAAGGCTCCGTTGAGGTACCGAACCCTAAAAAGCTCTGCAAGTGATATAGTACCTACTGAATCAGTCACTTATGAGAAAAAAAAATGTTATCCTTTTTAACCAACCGTAATGCGTTTCGTAAATTTTGCTGACCCTACCCGCATTATTCTCTGGACCAAAGCAATATTCAAATCTATTCGTTCTAGTTTTTCTCTCAGTAATTTTGTTGCCTCGGGAACAAAACTATTCAAGTTCCAGTTTTTTGATATATCGGTGCAAATATAGCGTTGAGGCTTAATGTACAATGAATAAATTCTTATGCGTATTCTTAATGATTACAGACCGGTACTCCTAATGGAGCACTCCCAAGATAGCAAGATGATTTCACAGTAAAAAATGCCCATACAACACAATGCACCAATGTGCTGCATGAACGCTAAATAAAAATATAAAAAAAAACGTTTGAGTTTTATTTAGTGATGAGCAAAACATGAGCAAGCCTGAGTCTTGCGCCTGCATTCCTATTATTAGGCTTAGTTTTGCTCAACTACTTCTCATACTTCTAGTATCGGTATTTTGTCCAGAATATTCTATTTTATACATAGGTACTTAGCGTGGTCTGGCAATGAACTGGAAATTTTATATCTACGAAAGGCTTTATATATTAGCACAAAAATAATTTTCATGTGTTCTATTTATAACGGAAATTAAGTTTTATTTAAGACGTGTTTATTTAGTGTTGGTCTTGTATTCTCGGTCTTGGTTTTATGCTTGTTCTTGCTAATCTATGCTCATCATTAGTTTTCTTGGATTGTTACCATCTGATATTTTATATCTCCATAGAAAAATCGATATTTATCCAAATCGAGATAGTCTATCGTTAAACTATTTTTATTACCAACCATGACACTCGAAGCTGTAGCTTGGTATTACCACCAACCACTCATCGTCTTTTTCAACACCAAGCTTACAGAACACAGGCACAGAAAAACAGGATGTATACTGCTGGTAACAAAAATATAGAGTATAGATACTTACGAGTGCATGTATAATATGTATATAAGAAAGAATTCAATGCGATTGTCTTTTAAAACACTTGCAGGCTCCGTAAGTGACAAGGACAAGGTCAAAATAGTCACACATGTACAGCTGCGTTTAATAAGACCTTTATTAAATACAACTAAGTACATGACATTTAATGAGATAAAATTCAAATATCATTATTAGGACTAATCTCATTAAATATTGACATGATATTATTTTGTTGTGAATTGAAAGAATAGTTAACGCTTGTATAGACGGAAAAGTAACCTAAACAGCTCCAATGCCACACGAGAAAATTATATGATCATCATCAGTGGTTCTGTGTGTGGATAGGTTTATTATACCTTCGAACTCAAGATTGAAAAATTTTAAAACAACAAAGATCTAAGAATTTCAAAGATCGTCCGTGTGGTGACCGACTAAGAACACAAGGGTCACCACCCCATTCTTTCCCACGGGTGTCGTATGAGGCGACTAAAGGAAGTAAGCAATTATCACCCATTGCATTACTGGCGGTAGAGCGGATTGGTACCATCATCTCCCGTGTGTCCGGCCATGAAGGACATCGGTGTGTTTTGGCTGTAGCAGGAGATAGCCGTTAATTCCTTCATGTCACATAATATGTGAAATGAAATAGTGAGCAGCGGCTTGACAATACTCTCGGTATAGTCGAGTCCATGAGCGACGGCTACCATTTTCCATAAAGTAGGTTGTGGCTCGTCTGCCACCATACGCAATTAAAAAAAACCGCGTAAGTCGTTGTTATATCAGCACACCATTTTACCAGAAAAATTAGATATACAGTTATCGTTTTATATTTATTAAAAAAGTCCATGATGTCTAACACTTGTCAATTCGAACAAAGAACGAATAACGCCAATAAAGATCACTCTAGCTTATCAGCAAATCTTGTGATTGATTACAAAATAATTATTCGTCGTAATCTGTTAGTGACAGCTATAATACAAACTTCCTATAATGATAGGCAACATTATGGTACTAATAAATTACTGATTAATCACGTGTACACATTTGATAAGTAAAAGTACAGACAGAAGGTGTCCTCGGTAGGTGCTGAGGTCAACTACTATCGAGTAGTACATTCCGAGTACCACGTTTATTTTAAAGTGCAACTTCATAATTTATACTACCTATACCTAGTACCTATCGATTTTTTTTTAATTATATTTATAAATTAAACACAAAGTGAAAAATGTGAAATCGAAAATAACAGTCAGGAGCAGGATTTGAACCTGCATCTCCTGGATACCGCCCAGATGCTTTGCCAATTCAGCCATCCTGACAATTGCTCCTGACTGCTAATTTCGATAACACATCATACTTAACGTCTTTGGGTGACGCCTGCGCCATCTGTCGGAAGTATCTTCATACATTATACCGACCAGGTAAACTTAATTTTACAATTAAGATTTTTACCTAATAATGACGCAAACCCTATAAATATTTAGATATGTTTATATATATTTTTAGCATTTGACATGCTTATCACTATACATTAAACACAAAGTTTAATGTATAGTGCCACACTTTGTGTTTAATGTATAGTGCTAAGCATGTCAAATGCTAAAAATATATATAAAAATATCTAAATATATTTATAAATATTTTTTAAACTCGCTAATTTATGTTTTCTATTATTTTATTTTAGTTTTGATTATTATAACAAAATTGTAGGTAGCCTCATCAATATAAATTTACAACTATGTAGGTATATAAATTTTACATTTTAAATTGGAGTGTTTGGACATAACATAAATTATTCTTTGTCGTGTATACAATTCAAGACAAAAGATATCAACGCGTTAAGTTTCACCAATTTAAGCAGGCAAACTAGTTTACATCCAGAGAACAAAAAAAACCTTCAGCGTAGCGTTAGGTATCTATCTATTTTCTGTCATAAGCTATATTACCTGCTTTATTATTTTTCATCATACACTTGATACACAAGTCACCACTGAATCAGGTATGGTAAGCGACTTTTCTAAGGTAATAAATTTATGAATAAATATGAAAGATTTGCGATTGAGCATAGTAATAGAATAGGTTTATTTTATTGCTTTGGTGGCTCACCTAATGGTAAGCGGTACCCGCCAAAAAGCACTCAGTAATATTAAGAATACTCCCAAGCCGCTGTTCACCATTTCTTTTCTCATGAATAATGAATGAATCATGAAAATAAGGTTGTATGCCTGAGTCTATATTCCTTTTTTAAATGAAGAAGTTTTAGAAAAAATATATTGATTGCGAGAGCACTGGAGACCTAAACCCTCTACTCATTTGGTTATACATAATACTCATCCTACCTATCGACTTTCTTATCTTCATCCCATGAAAAAAAAGACAGGGTATTACTTTGTATGATGACATGAGACAAGGGGCATGGGCATGGGGGGGCCTAGGGAACCGTGACGTCATATTTTTCTTTAGTATTTCTATTCACAATGGATTATGTATAAACTAAGTAGGTAAAAAAGGCGAGGGGTCTCGATTTCGTGACGTCATTTTTATAGGAAAACGCATAAATTGTGACGCAGTGTGAATATACAGGAGAAACTTAAAAAAGCAGAAATCAGCGTGACGTAATTTATGAATGGCTCCTAGACCCTGTTAAGTATGTAAACATCAGTCAGATGGGATGCAATCAAGCCGTAATTTTATCATTTAAATAAAATAAAATGTATGAAACAAATTCCTTTTCACCGACTCTCAGGGTTTTTGGCCATTATGTTATTTAGATAATACCTGAAGTTAAGGAATTTTCACATCACAGTGCGTGAGAAGCAGACTAAGAGAAGTAATTTAAATTGCAATTAAAATATTCTATCAGGCAATCGCAGTGTTACTTTGCATGTGTAATTAAACAAATTATTTGTCATTAAAATACTTTTATGTAGCTTGAAAAAAACTAATTATTACTCCGTCAATTCTTAATAATATTATAATACGGGCCTCGTGGCGTAGTCGATTATGGAACCGACTTCGGTGCACGAGGTCGGTTCGATTCCCACTCAGGACAATTATTTGTGTGATGAATATATATACATATATTTGTACTGCGTCTAGGTATTTTCTATCCATTATTATGTATTTACAAAAAAAAGTAATATATGTATTATATCCATAATCTGGCACCCATAGCACAAGCGTGAAGCTTAGTTTGGGACCAGAGGACGTTGTGTTAAATATTCGTGAATATTTATTTATTTATAAATTACCTGCCCGTGACTTCCTCAGCGTAAAAATTTTGTAATTACGCTATATATTATTTCAAATTAACAGTAGACTGAGTTACCCCTTATCATTACATCCCGTCCAAATCGATCCAGCCGTTCAAAGTTGAGCAACAAGAAGTAAATCTCTATGACGCTGAACAAAATGCTTTTTTGCAGATCATTTTCTAAAGGAAATAAGCTTTTATAAGCCACCATATCACTGGAAATCATCGAGAATGTTTGAACAACTCCACGGGCAGCGGAGCTGCAGTCATTAGCTAGTTATTGGTATAAAAAAAAAGTTGAACGTTCCATACAAATGCTTACATTTGACAACGAACAGCATCAGCTACAAAATTTTTTTTTAAAGACCACCCTGCGCTAAGCAATAATTTTTGTATCGCGGGGGACTTTACAAGCATACAATTTCACGGACACAAAGTACACCCAGACAAAGAACAACCATTTGTGGACAAAACAAAGAGTTGTCCTGTGTGGGAATCTAACCCACAACACTCGGCCGGTATCTAAACCACTCCGCCATCTGTGCAGTCACGCTTGGGAATTACTTATCCGGCACTCTCCAGTTAAGTCCATCTTAATGCACTTAAATGTTAATTAAGTTACACTGCAATTCAGAAAAACTATTTGTCGTTCGACCGATTTATTGTCCTGTGTGGGATTGGAACCTATAATATTCGACAGAGACATCATATCTCCATCCATCCATCAGCCTTTCGACGTCCACTGCTGGACATAGGCCTCCCCAAGAGAACGCCACAACGAGCGGTCCCGTCATAGGGGATAATGCCGTAATCACCACGCTTGGCAGGCGGTTTGGCGATCGCAGTGAATGTTGTTAATACTGGAGGGAGTGCTGCTGCCCACTCCCCCGGTATCTCCCCTCAGTCGGCTCTTACGACTCCCGTGGGTAGAGAGGGGTGGGACAGTTCTAAAGGCGGCTCCACACAGCCGATCATCATATCTACGTAAGCCATTACATCATTTGTGAATAGAACAATAAAGCATTGATTATCTAATTAGTCTTAATATCGTCGTCATCGCGTTATTTGCTGACAGATAAAATCAATGAGACAATTCATATTATTTCAAAAGATGTGCGTATGTAAAATGCGTTTGTTTAGTGTTGGTTTGCTTATAAATAATCACAATATAACAACATCATTTTATAATAACAGTGTTGATACTCTTACAATGTTTATTTATGTTTTTTGCAGTCGAAGATGGTATTGTGTAGTTCCAGAGGTTTGATCTTCCAATAATCTTAGTTGCATTTTGTTTCAGCGTGTGTCTAATTTAGTAAAATATCAATTACTCAATACTGTCCTGCTACTATAAACGTGTCTCTTATCATCGGGACTCTAGCCAGTGTAGCTCGGGACCCAATGCTGATTCGCAGACCTCACGAGCTGTCGGACAAGTAGTTTGCCTTACGATATATTCTGGGCCGTTTTAAAGTTTTGGGAGTTTAGAGACTCGGGACCAAAGGCAAGAAGACAAATATTTACGATAAACAAAAACTTATATATATTTTCTTAAATAAAAATACGTTTTCAAAAAAAAATGCCGGACAAGCGACTGGTTAAGAAGATATACAATGCGAAAGTGGAAGGATGTAGGTACAGGGGGAGACCGAGACTCACCTACCTAGTATTCGAAACGTCGGGATAGTACAAACTCAAGTAAACGCGATAGATTCCGTAAACGTAGTTTTATTTCAGAATGTGTAACATTCGCGTAAATATCAGAAAGTATCATAAGGACTTATATTGTTAAAAAGGAACTAAAATGTTAAAAATTGACTATAGGTTAAAAAAGGGTGTCACACTTTTATGTCTCATACAGGCTTTTATTCCAGTTTTAACTTTTTGGTTCTTTTTTAACAATAATACAACTTGTTTTGCATTATATTTTTAACATTTACAATATAACCATATTCTCAGCAAACTCAAGAAATAGTTGCACTTCCCTGCCCTGCTAGGACTTGTACATTTTGTACCAATACCCCAAAGCGTGCATGTTTTCGAAAAGCCGGTGTAGCATTAGAAACTCAAGACCTTTGGCTTTGCAGACCCGGTCATACCTCTCGGCATTATTAATAAACGTACGTACTCATAAGAAAGTTGCGAGTACCAGAAGGTATCTAATAGCTTTATTTACACACGCAACTCAAGCTTTCGACGATTGGCTGACTCATGTTGATGAATTTTAAACGGTATTTCAAGTATACATATACTAGAGAGTGATACCGTTATGTCAGTACACTTTTTTGACACAAATATGTTTTCTTATAACCAATTCGTAATGGCTCTAAGGGACGATAATTACACAAGCATGTGATATTATTACGGCCTTGTACTTGTGAAGTCAAAATCAGCGTTTTATAACACTACAAGAATGGCAAACATGTTCAATTGCAAGCGGCTATCGTAGCTTATACCTATACGCTAGCAAAACCAGAGGCATTACTCGCGCTTTGCGAACCCCAAGGAAAGTAATAGGAGATGAATAGAAGAATGATAAAGATGTGAGGAAGAAGCGGACAGGAAGAATGTTTAGATGTATGGGGTATGGATGTAAAAAAAAAAAAAAAAGTTATAAAAATTACAAACTTATTAGCTACCATTGTCTATTTTCATTATGATGACGTAAATCAAATTGATTTATTATTACGCGCTAGGCTTATTATCTCGTATTTCTCAAACTGCAAAGTGCTGTAAAGTAATATCGAAATTAAAGTCACGACGGCCATATTCCAACAGGGGTGACGTATTTCGCGCTCGTGTTGTCACTACGCCACGCTTTGATGTAAATCGCTGGTATTACAGGACAAACAGTTATTGTACACGTATTGTTTCTGTCGAACGCTATCTACTCTGTGACCTATTGTATAAAATCAGAAAGTACTGGAACTAATCTATGAACACAAGCAATCAATATTTTTACGCCCAATACAGGTTTTTCATCAATATGGAAGAGTTTTGTTTGGCCTGTTTTCACGCTAATTAAAGTTTAACTAATCGTTGTGATATTCAAATAAAGAGGATAGTATAGAACATCTTGTAGTTTTTTTTTGTGTGACGTTGGTTGTTAGCCTCAGATGGCTATGACAACCTTACCCGGACAATTGGTGAGCGCAGAGGGCTCTCAACCCAACATTTAAGCAACGCTACCCGAGGGCACCCCCTGTGGGGTAAGGACCTCGGCTCGGGCTGTTGCTGGCCAAGTGGGATTTTCCACGTTTATGATTTGACCGCGACACGTCTTTCGCCCCCGTCGGCGGGGACGAAACCGTGGGTAATTACTTGTATTAGCTGCGCGAGCTGTGTATGCCCTGATCTGAGCGTGAGTTATGTCGTTGTCGTTCGCTGTTACAGTACACAAATACATAAGTAAATACATACAAAGTCGAACACAAAGTGCGCAAATGTGATATCGAAAATAAATCACGAACATCGATGTATAAAAAAGACATCACGAGCAGTATTTAAGTTTGCATCTCCTGGAAAACCGTTCCAGATGCTTTGCTAATTCGATTGCTTTGAATTTCGCTAACACGTTCCTTAATTAAAGTCTTTGGCGACGACAGATGGCGCATGGCGTCTTTCTTTCTAATAACTACTATTACTATATTAGTATGGTTAATGGAATTAAATATGGAAATGTGCCCTGTAGACGGCAATAGGCTCGACCATTATTACGTGTGAGTTAAACATAGGTGGCGTACCGTAGTGTGTGTACACCTTTGCCTACCCTTCGAGGATATAGGCATGATGCTATGTTTATTAGTAAGTTTAATATTTCCTTATCAATAAACCTACGACTAAATAAATTACAAGTGTTAAGTTGTATAAATTCCAAATTATTTCCTATTATCCTATTATTGGCAACGAACATGTATAATATGCCATTATGTTCATTACGAATTTCTGTTATAGGTATTGTTATAGTCAAATTACCCATAAATTGTTTAACACTGTTTGGCATTTTCGGAGTTAATACCCCAAAATTACAATAATATTTCTGATGGAAATGTTCTAATGAAACTTAATAGCGAGTGTAGAGGTATTAACATTACCCGACCTCGTGAGCAAAGGTAAGCCGCTCCTACTAAAGGTATACATACACACGCCTAGATCTTTAAGCACTAGATTTATAGTTTACAATTGAAATCAGAAGTCGTGTCTTGCTACTACTTATTCAACTTACAGTTAACTCTCTTGATAATAATTAATGGATAGATTACAATATTTGTATAGTAGAGGCGGTACGAGTAGTATCTTCGAGAACTGAATATTTTAATGCTGAGTGTTTCATGTTCTATGGACACGCAAACAATCTAAAACTTTTGTCTTATAAAGATTGTTTAATTTAACCGTTGTACAAACAACGCTAATCATTGACCATAGTTTAGATCAGCGGTCGGCAACCCGCGGTCCGCGAGCTACCCTCTTGCAGCCCAGGATTGTATTTTTTTAGAATATGAATTTATATATAAGTACCTAAATAAATAATAATAATAAGTAATTACAACGTAAATAATTATGGTACTTAATTATAATGGGAAACAGTTTAATATGCAAAAAGAGTATAGCGTGAAACTCCGTTATAATACCGAGCATAAAGTTAAATTTGAATTTTTTTTTTAAATTTGTTTAAGATTATATTTTTATTTTTCGTCATTTTTCTTAATAAAATTAAAGTAAAATGTTTTTTAACTAATGCGACAAATGAGGTCCGCTTTCCTTAATATAGCTCCCCTGTGGCCCATGGCAGCTAAAAGGTTGCCGACCCATGGTTTAAATAATGACTAGGCTCAATCAAGGCATTATATTTAAAAAAGCATAAAAATCCGTGTGGTTACGGACTAAGAATATACAAGTGTCACCATCCCATCCTTTCCCACGGGTGTCGTACAAGGCGACTAAGGGCAGTAAGCAATTATTACCCATTGCATTACTGGTGGTAGGGCTGGGTACCAAGTGAAAGTACTCATTTGCTATCGGGCCCGAACGAGTTATTACAAGCGTCGTCTGTGTGACCGGTCATGAAGCACGTCAGTGTTTTGGCTGTAGCAGAAGATACCTAGCTGTTTATTCTTTCATTTCATATCTGAGAAATGAAATGGTGCGCAGCGGCTTGACAATACTCTCGGTATAGTTGAGTCCATAAGCGACGGTTACCATCACGTAGCTCAACTGTCAACACTAACAATAAAAAAAAAATATTATCACAGAGCATATTCCAAAAATGAAAGCACCGACCGAAAGAAATGTGAATTTTACTATTAATTAAGAATAAAATTTTAAATTAGCTATAAGTAACTGACTATCAAATGTAATCTGTTGCAAATATTTGATATTAAAACATACAGTAGGAACAACATCTTCAAAACTAATTATCCAATTTGTCTCCCTTTATCATCATCATGATTAGCGTGTCTAAGCTTGCACACAGCATGCTCAATTCTCATAGCTGTCACATAAGATAAATGAGGTCTTAGCTTTTACAAGAGTCGGCCTTAAGATCCGTACTAGCCTTACTGACATTCCCCGACAGGTTAGATTACTTCAAGCCGAGATAAAACAATGTGATTGCAACATGCCATGACGTTTGCATCGTGAAGATAATGTTTGTCAGTGCAGAGGTATTTGAACGGACCAACTTGGAATTGCTGATAATTTGCATTCGATCGTACATAAACTTGCATACCTACCTACTTTGTCTTTCACAAAACCAGACTTGAAACTTGTGCCTTTTCAGTAATGTACTAAAGGTAATTAAGTAATTAATAGATTAAATCCAGACGTTATATTAAAAAAGAATACTAAAATAAAACTACTTAACGACTTTAAGTCAATCAAATGAAGGTTTTAATATTTAATTAGTCAAGTCTACATTATTATGACGACTCGTTTCTGAGTCATTATGTTGAGTGGAAACAAATAATAATATCTTTACATATTTGAGGTCTAAAATCACTCGGCTCTGACTATGAAATAGATACGATGATGAGCCTTCCATTTTACTCCAGTACTTAATTGAAAAACAAATAAAAATACCACGTAGGAAAAAAATCTCTAAAGTAAGTAATAATGTCGTCCTTTCAAGCATGCATCCAAGCAAGCAACATCATTCACAGGTTTTAGAAATAAACGCAACTATCTATAGTACCTATAATTACACGTAATTGAAGTAAAAATGTGTTTGGCCTTTTAACAAAATGTCCACAAAGATATTTCGACGTACGGGTGTTTTTAAAATATTTTAGCAGCATAGAATTTTCATAAGGCAAATAGAAAAATGTCCGTGATATACCTACGGTATGGTACGTTGCGATACGTATAACTCGTATATACGTCTATTTTCTCGTATATATTTAAATACATAAATTATGGTACAATCACTTAAATATCTATAAGATCGCTATGACATTACAGGTTTTCTAAAATAAATACAAGACGAAGAGATGCAAATTTATAAGTATTTTTATTTTTAAAGAAAACAATCACGATTGCAAGTTCAATAGTCTTATTCTATGTAAAAAATTGGCCAGGGTCAACTCTCAAAAAAGCGCCGTCTCTAAAATCGAACTTACCTATTCTTACTACGCGTGGCTAATTCAAAAAGTTATAGTAACGAATTTATAATCACTATTGTTCTTTATCACGAAACATGTTTGAGTTGGAGAGCGTCGAATATAGTGCAAGGGCGGCGACGACTGTTTGTATTGGCCTTAACATGTCAAAACAATGACGCGAAGAAGTGTGATAGAACCCGAAGAAGCAATGTTATTTATCGATTGATTGAGGCAATCGATCAAAATACAAGAACAGGTCTTAATTAAACTGTCAGTATGGCTTCTTGGGTGATCTTATTAACATTATTGTGAAACAATGGATTAGAAGACCAACAGCGATTGAGTATTAAGGTTACTTTCTCACCATGAACGTTAGTATACCTACTTAGCTAATATGAATGTGAACTAATCACATTCATATATCGTAGTATATCAACATTACTTCATAACATAGCATCACGCCTATATTCGCCGAATGGGTAGGCAGAGGTGTATTACACACCCACAGTTCGCGAGCTATGTTTAATTCCAACGTAATAGGGGGCCAGCCTATTGCCGTCTACAAAGCACATTTCCAAACTCCGGGCTGCTACTAAGAATTTTTCTTTTAACGAAAAAGCTCAATAACACTGCCTGACCCGGGGATCGGATTAGAGACCCCATGATTAACAGTCGCTAACACTACTGAGGCAGCTACGATACTTCATTATTTAGGAAATATACGAAAATTCGATTACAGGCATAATAGCTGTTGATATTGCCTTTCAACAATTCGTAAGCCATATGACATATCGTAAGCTTACCCAACGAGTCTTCGATTGTGTTAAATATACGCAAAAAGTATAGGCATAATACACATGGAGGTTATTAAAAAGATTCGCGACAATATTATAAAACCAAATACACAAACAGTAGCCTGAGTCAAGGCTACACTCTAAAAATCGTAGTTACGATAACCATTTTTTACTAATTTTACTTCCGAACCCATGAGAAATCGATTGGCTACGCATCTAACTTCTCCACATAAAGTACCTGGCCGAGCAATTACATACAAAATCAAAGTTCACACAAAAAACGCATTAGGCGCGGTGGTCACAATATTGGCTTACTTCAGACATTTTTGTTGGCGGTTGGCAAACAGTTCTTGGGGCAAAAAATCTATGACGACTAATTTCTTGTTCGTGTATAAGATATCCAACGTAAATAATGTATCCAGTCGATAACCACGACATTTTCCTGTATATTTTTTGTTACATAATATAATAATAGAGAGGTGTTAGACAGGGAGACGTTATGTCCCCGAAACTCTTCACCGCTGCATTGGAAGATGTCTTCAAGCTCTTGGGCTAGACCGGATTCGGCATCAACATCAATGGCGAATACATCACTCACCTTCGATATGCCGACGACGTCGTAGTCATGGCAGAATCGCTGGAGGACCTTGGCACCATGCTCGATGATCTCAGCAGGGTTTCCCGACTAGTGGGTCTCAAAATGAACATGGACAAGATGAAAGTCATGTTTAATGTCCATGTCATTTCAGTACCGGTCCTAGTCGGCGCTTCTCGAAGTTGTCGACCATTATGTCTACCTGGGACAAACAGTCCAGTTAGGTAGGCACAACTTCGAGAAAGAGGTCAATTGACGAATCCAACTCGGCTGGGCAGCGTTGGGGAAGCTAAGGAAGATCTTCTCGTCCAATATTCCGCAGTGTCTGAAAACGAAGGTCTACGACCAGTGTGTGTTACCAGTGATGACATACGGAACAGAGACGTGGTCTCTGAATGTTGGCCTCATATCAAGGCTCAAAGTCGCTCAGCGGGCCATGGAGCGGGCTATATGCTTGGTATTTCCCTACGTGATCGAATCCGTAATACGGAGATCCGTAGGAGAACGAGAGTGACCGACATAGCCCGCCGGGTTGCCATGCTGAAGTGGCAATGGGCAGGCCACATCGCTCGACAAACCGATAACCGTTGGGGACGAAAGGTTCTCGAGTGGCGACCACGTATCGGACGGCGCAGCGTAGGACGGCCTCCCACCAGATGGACCGACGATCTGGTCAAAGCTGCGGGGAGCCGTTGGATGCGGTCGGCACAGGACCGCTCGTTGTGGCGTTCTCTTGGGGAGGCCTATGTCCAGCAGTGGACGTTGAAAGGCTGATCATCCATCCATCCATCATCCTCCCGGATAGTACCCCTTCCACTCTATAGCGGAAACTGCGGTTAGATAGAAAGTCTCGTATGATGAGTACGAGATACCGCGGTACTCCTAAGTGGAGTAGCTTGTATACTAGGCCGTTGTGCCAGACTTTGTCGAATGCTTTCGCTACATCGAAGAAAAGTGCACCTGTAAAAAGGTTGTTTTGTTGCATTTTCGAGTAGGTATACTCTACGATGCGGTGGACTTGTTGCACACTGGAGTGCTTGGCTCTAAAGCCGAATTGGTGGTGGGGGATGAGATTATTAGCATCGGCGTATGCTTTCAGCCTACACAAAACTAATCGCTCGTAAATCTTACCTAAACCTTTAAGCAGACTTATCGGTCTATAACTAGTTGGTTCGGATCGCTTTTTGCCGGGTTTGTGGATTCCAATTACCACGGCCTCTTTCCACTGAGGGGGAAAGATGTTATTGTTGAGCGCTGCGTTATATATACATGTCAGAAGGACTAATAATGACTGAGGGAAGAGTTTAATGACCCTATTCGATATTCCGTCCGAACCGGGGGCTTTCTTTCTGTGAAGATTTTTGATAACGGACTCCAGTTCGGTGGTGGTAACTGGAGGTGGCTGTTCCACTGCGTCCCTACCTAAGGTGTCTACCGGTGGGACGCAAACATAGATTTACGTTTTTTAAAAGAGCCATGTCTAATATATCGGGCCTGTAATCAACACAGGCCGGGTAGTGAGTGGGCTCCATAGGCGCTATGATGTCGAACCCTAGTCGCTCAGCCAGTGACTCGAGAGCCCTGCCCCGCGTACTAGTAACGTGGCAGTTCCACGAGGTGTATTTAGCGTTAAGGTAGTGAAATTTATTATTTCTATTTATATACACTATATTCTCTCTCCAAACTCGCATGGCATTTTTACGAATGGAGTAGTGATTGCGAATGAATGACCTTACTGGCAAGTGCGCTTGAGGCACTACATAAAGTGCTCGCATGTTAATTCGTATCTCCATAACAAATCTATCTATAAATAATGAAAGCAATCAGCGCGTCTGCAGTCTTCTACCAGTTAATGGTGAAGATAGCCCTAATCTATAGGGCTTCGTAATAATAGTCTAGACGCGTCATAATATCTTTACGAGGACAATCTTAGGTCTTATTATATTTAATTTTAACAGCAATAAGAAACCCTCGTAAAAAGTATTTATTCAATGCAATAGTATGAAGATTATTAGGAATAACAAGCGTTTCTTGAATTAGTATACAAAAATCTACTGCACGGAGTTTTATTACTTTTTAATTAAGTACATGTTGATAACAGCTCGTTGGCAGTCGTTATGAGTCAGTATCCGCAAATATTATCCGTGTGGTGACGGACTAAGAATACAAGTGTCACCCCCCATCCTTTTCCGCGGGTGTCGTACATGGCGACTAGGGGAAGTAAGCAATACATCACCCATTGCATTACTAGTGGTAGGGCTGGGTACCAAGTGAGAGTACTCACTTGGTACCGAACGGGTCGGTACCACCGTCTCCTGTGTGTCCAGTCATGAAGCACGTCAGTGTTTTGGCTGTAGCAGAAGATATTCGTTTATTCTTTCATTTCATATCTTAGAAATGAAATGGTGCGCAGCGGCTCGGCAATACTCGCGGTATAGTCGAGTCCATGAGCGACGGTTACCACTTACATCAGGTGGGTCATGGGGCTTTTGCCATCATAATCAATCAAAAAAAATATCCAGACGTGGATTTATCGTAAAAATTCCCAAACTTATAGGGTAGTGTAGGTCTCATTATATTAGTAGTAAGGTAGGTAACTTGATAATTGCGTGTTAAAAATAGAAAACCACATACAATTTTTTTTATTTATTCAATACGACGACAAACAAACGTAGAGGGGCGATGGTAAACAGATTCCATGGCTTATAGATACGAGAAACACCTGAGGTATCAATCACACTGTGTATCCCAGGGAAAGGAATGGGAAGTGGAGACAGCAGAAAGGTGATGAGGAACGGGTTTAGTTATATTGAGGAGGAGGGAAATGCGCTAGAGCTAGACTAACCCGTCGTTCTCTTAAGACGACACTATTGCATCACCGAAGGAATGTAACAAAGTTCCAGTGGCCCGCCAATAAAGGCGGAGAGACGGCACACGGCGGGTTTCTTTAGTGGGTGAAGGCCCCACACTACCTTGTTCAATGCCCCGAACGACGGGGTGTACGGTTAGCATAATTTTTTCACGCCTTAACAAAAAAAAAGGACGACACTATTGCTGCGAATGCAAAAATTGTACCTATGTTTAGTTCGAAACGCCAATTTGCCAATTGGCAGTGACCAAATTTATAGCGAGTCCTGTACTGCATTAATGGCGATATAGATTTAGTCGGTTTATAATCTAGTTGTTTGTTACAAGTTTCACCTCCTCTTGTATTAGCGCGTCAGGACGTTATCTACGCTTTCTAAGTTGCCGTGTCATGCAGGATTAAATAGGACGCATAATCAATTGCTAATTATAAGGCGATTAACATTTGAAAAATATATGAATTTACCGTAATTTAACCATATGAATTATTAAGAAAATGTTAAGAATGTAATCCTTACTATTAATGTAAAATGTGATAGTGAATTTGTTACCTCTTGACGCCGTAACTACTTAAACAATCATCACAAAATTCAGCATAAATATAGTCCGGAGTACAGTGAAGGAAATACATAGTTACTGTTTATTCCGGAAAAATTGAGGGTTCTTGTGGGATGCCATTTTATGTCAGATGGATTTAGATTAGAGAATAGGGAGAACGCTAGACACAGCTTTAGGTTGCATACTTAAGTTAGTTTTCATTATAAATTTGTAATATTTAGGTACCGTATGAGAATGAAATGAGAATAAAAGTCTCTAATATAATGAGATCGGGGCCGCATTTGTTATACTGTTCTCTAAACGTCTAGACGGTCAAAGGGTCTAGATAACGCCGGTCACCTGGCTTACCTCAACCTTCTAGAAGTTAAGAATACATATAATACCTATTATACTAAATAACATTAGTTTTTC
The DNA here is from genome assembly GCA_948253155.1 of Leucoma salicis. Lineage (NCBI taxonomy): Eukaryota > Metazoa > Arthropoda > Insecta > Lepidoptera > Erebidae > Leucoma > Leucoma salicis. The sequence goes on from OX411814.1 coordinate 8,950,589, forward strand.
AAACTTATACAGACTAGCGTGTATAGAACGCTAACTAAACACAACCCACTTACATATTAATACCCTATAAATACGATAGCAGGTACCAAGTTTAAATTTAAATATTTATCAGCTAAGAGGAATGTTTTGTGTTTGCACAATTGTCCTTATTTAGTCGAGGAATGCTCGTGAGAATGCTACCCAATTTATTTGTATAATTAAAACAGCAAGCATAACAGAACTAAAATGGCGTGGAAAAATTTGTTGGTTTTGACTTGAAATCCCTGTGATGACGAACTAAAAATTACATAGTCAACAGTTCATTCCATTCTATTGGCGACGCAGGAGTCAATGAAAGAGTAAAAAAAGTATGAAGTGTCACTAGAAATTACAAGTTTATTTGAAATTCTTTTAAGTAGTTTATGGAAGAAGATTTATCGATGTTTCCAGGTTCGAACAGCCTATCTATGTGCTTGCAATTCGGGGAATACATATATATTGGATGTAGGCTCAGTAGAGGCTTTGAAAGCCTCCTCCTGAATCTTCTGAGCAAACTGGCGTGGCAATGGATCTCGTATTACTAAGCCCACCAAGCTATTTTAATAAGCCTATGAAATAAAGTTATTACTGAACTATCGTACAGATCTTTCGATCATCCCAATCTCCTTATCAAATTTGTCTTTACCACCAACGCCATCTATCGGAATGCATTTACATGCATTAAACAAATATATTAAGTTTAATTTTGCAATTAAAATTCATACTATTTGATGGCGCGATTTTTTAACTGCGGCTGTACACATTCATCGAGACACCCCCAGACAGGCCATAGGCGAGTGAGTACATGGTAGCCTCGTCTCGTTTCGGGGCTCTCCCTATATCTCGGAAGAGTGTCGGTTTTTTGTGCTTGAGTCAAAAAAAGGGTCTCGGTGAGTCTCGCGATAAAACGAGACCGCGCCTGTACACAGTACACACTCGTTTGCTTAGTTGCCCGTTGCCCGCCAACTGTGTTCGCGTAAAGATGTGCTTTCTGCGTCCGACAACAATGTGTTCTAACGCTTTTTAGAAAGGCAATCACTATTATAGAATCCTAAGAATGTCAGGCACAAGGATAAGCAACTATTACATGACGCTTGGTTGCGGATAAGCAACGATTTTGATATCCCCGTGGAAGATTAAAAAAAAAATATTCCTGTTGAATAGTTGAAAAGTTCTTTTTCGCCATGGTTTAATATATTTTTTTTTATGGTAAATGATAAAAAAATTACAATAACTAATAAAAAAAATTACAATAACTACTTACTAATAAAAAAAAATAAACGCCGCAATTGTTTTTTTCACGTCCATCGCGACGGGCATCCGAAGTTCAATTGATAAAAGGAGCATGTACATGGTGTGCTCTCTTGTCTAGTTTCTACGAGACGAGAGTGGACGAGACAAATAGACGAGTGTGTACAGCCGCCGTAAACATTTTTGATCTATATTTTTTAGCATTTGACTTGCTCCGCCACTTTTTAAAGTACAAATTATTTGTGAATAAGGAAAAAGAGATTTTCCCGCTCGTACAAAAAATCTCTTTTCCTTATTGAATTTGAATTTGAATAACCGTTTACCATCGGCAGTGTGTAACTTCACCTTTTTAAAGGTCATAATTACTCTATACATGCTCAGCCTATGTTAAAGATAAAATAAAATTTAACTACTCTTGATCTTGAGGATGTTGTAAGTCATGTTGTTAAAATTTCGAATATCTGCAGCTGAGACAACACTCAACGCATTATTCTAATTGAATACGTTAACACAGTCAAGGCAATCTTAACCGTTAGGTTTCGTAAGAGAAGTATACTTGACATCGGGCGTATAGCAATGGTGATGAAAATCGTAATACTTAATACTATGAGATAAAATCGTGGAAAATGTTTATATCTTCAAACAATAGCAAATATCATTAGGTATTGCCAGTTTAAGAAAACTAAGGTACAAATTAACACAAAGTGCGAAAATGCGAAATCGAAAATAATAGTCACGAGCAGGGTTTGATACTGCATCTCATGGGATACCGTCCCAGGTGCTTTGCCAATTCAGCCATCGTGACAATTGCTCGGCACTGCGAATTTCGATAAGACATTTGATATAATGTGTTGGGTGACGCAAAATATTTACAGGGCTGCGTCATTATTTGGTATGATTCTTAATTGTATTAATTAAGCTTACCTGGTCGGAATAATGTACTCAAATAGGTATATCCGTCATATAGCGCTGGCGTCACCCAATATCCCAGGAGATGCAGGGTCCTGTATGGTTAAGCATGTTAAAACCTTAAAAAATAAATTAAAAATATAAAAAATAAGGTGTTTTATTGACGTACGCAATATTAACATAATTGATAACCAAGAAACCATTGCTATAAGTGAACTAATATTAACTCACTGTTTAAGTACCTAGTAGTTAGTGTTTAAGTAAGACTAGATAGATTTTTTGTCTATGGTGGAATATCAGCCACGGCCCACCCGTTAGTCCCTTACCAACGGGTGACCTTAGACTCACCAAAACTAAGAATGCTAACAAGCAGCTGCTTACCATTTCAATTCACGTATGGGAAGTGAATAAATGGACGGCTATCCCTCACTACAACCAAAACACATATACCTAGGTGTATTATGGTTGGTCACACAGGGAAGATGGTGGTAACGACCGTTCGGGCCAGATAACAAGTAAGTACTCCCACTTTGTACCCAAACCTACCACTAGCAATAATGTGGCAATTATAAATTTATCAAAAAAAAATATTTAATAATTCCTTGGTCCTTGGTTGTTCTTACAAAAGTTTATACAGCTTAATTATTCAAATATAACAAGTTAGTAATACCGCAGCCTGTAATAAGTGCAATGAATCTCATAGTATTCATTAAATACATGTTTATTTCTATGATATCGCTAGACATTGACATAACAAAAAACGGTTCGTTTTCGACGATATGTAATCACTTCTACGAATTATATTTCCAAACTGGTATTAGTAATAACAAGTCTGCATGCGACTTTGCCACAGCTAGCTAGTTTTTACGTCATATCTCAGGTTCCCCATATACCCACTTAGTTGCGGAATAAAACGTATACCATTAGTATCAAGAGCTTTCAAATATAAAGTTGCATCAAAATCCGTCAAGTAGTATTTGCATGATTGCAACAAGCAAACGAGCAAAATAAAAAAATATAAAACGTTTTCAGTGTCGGGACACCTATAGCCAGACTAAATTGTAATTTTTTTTAAACTGTAATTTTTTTCACAAATATCTATGTGCACGCACTGCTCTGTTATAGCTTTATAATAGTATAGATATGTCAAACTCAATCACTGGTAGCTACTAGTGAATATAAACAACACTACACTACTGTGTTTACTGTACAAAGAGCATTTATGCATCTAACAATGTTAATGCTTTGAGGACAGTTTAAATAACTTCACGAATCTTAGATCCGGTCACAAAAATCACGTCACGAACATTAAATAACTCGTTTGTAAACTACTTACCGAATTTGACATCAGAAATAAAATTAAATACCATAATGCGTTTGATACTACAAAAAGGTTAAATGTGATAACATTAATTGATAAAATAAGAAATATTACTGCGAACAGGTAACAAAATTCAATCTGAGTTTTAAAGCAACTTTGGATAAGCATAAAATATGAAAAATTTCTTGATATTATTAAATATAACAAGAATTACTGCTTATATCGCTTCAAGTGACTGGTCCAACTGGTTCTATTAATATGGAAAAACACAAATAATATTAAGGGTAACAGGTGTAAATTATATTTGTATTAGGACGAATATTATGTGTAAATATATTTTTATAATTACGAATGAGGATTCCCTCAATTAGGATTCCCTCGTCGGGTATTCATCGGGTTCCATATTCATCGGGTGAGTAGGCAGCAGCACTCCTTCGAGTATTAACAACATCCACTGTGATCGCCAACCCGCCTGCCAAGCGTAGCGATTATGGCATTATCCTCCATGACGGGACCGCTCGTTGTGGCGTTCTCTTGGGGAGGCCTATGTCCAGCAGTGGACGTTGAAAGGCTGATGGATGGAATATAGATCGACCTGAATGTTAGCAAGCGTAGAACATGGTTGGCATGCTTCGCCCGGCCTTCCCGTGAGTGTCTATCAAATTTACAGCTAAAATCTACGGAAGGCATATATCAATATTATCAATTATTATAACTATATTTATGTTTGAATTATGAACTATTACTACTATGAGACGTGCGAGTGATGCCTCTTTGACATGAACATTCTCCAAAGTAACAGGGTGGTTGGGTATGTTTATGACAATATGAGATAAAGGATTAACTTGAACTTAGAATATTTTTAACCCACTTCAGAAAAATACTATTCGTTTTGTTTATATAATTAATTATATTTTGTAGTGCGTTAATTTTAAATATTACCTAGAGTAGATACCTACCTACCCAGTTAAAATCATCGAGAAATTCGACGATAAAATTATCAAGAATTCACGAGCATTAAGTAATCGTTTGTAATAATTAAATAATAAAACTTACGTTAATTTCTAAAAATCTCGAAGTCACGGAGTGAGGATTGAACTCGATAACACTTAACTGTCTTTGCAGTTCTTGATTTTAGCACCAGGTAAGCACCAGGTATCACACTGCTTAATTATTATAATGGCAACATTAATTCCGAATTGAAATGTCGCACCTCGTATTTTTTTTTATAATATGGGACGGGTATGGGTCATGTATTGAAGTAATTTTCGCGTTTCTATTTGACTACTTTTAATGAAAAATAGCGGAGAGCCAGTAGTGGTCGGCTGACATGCCTGATCACCCTATATAGATAATACTCTTAAGTTCCTAACCTTTACCGGCGAGTGCTTTGTGCCAGCATTTCACAATAAACGCACAGACCTTAAGCGCCGATAGTGAATTAGCTACAAATATAAAATAACACATTAAGTAGGTAGGTACCTAAATCTATTCAAAATGATAATTAGCATAATTGAACTGTTGAGAGCAATTTTATACCTACTTTAGTATTGTTATTTTAACCTTCATTGATAAAGGTTAAAAATTATTAGAATTATTATAAAGCTGTAACAGAGCTGTGTACATTCAAGCCATATATTTGAAAGGCCTTAATTACACTTAAAAACTGGTATACATTTTATCCCGCTACTATATCGGGTACCTGAGATATTACTGAAAAACTAGAAAATTATTTAAACTAGATTGTTTTTAGAATTTATTTAAAAAAAAACTACTGGATGGATCTTGATGCAACTTTTTTATTTGAAAGGCCTTGATTATACTTAAAAACTGGTATACATTTTATCTCGCTCGCGATATAGTATCGGGAACCTGGGATGTAACCGAAAAACTAGCGTTTGGCTGCGGCGAAGCCGCGGGCAAAGGCTAGTATTATATAAGACTCGTCAATCTGCACATAACCAGTTCCCAATGGTTTTATTTCTTTATTTTAGAATAAGTAGGTATATAATAGAATAAGTAGGTATATAATAATAATTTATTTTAAAATTTATAACAAAAGATATATTTTTTGCAAAAATGCTTTTAAGTATACCTACCAATCTCAGTTAGATACGTACCTCCATCCATCAGCCTTTTAAAGTCCATTGCTGGAAATAGGCTTTAGCTTATATATTTACTGCGACATAGGCCTCCGCAAGAATGGGGGATAATGCCTTAATCGCCACGCTTGGCAGGCGGGTTGGCGATCGCAGTGGATGTTGTTAATATTCGAAGCAGTGCTGCTGCTGCCCACTCCCTCGATATTCCCTCAGTCGGCTCTTACGACTCCCATAGGTGGAGAGGGGTGGGACAATTCTAAAGCCGGCCCCACACGGCAAACAGCATCAAACGTAGATACGTACCTACCTACCTAAAATTTTTTTACTCTGTACTCTTGGGAACGTATTTCCTCAAATTTAAGTCTTAGTTGATCATACTGGCCCAGTACGGGCTGGCAAACTCGCGTTTGTTGGCAGTCTAGAGGCCCGATAAGGACATAGGGTACATACCTACATACGCTACTTTTTTCCAGGAAAATGGATAATTCCTGTGAGATAGCTATTATTGCATAAAGAGATAAGTAGAGTCTAGATGTGTCTATTTTCACGCGGACGTAGGTAAGTAGGGTTGCAGGCAGATTTTCGTATTCTTTAAAATAGGTAATCAAGGGCATAGTTACGGCATAAGAGCCGTATGAGTGATACAGGGTTTCCGGGTTTTAGGAGTCCCGACATTAAAATAAATCGCCATTTAAACAGGTAAGTAGGTAGGTATCTACCTATGCCCTGATTAGTATAGTCTTCAAGAACCACGCTTTATCGATATATCGCTTGATGTATAGAGTACAGTACCTATTAATAAAACCATTAACCGTACGAACTAAATTTAACTTTGAACCGAAAAATACTACCTAGTGAGTTTAAAAATATTTATATTCGTTAGCATCCAATATTATAACTTTAGTAGAAAGGTCTCTCGACTAAATGTTTAAATAAACAGGACTGACCGGTGTAGTTCAAGCACTGAATATAATAACATTAAGTACCTACATTATATACCTATTTGGTAACAAAATTACGTTGTTCCATAATTTTTTCTCAAACGAATACCTACAACGCCAGTAGTAATTAGTAATAATTATCTATTTAATTACCACCCAACGTATTTTTAAAACTATTTTAGCTAGTTCAAATGTACCTACATAAACCTACTTTAGTCATTACATGTATCAACTACTTTGCAGTGCTTTTAATCCAATACCTACACTATGGGCAGGACTTTTATTATAGGCTCTATAATAACTATCGGTACTTACGAGTAAATAGGGCTCTAGCGGTTCACTTGTCTATAATATTGAGGACGGAGGCTGCGTCGGCGTTACCCCTGGAATGCTATGCGACACCTGTGACCACAATTTATTACACTCACAGTACCACTACGACTGAACACTTTCCAGTCATAACAAAAACAACGTTTACCACACAGTATCATTCACAATATAAGCAAACTATTTACTTTACTGTCACTATCAAAAACTTCGAATAAAAGTTCGCGCTCTCAAAAATTTACGAACGACTACACGACTAACACCAATGACGGCGGCGAACGCACTTCAATTGACAGAAAAGTCAGAAAATGAACCGAGTGAAGACTGCGCTAGTTCACGCGCGTCGTGTCTGATCGCCAAACCAAGCGACAGTGGCGCCGCCGCACCTGTTGAAGTGTTGAAGCACGGATAATTTTATTTATATATTATTAGGCTAGCTAATACCAGCGACTTCGTCCCCGTAGAATTGAGTTATTTTCTTTTGTTGTGAGCTCTTTATTTTTCCAAAATAAAATCATCTCTTGGCTGGTCCTCATGGTGGGAAACCTTGTTGGGGTTGGCTTCCGATCTGCTGTTCGGTTTTAGCTGATCCATCAGTATTTACTAGAACGTTTTACAGCCGGATACCGCTGCTTAACGTGCCTTCAGAAGCACGGATGAGATTATGTGTCCATAAATAGGTGTAACTTTTTGGTCACCCATCTGATTGCCAGCCAAGCGAAAAATGCTTAACCTTGCCGATCGTGCGAACTGCAGGTGCACAACTAGGTTACGACCTCCTACATAAGTTACTTCTTATAACATCACCTATCTGCCAATGAAAGTCCCGTCCAAATGGGTACAGCCGTTACGGAGATTTTGCCGACTGATCGGGATGGAAGGTACACCACTAATATAGAGAGAAGAGTGAATGGAGCATTGGGACAACTTCTAGTCAGCCATCACCTCAGCCAGAAGGCACGTGCCGCAGTACACAGCGCAGTGCTTGCTCCCAACGTTATTATATGGAAGCGAGATTTAGGTATGCAAAAAGGAGCATGAGAGTAAAATCAATGCGGTCGAAATGCGATCTCTGTGGAATCTGTGGAGTGTGGCTGACTGACCGCATTCCTAACACCAACGTAAGAAAGCCAGTAGGTATGAAAGAGAGTAGTGGTGTAAAAATGCGACAGGGTGGAAGGATACAGGTACAGGAGGAGACCGAGACTCGCTCACCTAGACCAAATCGGTCATGTATTGGGAAGGTGGAGTTAGGAGCCTCCGAAACTGGCGAGAGAACTATTAATGTTAAGGAAGCGAGCGATATATGCAAGAATAGAGCCTTTTGGCACTCTGTTATCTCTGCCTACCCCGCAAGGGAGATTGCGTGATGATAAGTAAGTAATTAAGTTCGATCATTATTTTATGAGTCGCTTCATTCGAAGATACAATCAAGGTAGTCCTTTTAACCTTCAGGCATTATTCGCACGTTTACAGTATCGATATTTAATCGATATTATTATTTTTCTTTGATAGTTTCCCACGGCGAGATGTCTCTTATCTTGTCACAAAGAGAACGTAATGTCACCTCATTCCATAACGTTTCTTATTTTTTTAGGTGCAATAAATAATGATGTATGCTTTTTATTTAATTGCTAGCCTTTTTGTGTTGTTGTGTATGTATTGTTTATTTATATCTGTAACTCTGTTTATAGTAGCAAGATAATACGAGGTTTTAAGCCTAAGTAGGTCTACTTACTCAAATGCTGGAAAACACAAAAATGTTTTCTCGAAATCTATAGTAGTTTTGCGTTATACGCGAACAATACACAGACAAAGAATCCAAATTCTTTTTGGTTTCAGACGCTTATACTACAATTATATATGTACATACTAGCAAAAAGCTGAGGTCTGTGAGGGCTCACGAAGTTTTCTACTTATTTATTTATTTAACAAAATCCACAGCCCTTGATAACAATATCCTCATTTACATAAGTAACTTAACTTAAGGCCAATAATGGATTAACATTATATAGTTAGAGCTTACAAACTAGTCGAGTGAAAACAGAAATTTTATTTAATGTTTAATTATAATGTAATTTATTATTATGTGGTGTGCCAGATATATTAGTAGGTATAAAGTATGTGTGTGTATGTGTAGCTGTGTAAGTGTACCTATATGTATATGAGTAGTTGCGTAAGTGTACCTATATGTGTGTGTGAGAGTGGTAGCTTCCCACTTGTTTGACTGAGTGAATCTATACTGCGTCTTCTTGCATTATTTTTGATATATCTCTTTTAAACGATACCTTGCCACTGTGGAATAAGTCAGCTGAGTGAAACTTTTTGTTAAAAACCTTTTGGAGTCGATTAACTATCGAGTGCTGTGCATAATTTGTAAATGATCGTGAGACAGCAAACAAAGTTGTATGTCTTGTACGAATTTTCGGTGTACAAAATTGTAGAATTCTACTAGAAAGATTGGGACAGTCAATGTATCCATTACAGATACCGTGTAGGAAGGTCATATCTAATAAAGTACGGCGGTTTTCAAGGCTAGCAAGATGATGATATCTGCATGATTCTTTATAGTTAAGCGAATATTTGTGTTTTCTATAGTTAAGGTGTTTTACAAAATTATGTTGAATATCTTCTAAAACATTTATGTATGTTATATAATGAGGGGTCCAAATAACACTACAATATTCAAGAATGCTTCTGACATAGCAATAATACAATAATTTCATACAGGATATATCAGAAAAAGTTTTACCTACACGCAAGATAAAACCGAGGCTCTTGTAAGATTTATTTATGATGGTGTCAATATGTTCCGAGAATGTTAGCTTAACGTCAAGTAAAACACCTAAATCCCTTACTAATTGTTGTTTATTTATAACAATGTTATTTATTTGATATTCAAATTATATGGGATTTCTCTTGCGTGTAAAGGAAACATAGAGACACTTGTTAACGTTAATTCCAATACGGTTCTCTCCATAATACTTACCGAGCCGATCAAGGTCAGCTTGAAGCTTTATACAATCATGATAATCTTAAACTTTCATAAAAATTTTAGTGTCATCAGCGTATATAAGGAGTTTAGCATGTTGAAAACACCTATCAACATCATATAAGTAACATGAATACAGAAGAGGCCCCAATATAGAGCCTTGAGGGACACCCGATGTAATTTCTATATAATTAGAGCAAAAACCTCCCACCACGACTGTCTGTGATCGTTTCCATAGGTACGATTTCATCTATCTTAACAAATTACCCTGTATTCCTAGCTCGTAAAGCTTATGCAATAGTATGATGTGATCTACACGATCAAAAGCTTTCGCAAAATCAGTGTAAACCACATCCACCTGAGAGCCCCCATCCATGTTAGTAGCAACATAATCCATAAAACTTCCCAAATTTGTAGCAGTAGAGCGTCCCTTCATAAAGCCATGTTGTTCCGGAGGTATGGAAAGTGACAATATAGGGTAAATACGCGTATGAACAATTTTTTCCATTAATTTACTAAACACGTTAAGGATAGATATTGGTCGGTAATTTTCGATTGATGTCTTAAGGCCTTTTTTGTGTATTGGGACAACGTGAGCCTCTTTCCAAGCATTTGCGAAGTGTCCATCTTGAAAACATCTGTTGAAAAGTAGGGCAACTGGTACAGCCAGAGACTTAGCGCAATTCGCAAAGAAAATAGGAGGCAAATTATCATTTCCTGCCCCTTTAGTTAAATCAAGGTTATTTAAGAGTTTCTCCATTTCATCCGGAGCTATAGTGATATCATGAATTAAATTGTGTTGCAAGCTATCGGCGTATTCATTAGTTTGATAATAATTAGTATTAACAGGTACACTAAAGTTCCGCTTAAAGAAATCGTTAAACGCAAACATATATCGATGGGGTTAATTAACTGAGAGTTACCATACGTCATTTGTTGAGGATAATTAGTAGCATTTTTTCGTTTAGTTTTTTATAACTCCAGAATGTTTTAGGATTTGCTTTTATTTTCTCTTGTGCACAGATGATGTATGATCTATGACATCTTTCTTGTAATATCTTCTGCCTTTTTCTTAATTCAGAAAAGTCTGCGTAGTCAATAGGGTTCTTATACCTTTTCCAGTTAGCATGCAGTTTACTCTTTTCTTTAATTAGGTTAATAAGTGCTCTACTGTACCAGATGGGATAAGAGTAGGTACCACCACTACGAACTTTAGGAACATACCTTTCAATCAAACTATCTACAGTGAGGTAGAATTTCTTAACAACATTTTCTAAATTATTTTCTATAGTAAAGTATGACCAATCTTGTTCAAAAAGTGATTTATTGATATTTAAGAAGTCTCCTCGCTTGAATAGGGATTTCATTCTAGAACGAGTCTTTAGCAAAGGCACCAATACATCCGTAGCGGTCATGGAAAGAGCTGGGTGATACGAATCTTCATTTACAAGTATCGAGTTCGATTTCTGTATGTCAATTGGAAAGGCAGAAAAAACTAAGTCTAATGTATTGTTACTGCTATTCTTAAGTGTATTATATTGCGAAAGACTAATGAAAGAAAAATACGATATAAGTTCAGATGCCGCAGTTTGAGTATCTATAGATCCTTTCTTAATTATCACGGCTTCACCTGACGTCCAATCAATGCATGGCAAATTAAAATCACCTGCAATAATTAGATGGTCATTTGGATGTACGTCGCGAAAGTCCGAGATTAATTACAATTAGGGATTTAGTTCGAGATGTTATTTGTGAGTTTGGAGGTATATAGACCACGACAATGTGTATGTCATACTTCGATCCTATAAACTTAGCTGGAATAGTGACCCAAACACATTCGAGATCATGCCGTACCCATTCCGGTCGCAGACGCGCTTGCCATTCAGATCGACATAAAACCATTACACCACCACCCAAGGATTGTCGATCTCTGCAAAAAATATTATATTTATCATTACTTATCTATCGGCTTCTAGAATTCCATCGCATAACCATGTTTCAGTAACCATAACTATGTCGTGGTCAAACAATAAAAGATTGTTGTGAAAAATCGTAGTTTTAGTGCGTAGGCCTCTGACATTTTGATAAAATAATTTCAGTTCTTTTAGCCGTGTTATTTAGTTTTAGTTCTGTTATAATAGTTAAAATGATAGCTGAGATATATATTTTGATTATCTAATATGTTGTGAGAACGATAGTTTAGTTTATTATGCAGTAATAAATAATAACAATAAATTAATAGTAGGGTCATTTTATGTAGCAAGATGATAACTATGAGTTTTAAGTAAAGTATGTGTATGAGATAAATAATTGTATTTGGGTTCAGTACGTGTGTCAGTGTGCTGTGGGATATGTTTGGTGCATGTAGGTTGTGTAGGCTAGATATTAATACATTAAATTCAAATAATGCAAATAGAGAACATATTGTTGTACACATAAAGAAAGTAATTAAACAATTTTGGAAAGGTCGATTGATGCAACAATTGGAACGGCAGGCGAGGTCTCGTTTCTCCGGACGTGAATTCGACAGTTTTTTGTTCATACGAATGTGTAGTTGGCTTCTTTAGCTTTTTGTTTACATAATTTTAATAATATTTTATTTTCCTTAGTTAAGTGCTCGTTTACGAAAACACGGTTGACCTCATCTCCCACTCCTATCTCCTTAGCATTCAGATTGCGGTGTTTTCGAGTCGAAGCCACTATTCTGTCTTTGATGGCTCGTTGTTTCAGGCGTACGATAATGGGGCGAGCACGAGCGGCGCTGGCCACGTGTCGTGGCTGTACACGTTGTGCGAACTCGATATCTGTCGCTTGGATAGGGACTCCAATTTGCTGAGTAACTTTCATAATAATAGCTGTAGTGTCTTCATCTTTATTTTCAGGAATTCCAGTAACCTCAATGTTTTGCATTCTTGACCATTGTTGCTGCTTCAAGTTATCCTCCTCTAACGCCTTTATTCTAGCGGATTGAGCATTCAAACTATCCTTGAGGACCTTATTCTCGTCCTTAAAACACTTTAACTCAGAAGTAGTGGCACTGAAAAGTTTCTTCAGGTCCGCAAGCTCTTTTCGCAAATCGTCGTATTTTTTGCAGACAAATGATAAGGACTCCTGGTAGCCGGTGCATTGCACTTTTATTGCGTTGAGCTGATCGGATAATCCTTGCACACATGACTCGATAACAGATCTCATTTCTTGTTTATTAACTTTTAGAATCTCCTTCATCTTATCTTCTGTGATGTAGTTGGTGGTGGGCGACGGTTTTCTCCGCATAGTTACGTTACTGCTGGCAGTCAAACATTCACTGTCTGAGTCTTCTTTGGCGGATGCTTTTGACGTGCCGGACAAACGCACAAGTGTATTTGTGTTGTCTGCTTTTGGCAACTTGCTGTTACATTCCAGACATCTCCATTTACGTTTGTTCTCTTCGTTCAGTGCCTTGTACCACTTTGGCGAAAGATTAGCACATTGCAAGTCATACTTCTGATCGCAACCCAAACAGTTCATAAATTTTTTGTCTGGTATTACGGCCCGACAGCCCCCACACATATTATTATGTTTCTCCATGCCTAAGAAAAGTAAGTCCTGACAGTACTTAAAACTAAAAAATAATAATACACAATTTAAATAAATAGGAGGTAGGTATACGTATAACTGATCACCGGGCGGGGCGCGTTCCGTCGTAGCGAGCGCACTGCAAGTTGTTGTCTTATAATAACTTTTTAAAAATGTTTTCGTTTCTTACTCACTATACTTGTATTGTGAAGGATTTGTGCAACACTTTACACCAATATAAACTTTGTTTTAGGATCTCTAAACATATATGTTTTAATTCTACTAAAAGGTACTTATTATAAGAAATTTTGAATATTAATTGAACACGAAACGAGCGCGGTGTTTACTACTCGACAGTCCGTCTTAATAACTTAATTTATAATTTTCGACAGATGGCGTTAGGAATACAATCAAATTCTAATTAATAAAAATTGTTATATTTTTTATATGTTTAAAATAATATTTTTATAGTACAAATTATAATTTGTGACACAAATACTACTAATACTCCTTTTTTTTTCTTAAGGCGGGAAAAAATGTTCCTAACCGCACACCCCGTCGTTCGGGGCAACGAACAGGGTAGTGTGGGGCCTTCACCCACCAAAAGAAACCCGCCGTCTGCCGTCTCTCGTCTCTCCGCCTTTATTGGCGGGCCACTGGAACTATGTTACATTCGGTGGTTGTACAAATACTCCTACTAGTGTTTCGTGTGGTGAGTGATGCCGTCGGAAGCCCAATGCTCATTCTTGTCCTCTCCTTAGTATCTACCTTTCCATCTCCTATCCCTTTTATCCTAACGCTAAACTATCGCAGTCACCCGACGGTGACTCCCGCCACCTGTCGGATGCATTTACATACATTATTCCAATATTGTAAGCGATGCCTCTTGTATTGGTAGCGTCAGTAGCAGAGGTCCCAAGGCTGGATTTCATTGCTCCCGTAATTATCCATAAGTGTTTAGATTGTATTGCATCTAACTTTTTCAATGCCGCTAAATTGCAAGGTTCTAATATGAATGAACCATAATCTAGTATGCTCCTTATTAAGGCATTATACATTAATCTTAAGGAGGAAGAGAACACTTGCCATGTTTCTCGGGTTTGGACTGTGGGCTGCTTCATTTGGTATGTGGTTTCGCATTTATTGCTCCAACGATTTCCAAGGCTTAGCAAGTTATCCTCGGCTGGTATGAGTGTCCAAAAAGTGACACCTAACTGTGTACACCTGACCTTCTTTTTTGAGCGGAAAACATGTGTGTGGTTCGGGGCAACAAACAGGTAGTGTATGTGGCGATCCCACTAAATAAATCCGGCATGTGTCGTCTCTCCGCTTGCATTGGCGGACCACTGGAACTTTAGAACATTCAGTGGTGAACACCTCCGTGCCTCAGGCAAGGCACAAGTCACGTTAAACAGTGCAATGGGTCTTAGCTGTAAAATGGCAAGCCCGACAGTTTGCCAGAGTCCTTAATAAAATTCCTAATAAGGTTCTGAGGTAACCAGTTCTCGATCTAGCAATTTAGATCAGTGGGTCTAGCCAAGTTGCATTCTATGATCGCTAACGCTATAGAATCTATTAAAATATACGGAAATTAGATGACTCAACGTTATGGATATCGTTAAAGCTATCAAATTCCCAAACATTTTAATAGTTTTCTGTAGCGTTAGCGATCATAGAATGCAACTTGGCTAGGCTCGCAGTTTACAGTTACCTTGGTATATTACAGGTGTAATAAAAACTCAAACATTTTTAAATAATTTATTTCATTATTACAATGTGCCTTTATGAATAAATCTTTATCGTGTTTTGCGTGGTATTGCTTTAGTTGGTAAGTAGAGAAGAAAACATAAAATGCGATTGTATAGAAAATATTGCAATATCTACGTAAATACAAGTGTATGGCACATATTATTTATACAAAATATACAGGATTAGACTATATTAATTAATCTAATATCACTTCATTTAATGATATAGTTGGTGATGAAGTTGCCTTATCGCGAGGATGAACAGCGTTAGAAAATTGTCGAAAATACCTGAAAAAAGAAAAAGTACCTATTACTACTGTACTACTGTTCGGAACGGAATATCTATCACCCTAGCGACTCTACTCGCTGGCATTGGAACCAGTTTGATTGGCTGAGTCAAGTTTGTTGACATAATATCTCAAGCAGTATTTTTAGAAGAACAAAATTAAATTATCAATTATTCTCGGAAATACGAGTCTACTTGCTATTGAACATTATAATTAAGAACTGAGTAAACATAAAACAAATTCAATAATCAATAAATTGATGATGTTTGCTTTAGCTTAAATCATGTTGTAGACCTGTAGATATAAAATTCGTGTAAATTATTTGCAAATAGTTGAATTGAATCGACGGGCAAAGCTGAGCGCAGATCTCGGCGCTATCGGTGAGATGGCCACCATCAAATTGTAATTGCTTTATTTGCCTGAGAATTGTTTGCTAATTTTTATGTTTAATCCGGTTGAGCAGTGATATTGTTAAAAGGTAGTACCTGTAAGATTAAAGAATTGAATGACGCTACGCTGTGGAGCCACAATTTTTTTGCGACTGTTCTCACTTTTTTTTAATGTTGAAGCTTTGGTAACTAAATGTATATATCGTATAGTTATTACATTTTAGTACAGCGCACAGAGGCATAATACGAGAAAACAAAAATTACCAAGGTTACAAATTATATGGAAATGACATTGAGGCAGAAAACAGCTCAGAGAGATATAGTAATGACAATAATACGCCATCTGCCGTGCAATTATGGCAGTAATCCTTCCAATTCAGTCCACAAGCGTTCATTAGATTTCTGGTAAAGCAAGAAGTTGTAGCAAGAAATTGTGTGTTTATTTCAAAAATCATCACATTTTCAGAACAATGTGGACGATGTGGTTAAAATCATATTGTTTTTAATCCGTAAATTTGTTTAAAAATAAATGTTTTTCAAATACGCGGCTTATAATACGGCCAAAGATAGATATATATATATATATATAGATATTTATTTTTGTAGATATTCCACTAAACAAAATAGAGCAACTCGGGCCACCGCTCCTGCGTTGCTCTTTGCCACGAAACTTCAATTCTAAAAAAATTACACGTCGGCGAGCGTGTATAAATGAATGTTGAGGAAACGAGAGATGTATGCAAGAATAGAGCCTTTTGGCACTTTGTTTTCCTAACCTAACCTAACCAACCTACCCCGCAAGGAAGATGCGTGATGATACATAAGTAAGTACCTATAACACTTACACAAAGAACTTGAAGCCCTGTCTTGCACGGGCGGCGCTCGATACTCGTCAGAGGCTTCTAAAAACTGGTACGTAGCCTTAAAACCTGTACCATCTAAACGGTCGTTTGATCTAAAAGTAACTTTGAAGAAATTCCTCTCAGACTCAACGTGGAACTCTTTCCATTGTCCACAGTATCTACCGAACCTACTATCTTCAGTCATATAGTTTGAAAATTCGACATAATCACTCGCTGATACTGCTTCACACCTGCAACGTACATAAAGTAAATATTAGTAACTGTACCTTTTCTTGTTAAGGCGGGAAAAAATGTACCTAGACACACACCCTGTCGTACGGGGCAACGAACAGGGTAGTGTGGCGGCCGCACCCACTAAATAAACCCGCCGTGTGCCGTCTTTCCGCCTGTGTTGGCAGACCACTGTGTGACATTACTTCAGTGGTTAGTAAATATACCTACCTACCTATATTGATAGCGTCTAATAAGTTTACTCTTTATTATTAATGGAATAGCTGCTGCCCGTGACTTTGTCTGCGTAAGCTCAAAATTGGCTCTATAAGTACTATTATAAAGCTGTAACAGAGCTTTGTCTGTACATTTAAAATATTGGAGAAAAACGAATAGGTATATTACGCTATTTATTAAACATTTTGTGTATTTGTTCGGGCATCACGCAAAAACTACTGAATAAAACTTTAAACTTTTATTTTAACTTTCATAGCTCTTGATTAGACTTAAAAATTGGTATACGTTTTATCCCGCTACTATATTGGGAACCTGATATAACACAAGGCTAGGTGCTCTCCCCGATGCTGTTCCCCCAGCGTTACGACATGTCCTTCTTTAAACGAGGTTTGAGAAGAGAACTTTACTCACGGTAGGCGGTGGCTTGGCTGTACCCCTGGTGTTGCCAAAGTCCATGAGCGGCGGTTTCCGCTCATGGACTACCACTTACCATCAGGTGGACCGTCTGCTCGTCTGCCACCGTTGGCAATAAAAAAGAAACCTAAAAACTAGCTTTTGGCTGCGGCGGAGCAGCTTGCATAAGCAAGTATAATATAAGTATTTATGTGACTCTATGGCTCGTTAGTTATCCTTTAAAAAAATGCTGTCCTCACATTTTTCCGGGATGTAAATTTTCCTAATGTAGGTATAGAAATAGACTATCTGTGTACCAAAATTCATCCAATCGTTGTTAATTCAGTAACAATCACAGAGACATCCAAACACCCTACCTACCAGGTATACTCACTCACCATAGTCACCTACAATAGGTACCCGCAGAATGAGACAAAAACACGTTATTTTAGTTTATAAAATGAAATTGAACTAGGTACTTTTGGGGCGTTTGTAAATTACGTCATTCTACTTTTTTTACCTCTTCTATTATCACACTGCGTCACAATTTTAACGTATAATGACATGATATCTAGACGTACTCCCCCTTTCTTGCCTTACAGGTCACGTTTATTTACCTTCCTTGTACTATTTCGTCAAACCAAGAGATACCCCGTTCCTCAGAGTGATACTCTAAGCCCCGTTCCTTAGAGTATAATGTTTATTTATACTCTAAGCCCCGTTCCCTTTGTTTGCGAAGATATTATAGGAATCGCCCCTATTGCGGAATATGCGTAAGTACTTAATTTCCTACTATTTGTATATTTGAAATACTTTCCAGTATCCACGCTCACGGGTTTCAGGTTTATGACATCCGATTGGCTGTTATCAACAAACAAAATGTTATTGCACGCCTCATAACCGAAGCGTTGAGGCGGGTACTATTCTCGTTTTACTCAGAACAACTGATTTTTCAAACTTAAAATGTCTCTATTTATCATATATTGCACTTGTAAAACAATATATACACACACATATCAAGAAAAAACACTATTTTTAACACTCGTGATATTTTTTTATACCATTTTTGTTATTTAAACTTGTTCAAAAACTGTTTAAAAAAGTTCTGTCTTGGACGTCCGTTTGTTGTAGGTAATACTAACTATGTATATATGTATGTTAAAACGATAACAACCGAAATACTTTACTAATCGAGTCTTTTTTTTCTTATTAACTTCAGTACAATTACGAATAGAGCCCTATTACTTTTCACGGTTTGATTTGATGTGGTTTAATTGTTATTAAATAAAAAAGAAAAATAGTGAATATTTACGCTCGACTCGATGGCACAGTGGTAAACTAAAACCAGCGCTATAGCCTATACCTTATTTCGTAAAACTACTTCTATAGACCAATATATTAGTACTTCTTAAAATTAGCGCTAGATGGCATATAAGACATGAGAACCACATTAGCATTTTTTGAAATTAGCGCTATCTATGTGATTTATTGAAAACTACTTAGTAAGACCAATATATTACTTATCAAATAATCAATTTTATAGCGAAAAATGAAGATTATGAGGCGTGCAGTTTTAGATTTTCCAAAGTATTTTATTCTGTCGCTAGCCAAGCCAGCGCGAGAGAAGCTCGCTTTTCCCGGGAAAAACAGCAGAAAGAAGTTTGTTATAAAAAAATAATAATAGAGCGATTTGTTTATACTTACGGTGAAACTCCTTCTATATCAAAATTCGTAAAGTGCAAATGCACCTTCTCAGTCTCGCCACCATGGAAGAAATAAGTGCACTCTGTGTCCCTAGGATAAGGTCCCGGCGAGTTAGGAGACGCAAATGTGCCATTGCGCGCTTCACTACTATTATATACAAACGCGCATGGGAACTCCTTCAACTGTCTCCCTGTGCTTATGCCAAAGTCTGAAATGAGATAATTGTTTAGATTAGTACGACGATGTAAGAGAGCGAGTAGGTATGGAAGAGGGTATTGGTGAAAAAATGCGAAAGGGAATGCTCCGTCGAGACCCGTACCAGGACAGGATCAGGAGTCGGTTCAAAAAAATATTCATAACCTTGTCCCTTAGTCTGTCACACACGTAGCTATAATATGTGTATGACGAGCTTTATCCCTATCTGTATGGGTATTTTATAGACAAACGAGACCCAGGTTAGCTTCCTGTATAATCAAATTCATTTGGAAAAGTAGTTTCAGTAAAATTTTATGACCGATTGCGCCATAGTTTATCGGTCTAGACGGAAATAGCCTTTAATATTGCTAAACAAGTGCAAAATAATAATATGTTTTTTATTTATTATTTATTTATAGACTCACGCCTTTTTCCCAGAGGGGTAGGCAGAAACAACGGATTTCCACTTGCCATGATCCTTGCTCACCTTTTTTGCCTTATTCACTGTCATTATATTCCGCATACATGCACGTCGGTTAAGGGTACTTCTGACCTGACCTTTCTCGAGAACTTCTCTGATTTGATCAGAGAACGTTCGACGAGGTCTACCCCTCCCAACTGCACCATTCACACTCGTCATATATATCTTTTTTGTTATCCTGCTTTCATCCATCCTTTCTACGTGTCCAAACCATCTTAACATTCCTTTCTCAATCTTTGTCACTATATCTTCTATCACACCACATCGTTCTCTCACTACACTGTTTCTTACTTTATCTTTCAAAGTTATACCACACATACTTCTTAGAGATCTCATCTCCACTGCATTTATTCTACTCTCGCTCTTCGTATGTTTTTTTTAATGTTTCAGATAATTACGAAATATTCTAATTATTTGTAATAACTAACTTAAAACTTGTAATAATTAACTAACTTTCTACAAACGAATAAGATATTTTGAATCCTCTTGAATATCTAGAAGATTGTGTCCCACGGAATTCCAGCATTAGTTTCGGTCCATTCGACATTATAGGCTTAGGTAAGTCGATTCCGCAGTGGGTCGCGACTTTTTCTAATCGCCCATCCACGTTGACGAATGCTTGCAATGAATCCACGTTTGTGCAACTGTAAATATACATACTATATAGTATAGTTATAGTTTCTATGTATTTAAAATGTTATAGGGACTCAACGCGTATCTGTTTAGTGGTAAAAATACCTTTTTATTTCCGACGTTTCGACTGGGTTTCACCACCCGTGGTCACTGGTCGACTCAAAAGTTATAGTTTATGAATAATTTTACATATTTGATATTGGACTATACATTTTATACTATGGGGTGACAAGCTAACATAACGCCTGATGGTGAGCGATTACCGTAGGTATCCAAGTGACGTTACCAATACCAAATGCATGCACTCGGGCGTCACTAACATCGGGGATAGAACCTGATGTCGTTTTTAAGAATAAAAGGTAATAGTACATTGTTTCCCTAGGGGTGAAAGTAACTTATTTAGTCCCGAGACGGGGATTGGCGCCCGAGCGCAGCGAGCCTATAGTTCGAGGGACTAAATAAGTCTTTAACCCGAGGTAGGTACAACCCTCTCACAAATCTCTCACTTAAGATTTACCTACAAAGGCGGTAAAGTAAAAATAATCGAATTATACATACTCTGTAGATCCATCAGGAGACTTGTATAAGTAGAAGTCTTGAAAAATTAATCTAACACGCTCTTTTCCCCTCCCGAAGAATTCATAATGACAGTGAGTGTTTGGAGGATATGGCGATGGGTAGTGCGGTGACGTCAAGGTACCGTGCTTCGTGCCGTCGCTGTTGAATTCTTGGTGACATGACGACGCTGGAAAGATAAAATAAGTAGTGAATTCTCAAAATACAGTTTACATCTATCTATATATACTCGTATTATTAGGCCTATTATATACCTAAAGTTGTAACAGAGCTATGTCTGTTCATTTACAATATTTGAGAAATAATTAGAATTAGGCTATTTAGACGCCTCTGAATTCAAAACTATATTTTTTAATACATATTTTTGTTTGATAAGTCTTGAGTTGAGAGAGACTTAAAAACTGGTATAGGTTTTATCCCGTTACTATTATCGGGAACCTGAGATACCTTACATAGATACCTTAAAACTAGCTTTTTCCTGCGGAGGAGCCGCGGGGAAAGGCTACCTACAAAAACTTAAAATTAAAAATCCGCGGGGAAAGGCTGGTGCAGGCATCGCGAATGTGTTTGGAACGGCGTGAGAGCTCATTCAGCCCGGTATTTAACCTTTTTTTAACTTCAATTTCCATTATGAATGCGCCTAAAAGGTTATTTCGGACTTCCGATTTAACAATCGGTATATCTGTATGTAAAATATACTCTATGAATCGGTATACCAGCTACAATCCCGGGGTATCTTTTCAGACTTCCCTTAGCCAGAAGCGAGGTATACACTTGACGTTCCTCCACCCCAAGCAGGACCCCGATAATTAGCCAAAATGTTCGCCAAAATCATTCGTTTATTCTAATTGTGCTTCGTAAGCAGACGACGAATCGTTGGACCAAACTACAGTTTTGTTTGTTGTGGTTTTGATTTACAAACAAGACAAATAGTTGTGCGAACTACAAGTGTTTCCAATAACCAGTATTCTAAGCAGTCATAAAAACAATTTTCAACGGTTAAACGAAAATCCGGTTTACTTTTGTTCAGTTTTAGCTGCAATGTTTAATCTAGGTTTTACAATTAACCCCCGTGGCTCCATTTTACATCCGCTTTTAATTTTACAAGTCAACGTTATTTACCTATAAACAAAATAACTGCAATGCGGATAGAGAGACACTGGAAAAGCTATAGTTATATCACCAGAATTACCTGACCATAAAAACAAATGAAAACTCTTATGCTATAGCCTAGATATTGTGTGGAGGACTACTTGTGAACTTGTTCGAATGATCGGCAAGTTACTTCTTTCGCTCGTTTGGAAATCACTTATGTGACCAAAAAGTGACACCTGTTTGTGGGCACCAGAACTCCTTCGTGTTTCAGAGGGCACGTTAAGCAGTGGGTCACTGTCAAATAACGTCCTAGCAGTCGTTACAGATTGTCAGTCCTGAATAAAACTGACTCCAGTCGTCTTAGTTGGGTCGTCAAGGTCAGGCAGGCAGTCAGTTCGTGTAAGCACTGCTGGATCAGCAAAAACCGAACAGATCGGAAGTCGATACTGATAAAAAACGTTTGGAATAAGGCTAAAGAGATAATAATCTTAATTTCAGGCCTACTATTATAAAACACTCGAAATCGTTCAAAAGTTTACTAATAGTTTATATGAGTGCTTGAGGCAATTGCATCCGCAGCTTTAATTTCGTGATTGCAATCACCACCAGCAGCCCGATTCCGAAGTGAAGCTTTGCTTGAGAAGTACCCGGCAAGAAAGTCATGAGCCACTTTTTAAAATCGCTTAATTCGACAGTTTTATCTATTCGATACTATTATAAAGCTGTAACAGAGCTGTCTGTACATTTAAGGTATTTGAGAAAAAATTACTGATTTAGGCTATACATACCTATAGGCGTGTCTAAACACAAAACGATTTAGATTTTTTGTCTGTTTATCTGTTTGTTTGTTCGCGCATCACGCAAAAACTACTGAACGTATTTTGATACAACTTTTTTTGTTTGATAGCTCTTGATTAACCTTAAAAACTGGTATACATTTTATCCCGCTGCTATATCGGGAACCTGAGATATAATCTTAAAACTAGCTTTTGGCTGCGGTGAAGCCGCGGGCAAAGGCTATAATAGTAGTCGTATAAAACTAATTTAGTATGCCACTAAAACAACACTTAAAATAACATGGGATATGTGCACGGAACTCGGAACAACACGTATTTCTGAGTTCTGGTGGGTATGTGCTTATTTTAAATTAGACACAAAACAATTTAGCAAGTTTTAACGTTTTTGCACATGTAGTGATCACATCCACTGTCATTAGCAATGTAATGAGTAGCGGCGTCACATGAGTAAAATGTTATGCTCAGTTTACTTATGAAACAGAAAATATGAGCCGGCAGGGGTTATCTCGCAGATGTGAAAACGTCGATTTTCTTTCTTTCTTCAAATATTGTTCTCGAATCTTATATAATTCTTGGTAAGCGGCCCTCTCATTATCCATAGATGAATTAAAACTGTTATTAGTCTATTGATTGACATTATACTCCCTAGTTAGATGTTTTTTTCAACAGATGGCGTTAACAGCAACTGAATAAATTGATGTGGCGACGTAGCCACGCCAGCAGTGGGTTTACCCTCCCTCCGCATTAGATGTTTTCAGATCAAAAATAAAAAACTGAGAATAAAAAGGTGTTGAGCAGGGTCACCACCTACACCTAAGAGAGGCGAGACCGACAAGTCACTATCAGCAGCACCCATTCACAAGTCTGACACAAGGCCCAGTCACGACCCCCTTCGCCATTATTATGGGGAAGGGGATGACTCGAACCGCGAAGATATACAAGTAGAAATCCGTTAAAACCGTTACTGTGTAAGATTTATTAGGTCTTTATGACATAATAGTTGCTTAACTACCTATAGTTAGATATAAGTTATAATAGATCATCATTTAGTTTTTTTTTGATGTGAAACATCTAATGCGGACGGAGGGTAAAATCGGCTGTTAGCGTGGCGACGCTTTTATTGTAGTATTGTACTTGTCCCGTTCAAATCTTACAAGTTAAATTTGACACACTTCCCAGTTTCCGATTGAGCCAAAATTTTACACGCATGTGTATATCACGTGACAATGCAATTTTATGATGACATGGAGCTGATCTGATAATGGAGCTGGCAGGTGGACATAGGAACTTTATAATGAAACGGCGCAACCCCATCGAGTGCTCGTATGATTCATCTTGCCGAGTACGTTGTGTCTAGATGGTATCCAGGGGCTGATGATGAAGCTGGAAGATGGCCACATTAACTCTATAATGAAACGACGCAGCCCCATCGAGTTTGGAATAATTTGATTCGTCTTGACTAGTACTTTATCTTTAGATTGTATCCAGGGTCTGACGATGGGGCTGGAAGGTGGCCACAGTATCTCTGTAATGAAACTACGCAACCCTATCGAGTTTATACTCGTTTGATTCGTCTTGAGGAGTACTTTGTTAAGTTATGATCATTTTATCTCTACAAAGTAATTTCGATGGTTTCACATCTGCTAGACGTCCCGTGACGTCTAGTTTTTTCAACCCTTTTATTGTCTCACTATTGGGCACGAGTCTCCTCTCATTGTGAGAGGGATTAAGGTTGTCCACCACGCTGGCCCAAAAGTGCGGGTTGACAGATTTCACAAGCCGTCGCATTTTCCTTACGATGAGATGTTTTTCTTCACCGAGCAGTAGGTAGGTAATAATTTACAAACAAATAATACACACATCATTTTGAAAAAAGTCAGAAGTGTGTGTCTTGCGAGGTTTGGGCCTAGGACTGCGACATAACTCGATAGCTTACTAGCTGTCTTTGCAGTCCTTGGTTTTACCTTCAGGGTTTCACTGCACTACGTTTAGATATAATTACTTTTATTTTTATTAAATTATATCGATAAAGGCAACGGTATATATAATATACACCGTAATTTATTACATACCAGCCAATGCCAGTTGGTCCGCCGCAGGCAGAACCAGTTTTTTTGGATATATCTAAGATTTTAATTTTAAGAACATTTTCGATCAAATCACTATTTCAAAAAAAAACTAATAAGCCATTCGACTACAAACAGACTCATCATCACTCACCTATTACAAAGAGTGCTTTTTCTACACATCGTTTTGTTTGCGTTGAAAAGGTTGAAACTTGAAACGATTATCTATATATTCACCTAAATTTTGCTGCTACGCATGCGTGAAACAAAACGTCAATAGTGTGTGTAGGCTGTATAGTTTTCACGCGGAGCTGAAAGTACTAGTTACAAGTTTTTTAGTATATTCTAATCGTCATCATTTAAATTTCAATATACAACGATGTAACAACTGATGTGATACCTATTTCGTACTTATGTGAATTTTATTATTATACTGCGGATTCCCATTTTATTGTACTTAGAAAATCGCGATAGGTACCTTCCACATCTAGTACTTATAATGTTCGCGTTTCATACATTATCTAGTGAAGTGTTTAGTAGGTAAGCCTTGACCTAAAGGTCTCAGATACCAGGTCGTTAAATTAAAAAAAAAACATACATTATCTAATTATCTGTGCTTACATTTGACACCTGTCAAATAAGAAATACAGCATGAGCGTAACGTAAATAAAATTGTGTTGTTGTTTATAGATAGTTTTCCTAAACTTAATTTTAGTATACTCATACGTATACTTTAAGTAAATTTAATATCTATATTGCTATAAAAATTTTGTGAAAACAAGAATGATGTAGAGCCTACATCTATAATGACTAAATTACACACAGGTTACTTTTGACTTTAGGAAGTATCATTTCATATAATAATTTTGATTCATGGCATTATTCAATATTAAGCATGACGGATTCCATACCATTTTTTGTGGATAGAGCTAAAGGTGGTCGAGCTTCTTGTAAAGGATGTAAATCTAACTGTTCAAGTGGAGAGTTGCGGTTAGCAAAATTAGTTGCAAGCCCCTATTCTGATGGTCAGTATATGAAATCATGGTACCACATAGATTGTTTTATGAATGTCTTACTCAAGCAAAGACCTGCCACAAAGCGTGTGGACTCTATTGATGATATTGGCAATTGGGAAAATATAAGCAAAGAAGACCAAGAATTTATTCTAAAGAAGCTCAATGAAATGGAAAAATTGTATGCAGATAAAAACAATGGTAAATATGTTGCTAAGGTTATAAAAAATGTATCTTTGCCAAAGCCTAGTTTGGATAAGAAACAAAATATAAGCAAGGAGTCTATGGTTACACAGCAGGAAGTTGATACAGATGACAACAAATTTTCTACATTTGCCAAATTGTGTAAAAAAATCTCTAGAGTAGATGCTTACACTGATAAAACTGCTATTGTCAATAATTTCTTTAGAAAAGGAACAGATGAAACCTCATTTAAAGGTGACTTAACTCTTTGGTGTAAGCTGCTGTTGCCTCAGGCAACAAAACGAGTTTATAATTTAAAAAGTAAACAATTGGTTAAATTGTTTTCAAGAATATTTTCTACAGATCATGATGATATGCTAACCCATTTGGAACAGGGAGATGTTGCGGAAACTATTTATTATTTCTTCCTGAAATCAAAAGTTATAGAACCAGCACAGGAAAGTACATTAACCATACAAAATATTGAAGAGTTTTTACATGGATTATCCAGAATGACGAAAGAAGAGGAACAAATATATCATTTCAAGAAAATTGTTAAAAAATGTACTGCTGGTGATGTGAAAATGCTTATAAGATTGATAAAACATGACCTGCGAATTAATGCTGGACCGAAACATATTTTAGAAGGAGTTCATCCCGACGCATATAGTGTCTTTCAAACATCTCGGGACCTTGATATGGTTCTAGATAGAATATTATCTGAAAGCACTATTAAACATAAGGATGCCATACAAAAAGGAGTTCAAGCCAAACTATCTATTATGACACCGATACTACCAATGTTGGCTGAAGCCTGTAAATCAGTAGAAATGGCCATGAAAAAATGTCCAAATGGAATGTTTTCAGAGATCAAATACGATGGTGAACGAGTACAAGTTCATAAAAAAGGGAATGAGTTTAAATATTTTTCAAGAGCTTTAAAACCAGTGATGTCTCATAAAGTTAGTCATTTTAAGGATTATTTACCTCTAGCATTTCCCAAAGGAACGGACTTAATTTTAGATGCTGAAGTACTAATGGTTGATGTTAACACTGGAAAACCATTGCCGTTTGGTACGTTAGGCATACATAAACAGTCCGAGTTTAAAGATGCACAAGTCTGTCTGTTTGTATTTGACTGTTTGTATTATAATGGTCAAGTGTTAATAGATTTGCCTATAAGAAAGAGAAGGCAAATATTGCATAACAATATGGTAGAAGTAACAAATCACATTATGTTTTCTGAACAAAAATTGATTGAAAAACCATCAGATCTAGCGAAAATGATTGCTGAGGTATGTATCAAGAAAAAATAAAGATTTCTATGACTTTATGTCTGGTTAAGTCCCATTATAGACATCTCACAGTTGAGAGACTGTTAAAACTTAACCTACATTGGGCTAGCTAAGTAAGCAGTCCGTATTATATATGTGAATTGTAAAAAAAAAAACAGCCTTTTATTAAATCACCCACATTTAAACTGAATTATAATGCTTTTTTTATACTATGCAGGGGGCAAACAAGAGGGTCCACAGGGGTTTGCGGTTAGGTAATTTTTTTTACGCCTTAACAAAAAAAAACCAGTATCTGCGGTTGTTTCATGCTAATCTAATGTGAAGGTGGTATTTCCCTTATCGAGCCGGCCCATTCATACTAGGATAAGCAAGACTACCACCAAAGGAATGTAACATAGTTCCAGTGGCCCGCCAATAAAGGTGGAGGGACGGCATACGGCGGGTTTCTTTAGTGGGTGAAGGCCCCACACTACCCTGTTCGTTGCGCCGAACGACGGGGTGTGCGGTTGGGAACATTTTTTCCCGACAACAAAAAAAAAAGAAAAAAAATAGGATAAGCAAGGCTCCACTGATACCAAATAATAGATTCTTATTTGTTAGAAATACTGATACTTTACCATTTTAGTGAAATAGTTTCTTATGTTCAACACTAATAGATACATCTAATTTGATATTTTTTATGCAATATTACAGGTTTTACAACTTGGATTAGAAGGCTTAGTACTTAAAGATTTGGAATCTACTTATGAACCAGGCAAGAGGCATTGGCTGAAGGTGAAGAAAGACTATTTGTTTGATGGAGCTATGGCGGATACAGCTGACCTTGTAGTCTTAGGGGCTTGGTTTGGTAAGTTCTAGCAAAGAGTTTGCTATCACCAGCTCTTTTTTCTATTCCACTACCTATTAGTGTCTAGCTTTGCATGGGTCTCTCAGAATGAGAGTGGTACTAGGTCATTGCCTACCACGCTGCCCCACTGCCACTCTTTAACTAAGTTTGTTTTCAAAAATAATATTACCCTAAATAACTTTTACGTGTCTAGTGAAAGGATTCGAAAGATGTTCAGCTTTCCCTTACCTTTTATGTATTAAGCCTTTAATACAAGTTGTGATGCGCGAGTGATGACACAGATATTGCTAGCGTTTATAGGCTGCATATTTGTGCTTGTTTGTCACCAAGAATATGTTATTTTTTAAATATGTATTACAGGCACTGGCAAAAAAGGTGGCATGATGTCAGTATTCCTGATGGGCTGTTTAGATGCCCGTAGGAATAAATGGGTTACTGTCACTAAAGTCCACACTGGCCACGATGACAGCACATTGGAAAAACTACAGAAAGAATTAGCCCCATTAATGGTGAAGATATCACGGGACAGTAATAAAGTACCGTCCTGGTTGGACTGTAATAAAGGAATGGTGCCTGATTTCATTGCTTCTGATCCTGAGAAACAACCAGTTTGGGAAATCACTGGTATGTAATTTTAAAAACTACGTACTACTCTTTGTTATTATATAAATTTAATCGTAAAAATAATTATGTGTTATCAAAGATAGAT
The DNA here is from genome assembly GCA_948253155.1 of Leucoma salicis. Lineage (NCBI taxonomy): Eukaryota > Metazoa > Arthropoda > Insecta > Lepidoptera > Erebidae > Leucoma > Leucoma salicis. The sequence continues at coordinate 8,979,726 of OX411814.1, forward strand.
GGCGCTGTAGTTTTTTTTTTAAAGCCTACACTCAGCACTAAGGAATAATCCTTGTATCACAGGGGACTTTACAAACATACTATTTCATGGACAAAAAGTACACCCAGACTCAGAACAACTATTTGTAGACACACAAAGAGTTGTCCTGTGTGGGAATCGAACCCAGAACACTCGGTGGGAAGCCGTTTACCTAATTACTTCTATACTAAGAATTATTTCGATTCGTGTTTTATGTATGTGGATTATATGTTTGTAAAATCCCTCGCGATCTTCGTACTTTTCCAATTATTATGGTAATAATTAAATGATTTGGCGGCAGCAATTCCGCGTTGTCCCAAATAAGCCGGTCGCCAATCGCTTTCAGATGGCTAGCTTGTTTGCAACCTTATCATTCTCATTCACTAGGATAAGTATATAAGATATCTCATAGAATTAGCCGAATCGTATGCTTAATTGCTACTGTCTAGGATAAAAACTAAGAAAGATTTATAATAAATTTTGCCTAATTGCCCAAAAAGATGACGTCAGTATTACTACCCTCTATGAGACAGTAAGTCGGCCGCCTTTCGCTACCTAGTGAATTTATATTTCTGCCATCACCACATCGTAATTCTCATGCAATTATTACAATCTAGAAGTGTAGAATACAAAGCACAGGGTCATTATGGCAGAAATTTACACATGTAATTCTGATGATCATGAAATGTACTTATATATTTTCCAGGGACCGAATTAACAAAGGCAAATCTACACACAGCTGATGGAATTTCAGTAAGATTTCCAAGAGTAACGAGAATAAGAAACGATAAGGACTGGAAAACAGCAACGAACTTAGAAGAACTGAAACATCTATATAAAACATCTAAAGAGAAAACAGATGTATCTCTTCTAAACAAATTAGCTGACGCTGCGAGTGATGAGCCATCAACTAAAAAGATCAAATTAAGTCCTTCTAAACACAGTCCAGTAAAAGCAAAAAAGAGTCCCAAAGCTGCTTCAATAGATAGCTTTCTTATTAAAAAGAAAGATAAAAGCAATAAAGCTACGCCAGATATTTCCCATAATACTTCATCAGATGTTGACATGACAGAAGATAGTAATATGAGTGTGGATGAAATTGATAGCAAGGAACTCTTGTTTTTACCAAAAAATCCTTTTCCAAATATATTCCATAACAAAAAGCTTGGATTCTATCCGGATTTTATAAGTTTCCCTGAAGATGAAAGGAAACATTTTGAGAGGCATTGGGTAGCGTATGGAGGTACAGTTGTGAAATCCATTCGCTCGTCAGATGTGGATATCCTACTGCATAATAACAAAGAAATTGAATATGAGAAAATGATAAAATTAGTAAGAAAAACACCTGATGGTGTAAAACATGTATACAAAGATTGGTTGATGAAATGTATAAATGATGTTACGATGTTTGATACAAATAAATTTCCCGTATATCTCGGAGTTTGAGTCTATGATATACAGTCGTTTAATCTACTTAAATGTGAAAATTTGTATATCGAGATTTTGTATATTTGTTACTCAATCACGCAAAATCGGCTGAATAGATTTGTATGAAATTTGGCCTCGATTAATACATAGTATACTTTTTATCCAGGAAAATGATAGTGGATAATTAATATTCCATAGAGTGAGGTGTTTATATTATATTGACCTAATTCTGCTCACTGTTCTGTTCACGCAGACGCTGTTGTGGGCTGCTCTACTCTATACTATTATAAAGCTGTTGCAGTGCTTTGTCTGTACATTTAAGATATTTGAGAAAAGTACTGTATTAGGCTTTATAGGCGTATCTGACCACAAAACAATTGCTTTTAGATTTTTTGTCTGTTTATCTGTTTGTTCGTTCGTGCATCACGCAAAAACTACTGAATGGATTTTGATTTTTTTTATTCGATAGCTCTTGATTAGACTTAAAAACTGGTATACATTTTATTCCGCTAGTACATCGGGAACCTGAGATATAAACTCAAAACTGGCTTTTGGCTGCGGCGGAGCCGCGGGCAAAGGCTGGTAATTTATAAGAATGAATTGTTTGTATTTTTAAATGATATACCTATGTTAATAAAAACGAGTTGTATTACTTGGATATATTTTATTTAAAGTAGATATTGGTTTGCTCACAGGTGCTCTATAAGTATCTTAAGGCTCTGAATACAAAACAATTTTCTTTTAAAATTTTTGTCCGTTTGCTTGTTCGGGTATGTCGCAAAAACTAGTGAACGGATTATAATAAAACTTTTTGATGTGAAACATCTAATGCGGAGGGAGGGTAAAATCGCCTGTTAGCGTGGCGACGCTTTTATTTTACTTGTCCCGTTCAAATTTTGCAAGTTAAATTTGACACACTTCCCGGTTTCCGATTGAGCTGAAATTTTACACGCATGTGTATATCGCGTGACAATGCAATATTATGATGACATGGAGCTGATCTGATGGAGCTGGAAGGTGGCCATAGGAACTCCGTTATAAAACGACATAACTCGCATCGAGTTTGGGTTCGTATGATTTGTCTTGACGAGTACTTTGTCTCTAGATGATATTCAGAGCCTGACGATGGAGCTGGAAGGTGACCACAGTAACTCTGTAATGAAACGACGCAACTATATCGAGTTTATACTCGTTTGATTCGTCTTGAGGAGAAGTCTCCTGTCAAGTTATGATCATTTTATTTCTACAAAATAATTTCGATGTTTTCACATCTGCTAGAGGTCCCGTGATGTCTAGTTTTGTTTGATAGCTTATGATTTGATTTAAAATTTTTACCCTACTATTATATCGGGAACCTGAGATCTAACCTAAAACACAGCTTTTGGCTGCGGCGCAACCGCCGGGACAGGTGAGTTTAATAAAAAAACTATGGTTGTCTGTAAAGTCAGTTACGGACGATAATAATTTTACGTGATAACGTCATAATGTGTTCTGAGAGTTTCACAAACAATGTCGCCATCTTACGGACCGCAGATGAACCACGTAGTCAGATTACTTTAGATACCGCCACCTATTTTTATGATTTAGCAACTCTGGGCGGATCGTGACTTTTTTGTGCGTGCGGCCAGCGTTCATCGATTTATAAGACGTTATCACACCACGTCAAAAATAAAATAAGTGAAAAAAATTACTCAAGATAAACCTTGCTATATTATAGCTATCTACTAGAGATGGGCCGAATGTGATTTTAACCGAATACGAACTTCGGCCGAACATTCGGTAAATATTTAGATATTTTTATATATATTTTTAGCATTTGACATGCTTAGCACTATACATTAAACACAAAGTGAAAAATGTGAAATCGAAAATAATCCTGCTCCTGACTGTTATTTTCGATTTCACATTTTTCACTTTGTGTTTAATTCGGTAAATATACAAAATTCGGCCGAATTTCGGTATGTGCTTTCTCGGGAGTAACAAGTCATATTCTGTGTATATTTTTTATGACAACGCCGTATAGCAATAAAAAACCAGTTAGTGTAAGGGTGACACCTTATTTCAAATTATTGGGTGTATTGATGAGATTGTGAAAAAAACTACTTCATTTATACAATTTAATTTATCCTATAATAATTATAGTTTAACAAACAACTGAACATGCTTAAGTAAATGACTTTCGAGTAGTGGTATATGTGTCTTATTTTGCATCTATGACAGATGTATATTTCTCTAAATTTTAGTATAAACCTTACCCTTTTCTTATACCGAATGTTCGGCATTTAAAACCGAACTTCGGCCGAACGCCGAAGTTCGGTTCAACCCACCGAAATTCGGTTAAACCGAATGTAAAATTAACTTCGGCCCATCCCTACTATCTACTATTTTTTTAGACCAATGAATTATGTATAGTAGGTAGGTAGTCTAAATTTTAAATAATTTTGATAACGTTAGACTATAGAAAGGTACCTACTCACAATAAGTAGTCCGTAAATCTCATTTATAGGACCAAACACGTAGTTTTAGACGATTAGCGTTTGAAATGGATACCTGGACGCTCGACTGTCGTAAAAGTGATTAATAAGGTTGGTCCATGAAATCAATTACGTTCTAACTAGGTCAGACCCGGGAGAATTTGCTTAGGTAAAAAATTATATGTTGTCGATTGGGATTCTCTCTGGACGTATAAATTGAAGTCCGAATACACAAAACTGCTAGTTGAGATTTAGATGAAACACGGGTACACACCTATTTATAATCTATACTAATATTATATAGAGATAAAGTTTGTGTGGTTGTAGGGGGTAATCTCTGGATCTACTGAACCGATTTTGAATATTTTTTTACTAATAGAAAGCCACGTTATTTGTGTCATAGGCTATATATTAACCCGATAAATTAAAATACTTTTTCGTGGTAGTCGGATTTGCAAAGTAAATCGGAGAAAAAACGTTCGAACGAAAACGTTTCTTACGAACGCTGCCTTAACGATGAGAGATATATGATTCAGTTCTAGAGAAAAGTTGTAGAGCTTGATAATGCCTACCAAAAAGTCAGCGATAACATAATTAAGTCTCACTTTTATATTTAAGTCCCAAAAAGTAGTTATTAATATTAGAAAAAACAATTTAAATCGGTAGGTCATGTTTATTGGTCATATTATCAACAATTATGAATTCTTATTAAAATAAGTTATCGTCTCAAGTGTTTATAACAAAAGCCTTTTCCCTTTAACGACGGAGACGGTTATTTTAAAAATGTTTACCGCCCAACGAAATGGGCACGGGTCAGCTAGTAGTAATATAAAATACTTTGGAAAATCCAAAACTGCGCGCCTCATAATCTACATTTTTCATTTCACAATAAAATTGATTATTTTTATAAGTAACTGATAATGTATTGGTCTTACTAAGTAGTTTTCAATAAATCACATAGATAGCGCTAATTTCAAAAGTACTAATGTGGGTTTCATGTCTCATACGCCATCTAGCGCTAATTTTAAGAAGTACTTCTATATTGGTCTATAGAAATAGTTCTCATGAAAGGCGCTGGTTTTAGTGTCGCGTCGAGCGTAAATATTCAGTATTTTTTTGTTTATTAATAACAATTAAACCACATCGAATCAGACCGTGAAAAGTAATAGGGCTCTATTCCTAGTAATACTCAAGTTAAAACAAAAAAAAAGACTCGATTAGTAAAGCATTTCGGTTGTTATCGTGTTAAAATACATTACCTACAACAAACGGACGTGCAATACAGATTTTTTTTTAAATAGTTTTTTAACTAGTTTAAATAACAAAAATGACATAAAAAATATCATGAGTGTCAAAAAAAGTGTTTTTTCTTGATATGTGTGTGTATATATTGTTTTACAAGTCCAATAAGTATGTAGATGCACGGAAGACATCTCGTTGCTCATTGCTTCCTATCGCCACATTAGCACGTGGGTATTCGGGCGAGGAGGTAAAACAACCCGATTACGTATCAATCACACTATGTATTTCCTCAACTACCGAATACACAAATGCGATGACTAATTGTTACTTCTAATGATCAGTAACTTAGAACTACGGACGTTCTGCAGAACACGTGGTGCTCGGGCGCGATGCAAACTAATAATGATGACCGCCACCCTGCGCTGCGCTCAGTATTTATATCAACCACACGTCAAAATGAAAGTGACGTTCCTCACACCTGACATAGTGAACGAATAATCGAATGACAACCACCCATATAGCACCAGTGTTCTGTATTACGTCAGAGTGAACATAATTTCGCTCTAGATTCACAATATTTTAGGACGTGCCGTCAAGTATATGATAAATAGAGGCATTTTAATTTTGAAAAATCAGTTGTTCTGTGTAAAACAGGAATAGTATCCCCACCTCAACGCTTCGCTTATGAGGCCTGCAATAGGGGGATAGTTAGGTAGATATTTTGAATGTGTTCATTTTCAACTTTTGTTAGGTATCGTAAAGTTTATGAAATTTATTGTTAATAATTTGGTTTTTATTTTTTCCTGACCCTTTTTCTGTCCCACTATTGAGTCTGTTTTCGTGGTGAGAGGGATTAGGACACCACGCTGGCCCATTTCTGATTTGTAAACTTTGGGTTGGAAATCTCTCAGGCATGCAGGATTCCTGACGATATTTTCCCTTACAGAGTAGTGATAATTTGTAACAGCAGTGATAGCTTACCGGTAAAACCAAGACTTATTGACTTCGATCCCCAGTCTAAGTCCAGACCTCGTACGGAACACACTTCTGACTATTCGAGATTTTTCGAAATTATGTAAGTACTAGCCTTTGCGCCGCGGCTTCGCCGCAGCCAAAAGCTAGTTTTTCGGTTATATCTCAAGTTACCGATATAGTAGCGGGATAAAATACATTTTGGTATACATACCAGTTTTTAATTCTAATCAAGGCCTTTCAAATAAAAACAGTTGCATCAAAATCCGTCCAGTAGTTTCTGCGTGATGCGCGAACAAACAAACAGATAGACAGACAAACAGATAAAAATTCTAAAAAAAATTGTTTTGGGCTTAGACACGCCTATATAATATAGCCTAATACAGACATTTTTTCTCAAATATCTTGAATGTACAGACACAGCTCTGTTACAGTTTTATAAAAGTATTCTAAAAAGATCTAGTTTAAATAATTTTCTAGTTTTTCGGCTATATCTCAGGTTCCCGATATAATAGCGAGATAAAATGTATACCAGTTTTTAAGTCTAATCAAGGCCTTTCAAATAAAAACAGTTGCATCAAAATCCGTATAGTAGTTTCTGCGTGATGCGCGAACACACAAACAGGTAAACAGACAAAAATTCTATAAAAAAATGTTTTGGGCTTAGACACGTCTATATAGCCTATTACCTACAGTCATTTTTTCTCAAATATCTTGAATGTACAGACGCAGCTCTGTTACAGTTTTATAATAGTATAGATATATGTATTTCTTTTCATTTATTGGGGAATAATTATATTAAATTGCATTATGGAACCAGTTTATTTAAAATCGTCTATTTTCCTATGAATTTATAATTACTAAAAAAAATTACTGTACAGAAAGCTAATTATTTAGATACCTATGGGCCTCGTGGCGTAGTCGGTAGTGTAACTGACTTCCGTGCACGAGGTCGTGGGTTCGATTTCCACTCAGGACAATTATTTGTGTGATGAACACAGATATTTGTACTGTGTCTGTCATAAAGATAATAAGGTAGGGAGGAGGACACTGATCCAAGAGGAAAATTATGATGACTGCTTGTGTTGACTGCGGGTTCTTATGTCTCGAGTCAACTGAATGATGGATGTTTTGTTGCATATATTATGTCCTGATAGGGACGTAATTCCCGCGCATCAGTTTATTATCAGGAATATGAAGTAAATTATGTTTGAGCTTTTAGGCTAAAAACGATCAGACTGAATTTTTTCATTAAGGTGAGCTGGAAGATTTTCTAAAATATAAAATAAAAACATCTTCTGTAATGGACTGGCATATTTACTGATAGAACATAATATCAAAAAGATGACATCCCGTCTTTTTGGATCGACTAATTTACTGGCATCTTTTTTAAATCGGCATAACAGGGCTGTTTATTTGTCATTTGTTGTTCGACTAGGATCACTTATATGATTTTTGTATCATCTAAAGCCTTAATATTCCCTACTTTAAAAAAATTATATAACCATCAACACTTTAAAAACAGCTATTTTGACTGAATCACGTTACAAAAACGAAATAGCACAAAATTATCCCTTGTCACTTGATAAATTTCGATGGAAAGGCAAGGGTATCGGTAAGAAATCAAATAAGGAGAATAGTTAAGGAGATTTGGAATGTTTAGTTGAAGTGGAGATTGGGTGTCACCATTAGGTGACTGTGATAGCTTAGCGGCCTAGAGCACTTCCCGGATTGAAAGGGACGCAGTTTCGAATCCTGCTTGTAGTAAATTTCACTTTCAAAAATAATTTGATCTTATTTATTCACAGCTGAGCATGCCAAGTGCTAAAATAACTAAATCTGCCGATGAATGGAATCAATGCACAGCATGTTTGAAATTGGTGGGATGGCAGCTGTGTAGGATGTCTGCTCCAGAATTATTGTAATATGATTGGTAATATCTGTATTTACCCCGTAAGTACAGTATATCGTATATTCTATCTTTTACCTATAGGTAAGGGGTGAATTCGAGAATATATTTTATTTTTTATAACACAAAAAATATGCTTTAGATTCTATAATTTGAATTGATATCCGATTAGTTTTTTTTGATAAAGTAATGTCTATTGTATACCTATTCATCGTTAAGTGATGTTGATTTTGTAAATATACAATATTGTGCCTAATTTGTGGTATTTTTTTCTTTACTATCCGGTGTTACCCCACTCTCCCCTACTTATACAAGAGTAATTTCTAAAAGGTTTTAGGTTATATCTTTGGTTCCCGATATAGTAGTTTGTTAGAGATTGGCGCAAAAACTATTGAACGGATTTTGTTGAAACTTTTGTTTGATAGATCTTGGTTAGACTTAAAAACTGGTACCTATACGTTGATATGATCCCCCTACTACAACGGGAACCTGATAGATGTATAACCTAAAAAGCTTTTTTGCTGGGGCGGAGCCGCTGGCAAAGACTAGTATGTAGGTATATATACATGTGTGCGTGCAGAGCGCTATTGCTCGAACCGAGGTTTTCGTACAAACTACTGGATATTAATTTGTAACATTTCGCGGCCCATTTCACATAATGTCGTTAGTTTGTGGTGCGATTCAGCTACCCTGATTAACGTAAAGTGTTCAATTCAATTAAATGCTAATTGAAATTCAACACTGTGGCCTTTGTGTATATTTATTTAGTTTATAATCCTCCCTGATATTGGACATTAATAAAGTATAACAGACCATAGAGATTTTCTTTTGTAGATGTAAAACCTAGTGGTAAGGTCAAGTACTGCAAAAACAAGGATAATGTGTTCGATTCCCCGTCAGAAATCGAGATCGCATAAGGCACACTCTTCATTTTTCCAAATCACTTTCACTGGGCCATCATTAGCAATCGTGGTGTAAAAAGCACATGTCATGTTGGCTCGAAAGTTAGTTAAGTACCTAAATTATTATTTCAATACTACTATAGGTAAGGTTTAGACCTGGTTATGATCTTGATAAGTAGTTATTTGCTAAGATCATTCATTACACTCACATGAGTAGTGTCGACATAGAGATATCTTTTCTTATAGGTACTTAATAGAAATATTGTGGCTAAATCCCCGCCATTATCAGCTTCTCTCTATCATACTTCTTCCCCTAAGTAGGTACCTTAACATGATTAGGGTATAATAGGACTGATATACTAACAGGTTCTTTGTCCCATGAATCATATTTGATACATAACAATTAAATTTCTAGTGTGTCTACAAACGGACAGGGAATGGGCTAATGTAAACTTCCTTCTAATAAACCTACCTTACCTACCTACCTCACTGTACCTTTTTATACCATTTTTTTACAATAGGCTCCTTGACGCAGGCCGTATAAAACAAGTTGCAACCCTTGTTATTTATACATAAAAAGCTATAAAAAGCTTAACCCTATTATTACTGCGATATTTTTGGGGGTGTTATTGCTTACTATTCTCAGTCATAAAGAGAGAAACTTAGGAAAGGCAGTTTTAGTGTCTAAATCCTACAATTTACATTGAATATTTTATAAATGTTCACAAAGGTCACGCTATACCGACAGTTGAACTTCTACAGATTACTTTTCCTAGTTATTGTGCAGTTTGAAACTAATGAGAGAAACCAGGTTATACCATAAGAATATTTATTGCTATAATATACTTTAATATGTGATATATAATAATAATGTCCTTTATTTCAGACTTAGTCCATATTTTGTTAGTAATACATAAGAAACCTTAAAAACTATGTTATTAATGTATGATATGATTAGGTTGGTACCCATTTGGGTAGATAGCTAAGTAGGAACCTTATTTTTTGTTAAGACGGGAAAAATTTATCTAACCGCACACCCCGTCGTTCGAGACAACGAACAGGATAGTGTGGAGGCCCCTACTCACTAAATAAACCCGCCGTGTGCCGTCTCCGCCTGTATGTGTGACTGGAAATGTGTGACATTACTTGAGTGGTAACTAAGTAGGAACCTGCATCTTATAAATTGCCAAGTAATGTTGGCGAATTAAATTATAAGAGATATTCTGACAAAGGAACATGAGTCTTGACTGGCCTGACTGATGGTAGGTAGAAGCCGTTGCAGAAATAGCTACCTCTGAGAAAATTATCATTAGGTACGGGATGGGATAAGACCGGTTATCTGCCCCTACAATCAAAAGCCATTTCATAATTTACGATTGTTTAAATTGAACAGACGTACCAATCTGTTCGGGTTCAGAACAAGTATTTTCACTTAGTACCAAAGTACTATCAGTGAGATATCGTATCGAGTTCTTTCTTTTCTTGCAGTAATAGTAGTGCTTATTTATCTTAGTTACTTCATACGACACCTGCGGGACTCAATGTGGTGGCAACATAAAATATTTTTTCCGTTAACACTCAAACTGCAAAAAAATAACAAAATATGTTTGATCTGTATTTATCACTTGACATGCTCAGCTACTTTAAAGAACAAATTATATGTGAAATGTGGAAAAAGAGAACTTTAATCGAACCTGCGTCCCTTCCAATCCGGGGAAGTACTCTAACCGCTAAGCCATCGCACTGGACTTACTGGTCAGTTTACAGTCAGGCTTAGCGGTTAGAGCACTTCCCCGGATTGGAAGGGACGTAGGTTCGATTTCCGCTCGCACTAAAGTTCTCTTTTTCCACATTTCACAAATAATTTGTTTTTTATAACAAAATATTGTAAGCTCCGTAATTCAAGAAGTTTTAACGGTGCGGCGAAACTAATTGCTATGTAGGTCTAATCAGAGGAGTCGGTGCATATTTGAAAATCTAGTTAATCCTCATTATAATGTTCAGTGGTTTGGAAATTTGCTTTATATAAGAGGAAACATAATAGGCTTTATGTAACTCGAGTTTCAAGTAAATTACAGAGGAACAGAGAGCTCGACGATAGCGGAAGAATACTTTAATGCCGCTCCAATGTTGCTTTATATTGAATTAAAATTGAAAAATATAGCCGTTGTAAGATGTCGTACTTACTAAACAAGCAAAAATTTAATTTCGACTCAAAGGGAACAAAGAAGAGCGAAAAATGAATATTAATAATGCTTTTAGATTCATGTAATTGCGTTTCCAAAAGATTATGGCTAGCGTTTTTTTTATACCACGGAAGTGGCAAAAGTAAAAACGGCTTACCTGATAAGCGGTTACCGTAGCCTACAGACTCCAGCAGCACCAGAGCCATCAATCGCGCATCGCCAACTTTAAGGAAAGGGATAGGTAGTGGAGTGGAGGAATTAATGGATGGGAAGGATAATAAGGAGAGGATAGGGAGGGGCTTGAGGCTAACCCTTGTTTATCACTATTAAAATGACAATATACATTTATATACAACTTTAAGAGTTGTTATAGTGACGATCAAAATGCAAAAAGTATTCCACGAGAAACTAATAGTAAAAATGTATAATTAATGCCAAGCTTTTTTGTTGAGGCGAGACAATAATATATGTGTGTGTCTGATCACACACCCTGTCATCCCCTGTCTGGCTCTCTGCCTATATTGTTACTACCTAAAAACACAGATTTTTTCTTTGTAATAGTTATAGTACATTTATGGAGGTTAGAAGTAAGCAGGACTAACTCAGTGTATTGAAAAGTGTCCACTGAAAGGGAGCCAATTAAGGTGGCGCCACAGTAGCAAGTGGAAAGATTTTAAAAACAGCGCCATAAACTATTAGAGTGGGATAGGTACTAAATTAAGAAGGAAAGAAACACTTACGCTTTGTTGCGGCGCATTTTATATTTACTAAATTACATTTGACTACGTAAATAGTTGAGATTTTAAATACTGCATATTTTTTAACGGGGGCCATTTAAGGTGGCGCCACAGTAGCAAGTGGAAAGATTTTAAAAACAGCGCCATAATAACTTGCTGTTTACAGGTGGACACTTTTTCAACTTTTCGCCTATACAAGACGGTCCTCCTTACTACTACCATCCATGAGGACATTACTCTCAAGTAAAGATAACGATATACTGCGCTCCCAAGTTTAAGCAATTTAAACATGATTTCGTGACATATTACGTTCGTACTATCAGAATGAATTTTAATCAAACCTTTCAGATGAAATACCTATCAAAAGCAACAAGAAAAGCAGTCTGAAGACCACACAACTTTCATATCAATCTATATGAGTCAATCTATATAATGTATTATCTAACCTATACAAGTCTCTTGTCTCACTTGTCTGTACATTGAAGATATTTAAATTATTACTAGCCTTAGCCCGCGCAGCCAAAAGCTTGATTTTCGGTTATATCTCAGGTTGCCGATATAGTCACGGGATAAAATGTATACCTGTTGTTAAGTCTAATCAAGTGCTACCAAATAAAAACAAACAACAAAACAGTTGCATCAAAATCTGTTCATTAACAACATCCACTGCGATCGCCAACCCCAGGCGGGTTGGCGATCGCAGTAATGCCGTAATCGCCAAGCGTGGCGATTACGGCATTATCCCCCATAACGGGACCGCTCGTTGTGGCGTTCTCTTGGGGAGGCCTATGTCCAGCAGTGGGCGTTGAAAGGCTGATAGATGGATGGATGGATTGTATATAAAACCCTATTTTATAATTAACAAAATTCAAAATGAAGTAGATATAATAAGATTTATCCGAATACCCTAATTCAAATACGAAGTAATTGCAAGTTGTATTACATAGACAAATATCTTCAAATATCTATACTTGATAGAACATGTAAAGTGTAAGGCTTCTTGTAGTTCCCGATGTAAGAGGAACATGCCACATGCCGGTATAATAATAATTGAGATCGAGAATTGCGAAATACGAGTCATTGTGTCCAGCCCAGCTGGTGTATCAATGTCGAAGATACAATGTCCTTTTGTTTGGGGTATGTGTTATAGAATTTGTACAAGCTTTATTACTTATATGTAGTCACACTTTGCAATATTCTTCACATATATTGTGTATTTATCCACACATTTGATATTCATTAATGTTTTAGCTTCACGTCATATTGCTTTAACTTTTAGGACTTCACTGCTTGTAATCCTAATACTATAAATGAGTACTTATGTAAGATTGTTTCTTAGATGTATGGATGACATTTGAAACACAAATATGTATTTACTTTGTATCCTGGATTGTATAGAATATGTTTTTTTATAAGATGGTAAGCGGTTAGCCTATAGATGCTAGCAACACCAGAGGCACAGCTCGCACGTCGCTTACTTAAAGGAGAGCATTTTTTTATACTACGTGAGTGGCAAACAATCATTTGGGCCATCTGATGGTAACCGTAGCCTATAGAGGCTAGCAATACCAGAGGCATCGAGAGGATAGGAAAGATAATAAGAAGAGGATATGGAGGGGGCTTGGGCTTCCGGCGCTCTCACTGACCATATGAAACACAACGGGTGGAGTACCTATCGTTGTTTCACACTGATATTTTGTGAGAGGGTGGTACTTCCTCGATCGAGCCGGCCCATTCAGGGATAAGCAAGGCTCTACCACGTGTATGAAGAGAATTATGAAAGTTGAAGGAGCAGGAGATGTATGATTAGCTTAACTTGGCACTCTGTTCTCTCTGCCTACCTCACAAGAGAGATGGCGTGATAATAAGTATGTTCGTACTATTGCACTATATATTGCCGTTAATTGCACCCGGGCTAAAGTGCTCATATTCATTGTCATGAATATATAACCTAACAATTGGTCGTTTCACCAACTGATATCTGGGAACACGCTTATAGGGGCTAGTTAATGACGCGAAGAGTCGTTAGTGTTTTATAACTGTGCAATTTAAACAGGTCCGAAAATGAACCCCAGAATATTGTAGTTAAAGCTTGCGAATTTTTTTACTGCTGCTATTAAGCTGGTGTTTCACGAGCTTATGGTATCAATAAATAAGTAGACTGTATTCTACTGCTGGAGATTGGCCACTCCTAACTAACAACACAATATCTCATTCTCGGCTTTTTTTATTGCTAATGGTTGCAGACAAGCCACGGCCCACCTGATGGTAAATGGTAACCGTCGCTCATGGACTCAACTATACCCAGAGTTTCATTTCTAAGATATGAAATGAAAGAATAAACCTTAAACACAAAGTGAAACATTTGAAATCTAAAATAACAGTCACGAGCAGGATTCGAACCTGCATCTCCTGGATACCGTCCAGATGCTTTGCCAATTCAGCCATCGTGACCCTTGCTCTTGACTGCTAATTTTGATAACACATTCATACTTAACGTCTTTGGGTGACGCCTGCGCCATCTGTCGGAAGTATTTTCATACATTATACCGCGACTGAGGGAATACCGCAGGAGTGGGCAGCAGCACTCCTTCAATATTAACAACATCCACTGCGATCGCCAACCCGCCTGCCAAGCGTGGCGATTACGGCACTATCCCCCATTCTTGGGGAGGCCTATGTCCAGCAGTGGACGTTAAAAGGATGATGGATGGATGGAATTTTGCTATTAGTGACGATGTTTGAGGCGGGATTGTGTAGTGTCTAATAATTGATAAGTTAAAGTTACCTTATACTACTGCTGGCAAATTTTAACTTACAAGTAATCGTCTATATGAAATACCCGAGAACAACCTCTACATGGTAAGCTTTCTTTTTCTGCAGACATGCGAGTAGTTTCATTGAACTATTTTTGTTACGGCAACTTACTTGAGACGTTTCAACTTAGTCAATTTCGTGAAACATGTGGGTGTATAATCTAAAATTTAACAACAATGTAAACAAACAGCTCCCTTCTGTTAAACTAATGAAGCATAAAATTTAATAGGTAAAAGTTTCAATTTAGTGTCCTTCGCTCTCTCATATGTAGGTACTCTAACAGCAGTATGTTACCTAAAAGTTGGTAATATCATTACAATTCAAAATTTAAAACCTAAAGAGCAAATTGTAATAAAACTGGTAAAATGTTTATTTCCTTGTATATTTATTATTTAGGTGTTTCGATATAATTTGTAATACGCAGGCAAATTCAATATTAAGTCGGATCGTTTTTAGTCTTATAAATTCCAATTGGGACAAAATTATGTTTATAGAGTTGCAAGTTATTAAATTCATGACCCACAAATAGGGCAACCAATAACTGTCAATATTTGTGGTTTTAAATTTTGTATACATTGTTGTCCTGAGCCCAGAATATTTCCTACAGGTTAGCTATTTTTGTATAAGGAAAATTAATTTAGTGACGTATTTGTATTCCATTGATTGATATTAAATTTTGTGAGAAATTCTAGTAAAATAACATACCTAATTTTCCTCTTGATCTTATAAAAATAAGGTTATTTTAAATATATTAAGGAAAAATATATAGCCGTGTGGGGCCGGCTTTAGAATTGTCCTAACCCCCTCTACATCCATGGGATTCGTAAGAGCCGACTGAGGGAATACCGGGGGAGTGGACAGCAGCACTCCTTCGAGTATTAACAACATCCACTGCGATCACCAACCTGCCTGCCAAGCGTGGCGATTACGGCACCATCCCCCATTCTTGGGGAGGCCTATGTCCAGCAGAGGACTTTAAAAGGCTGATGGATGGATGATGGATGGATGGATAAGAAAAAAATATTATAACTATTGGTAGGTTTTTTATTTTTGTTGTGTTTTTTATTGCTAGTACGATAAAAATTTGGCTATAAGAGTTACTAACGACTTATTATAATGTTAGGGAAATTCCACAATAGATAGTTTATTTCAGAACCTACATGTGACTAGATTAAGAAGTGAACAGTTGCCTGATGAAAGTAGCAATCAAGCGATAGTCTTGTATGTTATTCCTTAACGAGTCAATCCCTTAGCAGTTAGGATCGTTGAACTACGAATTATTTTTGTTGCAACAGAGATTCCACAGATTAGTTGCCACGGGTGGCAAAATGAATCGAACTAATCTATGGATATGGATATATAGCAATATTGCAGGCAGCGTTAAACATGCCTAACAACACTGAAAGCGCTTGTAGACTGCGAATCGTGGGTTTCCTTTTAAATTTTCAACAGCTATACTCCTAATACTGAAATACCTACACAGCTCTTTGTGTGTGCAAAAACAAATTAATTATTTATATCCGCGTGGAACTCTTCTCGTTCAAATGAACTGGGAATGTTTGCATACTTTGAATATTACCCTTAAAACATACAAAGTAATTTACATTTTGTCATAAAATTTAATGAACATTCAGGTCTCTCGAAAATGACATTTTGATAACAGAAAGCAGACTTTGCTTTCGTATTTAAAGTTGACGAAAAATATAAATGTTTTATGTATACTTTATGTTTTAGTATCTATTTCATAATGGATACTGTTGCTGGTATATTTACTTACCTACGTATTTTTCATTTGCCGATTTCCGTGACGAGTGTTATGGTTACGGAAAGGAATTACTTCCATAATTGGGGAATATATTAATCCTGACTAGATCTGTAAGTATTGGAATACATTTTTATTTATGTATTTTTTAAACCAAATAAATGGATTGATTGTGGTCATATCTTACATTTATTTTTAAATTTCCTTTTTAAATCTGTTTATCCCTACTTAATGACCTTTAGTTTTATTCCAAGTTATTAACGTATCCTGACTATAATAAAGCTGTAAATGAGCTGTCTATACATTTAAGATACTTTGGAAAATCCAAAACTGCACGCCTCATAATCTTCATTTTTCACAATAAAATTGATTATTTGATAAGTAACTATAATGTATTGGTCTTACTAAGTAGTTTTCAATAAATTACATAGATAGCGCTAATTTCAAAAAGTACTAATGTGGGTGTCATGTCTTATACGCCATCTAGCGCTAATTTTAAGAAGTACTTCTATATTGGTCTACCTCTCAGGGCTCTGTCATTTTGCAAGGTGCCATCTGGCAATTAGTAAGTGCAACAATCCCTGAGTTTACATATATACCCGCATAAGTGCATGCATATATATATAAAACATGCACTACATATCATAAATAACATGTAAATGTAAAATTGCATAATTTATTAACCTGTAAGGAAACAAAAAGACATCACCAGCTTCCTTACAAAAAGAGCAATATTGTGGCTCTATATATACAACAGCAACTGAATACAATGATATCGACATCTAAAATTGCCACTAGCGACATCTAGGGCTGCATTTGTCAATATCTCTTTTACTTTAAAACAGCGACATCTATCAATAGAAAATTGCAACTTTGGATAATATTATACGACTTATTTAAAATTCAATGAGTTCAACAAGAAATCTCTAAACCATTTATCTTCCTAACTTGGTTGCCTTATAATTTTATACTTTGTTCTAAGTGAAAACACCGTGACGCCAAGGCCACGCAAATAAAAATGTGGAATGTAAAATATGTTTTTTTCGTGTTTTATAACGTTGGTGTGTTATTATTTAAGTGTGTTTAGTGTTTTTAATTATTGTTATGGATAAAATAGTTATTATACTTGACAAATATCATCAGTTCTTCAAACAAAGGCATAAACTTTCTTTTAACAAAAAACAATGTACCAGGCGGGCGAACGGCGTTCTGTTGACGATAGTAAAACCACCGGTGGCAACATTTCTTTTTTAGGTATTTTGTCTGTTTGTTTGTTTGCGTATCACGCAAAAACTATTGAACGGATTTTGATGCTACTTTTTTATTTGATAGCTCTTGATTAGACTTAAAAATAAATGGTTGTCTGTAAAGTCGGTTTACGAACGATAGTTTAACCGTTTAACGTGACAACGTCATAACAAAATATTGATGAAATGATTGCATACTTTAATGAATAAAATTGGATGCGGCACAAGCGTACAATGAGCGTAACGGGACAATGAGCGTAACGGGACAATGAGCGTAACGGGACAATGAGCGTAAGGGGACAATGAGCGTAACGGAACAATGAGCGTAATGGGACAATGAGTCATCGTTTTTCGTGCGTGCAGCCGGCGTTCATCGATTTATTAGACGTTGTCACGTTAAAAACTGGCATACGTTGATATGATCCCGCTACTACAACAGGAACCTGATATATGAACCTACAAACTAGGTTCTGGCTGTGGCAGATCTGCGGCTTTACTTGGTCAATATAACTGAAGCATATTATGATAGGTTGGTTGTATATTTAAGTACTATGTGGTTGCTTGCTGAATGTGGAGGGAGGGTAAAATCGGGTATTACCGTGGCGACGCTTTTATTTTAATTGTCCCGTTCAAATCTTGCAAGTTAAATTGGACGCACTTCCCGGTTTCCGATTGAGCTGAAATTTTACACGTATATGTATATCACGTGACAATGCAATATTATGATGACATTGAGCTGATCTGATGATGGAACTGGAAGGTGGACATAGGAACTCTATAATGAAATGGCGCAACCCTATTGAGTTTGAACTCGTTTGATTGATCTTGATGAGTACTTTGTCTTTAGATGGTATCCAGGGTCTAATGATGAAGCTGGAAGGTGGCCGCAGTAACTCTACAATGAAACGACGCAACCCCATCGAGTTTGGACTCGTTTGATTCGTCTTGACGAGTTCTTTGTCTTTTGATGGTATCCAGGGTCTGATGATGAAGCTAGAAGGTGGCCGTCGGAACTCCATTATAAAACGACATAACCATATCGAATATGGGCTCGTACGATTCGTCTTGATCAGTACTTTGTCTCTAGATGGTATCCAGGGTCTGATGATGGAGCTGGAAAGTGGCCACAGTAACACTGTAATAAAACGACGCAACCTCATCGAGTATGGGCTCGTACGATTCGTCTTGACCAGTATTTTGTCTCTAGATAGTATTCAGGGTCTGATGATGTAGCTGGAAGGTCGCCATGGGTACTCGGCAATTAAGCATCGCAACCCATCGATTTAGGACTAGTTTGAGTTATCTTGAATAGTACCATAGTCCTAGATGATATTCAGGGTCTGATGATGCATCCGGATGGCCATGGGCACTATGCTATAAAAGGCTGTAATCTCATCAACTTTGGAATCGTTTGATTCATTCTGATGATGATTATTTATGTCCATTTCTGTTATTTTACACATGTCATAATTTTATACAAGAACACTGAAAAAGTTATGATCATTTTATTTCTACAAAATAATTTCGATGTTTTCACATTTAATAGACGTCCCACTACGTCTATTTTTTATATCTATAAAGATAAATAACTGCCGTATAAACACTGGTGGTAAATGTACTCGTAGCAAATACTGTTATCATTAACAGTAGTTTGCAACAAGAATAGTTGCAATCAGCAACAAACTTCTTAAATATTTAGATATTTTTATATATATTTTTAGCATTTGACATGCTTAGCACTATACATTAAACTAAATTTCACATTTTTCACTTTGTGTTTAAACTTCTTAAAATAAATGTCCCCAGTTCAAAGGAAATAATTACATTCGCTACTCTGTATTCTGTAAACTTTCGATAAAACACACAACAACGGCATACAACAGTCTATTCGGCCAGTATTTGTTCAACCGTAACATAGTCAAAATTCGTACATAATAGCCTTCAGCAATAGCCGCGGTAACACACATGTTTAAAATTTATTATTAACTGCGTGAGATCCCTTCGTTGGATGTTTGCTTAACTTGATGACAAGATGAAATATTAATTACTGACTTATGTGTAGACAGCTAGTATATTCAGCAGTAGGTATAATGCTTTTGTTTTAATTACTAATAAACATTGTTTATGCTTCGAATAGTAATTCATTGTTATGTTCCGTTCTTTCGACGTCAAACTGTAATACAAGTGACACAGACAAAACACTGAATAACTATTCAGAAGTTATACAACGATTAGTAAGGGAGTAAATTGCACGTCTCATAAGCGAAGCGTTGAGGTGGGTATTACTCTCGTTTTATGCAGAACAACTGATTTTTTAAACTTAAAATGTCTCTATTGAACGCATCATAAGCGAAGCGTTGAGGTGTGTTCTACTCTCGTTTTACACGCAACAACTGACTTTTCAAACTTAAAATGTCTCTAGTTATCATATATTGCACTTGTAAAATAATATCTACACACACATATAAAGAACAAACACTATTTTTAACACACATGATATTTTGATGTCATTTTTGTTATTTAACCTAGTTAAAAAACTGTTTGAAAAAAATCTGGCTTGGACGTCCGTGAGTTGTAGGTAATGTATGTTAACACGATAACGACCAAAATACTTTACTAATCGAGTCTTTTTTTGTCGTTTACGAATTATTATGATTAGGAATAGGGCCCTATTACTTTTCACGTTCCGATTCGATGTGGTTTAATTGTTATTAAATAAACAGAAAAAATAACTGAATATTTACGGCATTTACGCTCGACGCGACAATAAAACCAGCGCCTTTCATGAGAACTACCTTTTTACGTACGCATAGCCACCGGTGGTTTTACTATCGTCCGTCAACAGAACGCCGTTCGCCCGGCCGGTACATTGTTTTTGTTAAAAGAAAGTTCTTACCTTTGCTTGACGAACTGATGATATTTGTCAAGTATAATAACTATTTTATCCATAACAATAATTAAAAACACTAAACACACTTAAATAATAACACACCAACGTTATAAAACACGAAAAAAAAACATATTTACGTTCCAGAATTTTTACGACACTGAAATGTCAACCTTGACGTAATGACGTTTCGGTTCATTTTGACGGCCGGGTGCAAGCGATTTTACAACTTGATTTTACGAGGATAAAAGTACAATATATGATAAATAGAGACATTTTAAGTTTGAAAAATCAGTTGTGCCGTGCAAAACGGGAGTAGAACCCACCTCAACGCTTCGCTTATGAGGCGTGCAACACTAAACACACGTAAATAATAACATACCAACGTTATAAAACACGAAAAAAGCATATTTTACATTCCACAATTTTTTTTGCGTGGCATTGACGTGCGCCGCGCGGCCCGGAACTGAGTGAGAGGTAGACCAATATAGAAGTACTTCTTAAAATTAGCGCTAGATGGCGTATGAGACATGAAACCCACATTAGTACTTTTTGAAATTAGTGCAATCTATGTGATTTATAGAAAACTACTTAGTAAGACCAATACATTATTAGTTACTTATCAAATAATTAATTTTATTGTTAAAAATGAAGATTATGAGGCGTGAACTTTTGGATTTTCCAAAGTATTTTTAATTCATTTACTAATGTCATTTTTCATCTTGAAAATTCAGTGGTGAATAATACTTTGTTATTTTTTTTGATTCGGTGCAGTTGCATTAAAACCATTCAGTAGTTTCGTAATGTGCAGAGATAATTATTCGACTAGTCATACTACTACGATCTACTCATACAATTGAATAATTAATATAATATTTTATTAAGCGAAAAAATAATAAAACCCTATTTTTTTCGCTAATGATGGCAGACGAACCACGGCCCACCTGATGGTAAGTGGTAACTATCGCTCATGGACTCAACTATACCGAGAGTACTGTCAAACCGCTGCGCACCATTTCATTTCTAAGATATGAAATGCTATCTTTTGCTACAGGCAAAACACACTGACGTGGTGGTACCAACCCGTTCGGGGCCGATAGCAAGTGAGTCTCTCACTTGGTACCCAGCCCTACCACCAATAATGCAATGGGTGATAATTGTTTACTTCCCTTAGTTGCCTTGTACGACACCCGCAGGAAAAGATGGGATGGTGACACTTGTATTCTTAATCCGTCAAAATAAACCCATTCATGGAAACACACCATACCTTCTATATGTTATTGTTATACAAAAAACAACTAAGAATACAATCTCATCGCCTAGGCATAGTTTCCCAACACTATTGTCTATATCCACACAACGATTTGCTGCTTAAATGAAAATTCTATTAGCCTAGGTGGGCCCTGGAATTCCAACGTTATTACTCCGGGCTGCTGTTGCTTGGCGAACGCAAATATGCCGGCTCAGCAGTATCAAATATTTATAAGAGATTCCCGTTTACGTTTGCATATGCGATACACATAGTGAACCAACATTATTTTAAATTGGCGAACTATATTTTAAAAGACTGCGTCGCAATTTTCTTATGGCTTTCGTGAGAAGGAGAGAATATTTCTAAGGGTTCGAACGTAGAATATTAATAGCGACGGTTGCAACAATCTTTAATATTCTATTTTAATTTTATGCTTTCTGTCGAAATAATATTTCCACAACGCTTATTTCTTGATTAAAAATCATTTCTTCGTCGTAATCGTGTTATATCACTGAAGTAATGTAACACAGTTCCATTGGTCCACCAAAGGTGGAGAGAGGGCATACAGTGTCTTTTTTTTTTAAAGACAGCACCCTGCACTAATTAATAATCCTTGTGTCGTGGGGGACTTTACAAACTGTAACACAGTTTCAGTGGTCCACCAATACAGGCAGAGAGAGGGCACACAGTGCCTTTTTTTTAAAGACAGCACCTTGCACTAAGTAATAATCCTTGTGTCGCGAGGGACTTATAATTTCACGGACAAAAAGTAAGACTCAGAACAACCATTTGTGAATCACACAAAGAGTTGTCCTGTGTGGGAATCGAACCCACAACACTCAGGCGGGAGGCCGGTATCTAAACCACTCCGCCATCTGTGTTATTTAGTGGGTGAGGACCCTACACTAGCCTGTTCGTTACCCCGATTGTAGGGGTCTGTGGTTAGGTACATCTTTTCCCGAATTAACGAAAAAAATGTGTATTATAAACAATAATATACGTAAAATACGATGTTAACAATACTTTGTTAACACGCAGTCTTCTAACTTTACCATTACAGATTTTACTTAAAATATATTTATTAAAACTCGAGCCAGGGGGGTTAGGCAGAATGTCATATTTCACGTGTCGACCGTATCGAGATCACTGTGATTGGTTGAGAAACCGACGCGTGATGTCACAATAATCCGTTGGCCAATCACGGTGAGCTCTCAACCAATCACAGTGATGACGATACGATCGACACGTTGGATATGAGATTCTGCCTAACCCCCCTGGTCAAGTTACAGTATGGTGCCAGTGAATCCTGAAATCTATTGCTGTCGCTCTTAATCCTGTTAGCTCAACATCAATTTCAAGTACGACGATTAGATCGTTGAACTTCACGATACCGAAAGAATAATGTCCAAAATGTGCAAGCGAATTTCTGTGCTAACTATATAGTAGGCTTTAAGCGAATGCACTGAAGTAATTTAAGATAGTTTCAGTAGCCTGCCAATTTAGGCGGAGACGACACACGGCGGGTTTATTTAGTGGGTGAGGGCCCCACTACCCTGTTCGTTGCCCCAAACAACAGGGTGAGCGGTAATATTCCATTGGGTAATAAAATTACGCAAATTATTATTTTATAGACTATATTTTATACTAAAGCCCATCGTACACGTAGTTATAATATATCTATCTACACTAATAAACGGAGAGGCGGTTTTTTTGTTCGGTTATACCGCGAAAATACTAAACCGATCGGATTAATACTTATATCATAAGATGCAGCGTGTTTCGTAGATTTTAGTATATGATATGTTGGTGATTACTTATCCGGAACGTATATTTTTGATGTGTAACATCTAATGCGGAGGTAGGGTAAAACCGGCTGTTAGCGTGGCGACGCTTATTTTTTAGAGCGAGATAAAAAGTATACTGGTATTACTATAAATCACAGCAAGGCATGTTACGATATAATTTCTATACTTACAAATTTTTGAGTGACCACACATGCAGCTATATTATATATTTCTATGACGTCACCCACTTATACCGTAATATACCTAATTATAGACACGTGTGGATTGGATTTAATACTTACTCGTAACATTGTATAGATGTTGCTCAAATCTCAGAAAGCCTTTTTCAGGTAAGAATCCATAATACGAGCTATCTCTATGACAATATTCTTTCAAATTAGTTGAGATGCCATAATATGAAGATGTAATAGACAATCTTACACTCATTATAGTGTTTTGTATTGTAATTCTTCTAGATATAGGTACCTATAGGTTACCCGCGGCTCCGCCGCAGACAAGTGCTAGTTTTTGGAGTTTGAGAGAGTTTTTGTTTATTACGCATTATGACGTATATAAGTTTTTAAGTCTAATCTAGAGCTAATAAACAAAATAAGTTTTAAAAAAAATATTTTACTAGTTCTTTTGTAATGTGCTTTTGTGATTTGTCCATGTGGTGAAGGACTAAGAATACAAGTGTCACCACCCCATCCTTTCCCGTGGGTGTCGTACAAGGCCACTAAGGGAAGTAAGCAATTATCACCCATTGCAATGCTGATGGTAGGTGAGAGTACTCACTTGCTATCGGGCCCGGACGGGTCGGTACCACCGTCTCCTGTGTGACCGGTCATGAAGCACGTCAGTGTGTTTTGGCTGTAGCAGAAGATAGCCGTTTATTCTTTCATATGATATCTGAGAAATTAAATGGTGCGCAGCGGCTTGACAACCGGTATAGTTGAGTCCATGAGCGACGGTTACCACTTACCATCGGGCCGTGGCTCGTCTGCCATCATAAGCAATAAAAAAAAACCACTATGGCTGTCTGTAAAGTCTGTTTACGGACGATAATTTTACATGATAACGTCATATATGTTTTCTGAGAGTTTCACAAACAATGCATCGGCCGCCATCCATTTTTCGGAACGTGACACATTTTCGTACGTGCAGACGGCGTTCATCGATTTATAAGACGTTATTACGTCAAAAAGTGCAAACAAACAAATATACAAAAAATCTACCGTCTAAATTGCTTGATACAAGCTTGATAAAATATTTTTTCTCAAATATCTTAACTGTGCAGACATGGTTCTGATAAAGTTTTATAATAATACTAGCGTTTGCCCTTTTCCTAAGTTATATCTCAAGTTGCCGACATAGTAGAGACATAAACCATGTAGCAATTTTTCAATCTAACCAAGAGTCATCAACAAATAAGTTTCATCACAATGCGTTTAGTAGTTTTTTCGTGACTTGCAAACAAATAAACAGACAAGATTTCTATAAATGATTATTTTGTTTCTTAGAGTATATAAAACTATAGAGTGCGCCTTACTGAGTATGAACCGTAAGCACAAGTATGAACAGTATCGCGCGTCGTTGAAACGCTCAATCAGTAGCAAAACAATACGTAATATTAAGTCGGAGAGCAATCTTTTATTTACTTTTTGATAAAAATGGTGAAATGTACAGTGCCAGGTTGTAAAAACGATTCCCGGCAGCAAAATAAAAGGAATAGTAACATTTCTTTTCATCAATAAATAGAATTTAGTTACTAAATCACTAGTTTTAGCAAAATTCAGAAGGGTCTTAGAGGGGTACGCGGGACACGCGGGGCAGGTCGTCCCGGCACGCTATCAACCGTCATTTTTTCTTCACGATGAGATAGTGTTCTACCGCAATTAATTTTATACGATATTTTTTTAAATAGTGTAATTTTATACCAAAATACTTTTTCTGTCTAATAAATAATCTGGTAATTAAATAATATAAATATAGGTACATGTATGCTATTATATTATTAATTTGATACGTGCAGTAGTGGAAAAATATATAGACGTAACAACAAAATACTTATATAAGTATAATATAATAATGAACGCTCTTTAAGGGTCAATAATGGTCTTACCTATGATCTGAGTTTATAAATTCAGAAAAAAGTCAAGGTTTATAATTTTATAAATTATACCTACCTTTTCTAAATTATTTGTAAGTTAAACACAAAGTGAAAAATGTGAAATCGAAAATAACAGTCAGGAGCAGGATTTGAACCTGCATCTTCTGGATACCGTCCAGATGCTTTACCAATTCAGCCATCCTGACAATTGCTCCTGACTGCTAATTTCGATAACACATCATACTTAATGTCTTTGGGTGACGCCTGCGCCATCTGTCGGACGTATTTTCATACATTATACCGACCAGGTAAACTTAATTTTACAATTAAGATTTTACCTAATAATGACGCAAACCCTTTAAATATTTAGATATTTTTATATATATTTTTAGCATTTGACATGCTTAGCACTATACATTAAACACAAAGTGAAAAGTTTTCGATTTCACATTTTTAAATATATATAAAAATATCTAAATATTATTTGTAAGTATTAAATACCTATCATAGCAAACCGACAAATTTAGTCTTCCAACCCTATTTACTCAGATTGAGAGCGATTTAGGCCGTAGTTCACCACGCTGGTCCAGTGCGGGTAAGCAGACTTCACAAGCACGTAGCCGTGGAGTAAATCTCAGGCGTGCAGGTCTCCTCATCCTCATCCCTCACCGAGCAGTAATAACTTGTAAATAAATACACACATAACTTCGGAAAGTCAGAGGAGTATGCCGTACAAAACCTCGGGCTGGAGATTGAACTCGATAAAACTGTCTTTGCAGTCCTTGGTTTTACCGCTTCGCTATTTATTAGAATATTGAACATATAATTAATTAATTCCTAACTGAAGTATATTCCCGGCAAACAATCGATATATTTGCAGAAATTACGTCACGCATGGAACGTCACTATAAAACCGCTATACCATAGTTAAGCCTACAATTGGCACAACTGGACCGAAGCGATACGCGCGCTCTATAGTTTTTATACTCTATGATTTTGTTTTCAAAGACGTCAAAATACTATAATGGTAATACAGTAATCTTTCTAATTGTAATATCTTAAATGTGCAGACAGCTGTTTTACAGCTTTATAATCATAGACATAGGACTTTTTAGCCTACGTCTATGTTTATAATAGTAGCTTAGATAAAAAAAGAAAAAAGTAATAGATGAGAATTCTTAATACAAAATGTTGTGTTCAGAGACGTCTAAATACCCTTTTTTTTGTTAGGGCGAGAAAAAATGTGCTTAACCGCACACCCTGTCATTCGGGACAACGAACAGGGTAGTGTGGGGTCCTCAACCAATAAATAAACACGCCGTGTGCCGTCTCTCCGCATGTATTGGCTGACCACTGGAACTGTGTTACATTACTTCAGTTCATCCATCAGCCTCTCAACGTCCACTGCTGGACATAGGCCTCCCCAAAAGAACGCCACAACGAGCGTCCCGTCATGGGGGATAATGACGCACGCTTGGCAGGCGGGTTGGTGACCGCAGTGGATGTTGTTAATACTCGAGGGAGTGCTGCTGCCCACTCCCACGGTATTCCCTCGGTCGGCTCTTACGACTCCCGTGGGTAGAGAGGGGTGGGACAATTCTAAAGCCGGCCCCACACGGCTTTCAGTGGTGACTTCTAAATATCCGAATACAATATTTTTTTCTCAAGTATCCTTTATGTACACACATAGCTCTGTTAGAGCTTTATAATACTACTAATACAGACACATAACTACTCTTAGAACGTTAGAAAGAAAATCCTTCAAAATATCAAGAATGATCGGCCTTAATGTAAGGTATACGGGACCGTAATGTACTTTTTCATTTGGTTTTTATCTAAATTGGGTCGTCTCCCATCAAAATCGGCACTAAAGTTCGACACTAGATCTTAAATTATGCCATTATTCGGAGCACTAAAATTGTATTATAAACATTAAATATTTTCCGTGAACACTGAAGCAAATATTGAGTATAGTTGTGAATATTTTTGCGTTATTATATAATTATTCATTAAGTTGTTTCTAATGTGGTCTAAGAAATAAATTATTAAATTTAGTTACTGAAATATTCAATGCGATCTTTTGATCTATTCGAATAAATTCTTAACAGCCAGTTAAAAAGTAAAATTATTAACATTTTCTTATTAAGAGTTGATTTAAACAATTGACGTCTATTTAGAATACGCTCCTTGTGAGAGTTAGACTCTCCTAGTCTGAGCCGGCGTAGACATATTCCGCTATGTCAAGCCAACGATCTGTAAATCCCTGAAAATGACCTTGTCATGACAAGCCTCCGAGTTAAGAGGGCTATGTTGAGCATAACCCTCATCATGACTAGTGTCTCTCATACCTATCATTCACACCTACACTATTTTATAATACTAAAGTTGGTTCATATTTCTCGTATGTGAGTTATAACGTGCTTATCACGGTAGCTAATCACGGTATAAGCTATCTTTAATAGCTTATACCGTGATAAGCTATCTTTAATAGCTTATACCGTGATGAGTTACGGTATAAGCTTATAACGTGTTGAGGTTTTTTTTTGTTTTTATTGCTTTAGTGGCCGACGAGCCGCGGCCCATCTGATGGTAAATGGTAACCGTCGCTCATGGACTCAACTATACTGAGAGTATTGTCAAGCCGCTGCTCACCATATCATTTCACCAATATGAAATGAAAGAATAAACGGCTATCTCCTGCTACAGCCAAAACGCAACGATGCGCTTCATGGCCGGTCACATTGGAGATGGTGGTACCAACCCGCTCGGGCCCGATACCAAGTGAGTACTCCCACTCAGTACCAGCCCTACCACCAGTCAAAAGTACGGTAATAATGGATGTCACACGGGAACCATTCATTGTTTTGGGACGAAAAGTAGCCTATGTCCTTTTCTGGGCTCTTGTCTATATTTAAGCAAAATTTCATGATGGTTAGTTCAGTAGTTACTTCGTCAAAGCGTAACAAACAAGTAAAAACACTTTCGGATTTATAATATGACTGCGCAGATGGCAGAGTGGTTTAGATACCGGTCTCAAGTGTAGTTGACTTGAGCGTTGTAGGTCCGACTCCCATATAGCACAACTCTTAGAAAAAAAATATTAAGTAAGGATTTTTATAATATGATAACAATACATAATACTACATACGGTTAAGAAACGGGAAGTCTCTATGTAATGTTATAGAAAAAAAAATATTTTTATAATACTTTCTATTATTTACGCGAATTTTACACATTTTGAAATAAAACTACGTTTACGGAATCTATCGCGTTTACTTGATTTTTATACTATCCCGACGTTTCGAATACTTTACAGCATTCATGATCACGGGTGGACTTAGATGGTAGATGTCCAAAGCTGATATTTTACAAATTTTTGGTTTATTTATTTCAACCCACATAATATTCGTTTAGAAACACAATTGAAAATATCTACTCAAGATTTATGCTTACAATGTATGAGATTTTAAGCTAGTGTAATAAAATTAGTATAATACTCCTTTAAGTTTTAAAATGTTTGTTTATATTTAGTGCTTAAAAATTCTACCACAAACTACCAATTAAAAATTTTTAAGTAATCAAAAAACTACTATTAAGAAGACAATATTGATTATTAGTTTCTATTATTAAATATATTGATTTTAATAGAAGCTAACACTAAAAAGCTATAGCTTTTTCCACTGGATCGGAACGCGGCCTGACTGAGAAAGATCCGGCCAGAAAACTCAGTAGGCAACAACTTGTTATGGATTATTAAATTTATGCGGAAATACCAACTAATCACTACTGTAAAGTATTCGAAACGTCGGGATAGTATAAAAATCAAGTAAACGCGATAGATTCCGTAAACGTAGTTTTATTTCAAAATATTTTTATAACAATTTCAAACGTTATTTTTTGCACAGCAGTCAGGCTTTTTAGTTACCTATTTTTTTAAATTAGGTTTTTTATTTTCTGCTTTTAGTATAAAACTACGAATCTATACTTTGTCTCTCCAAACTGTTTTCATTCATATATACATTGTATATATTTTCGTACTCGCCTTTTAAAACCCTTTATTTTGATACCCCATGGTCTCAATAATTTATTTTTGCACGTATATATTAAAGCGTATAAAATCAGCCATATTGTTTTTTAAGCGTACCCAATGCATTGGGCTCCTGTTTACAACTGAATGACCCAATGACACTTGCGCTATCAAGACGAATCTAATGACGTCTTAGAGCATTATGTATACTCTAAGAATGACGTATAATAGTTACGAAAGGACCTAGGAATGAATATATAAATAAAGGTCGAACACTTTTATTTGAATCCTAGATAGTAGCTAGCATATGCAATGTCGACCAGTTATTTGGTCCGCTGTCCAACGGATTTATTTATTCAAGGCTATTGTCCCCAGCTACTAGTTAATTATGATGGGGCGCGGTTGGTCGGGTCGCAACTTTCAAATTGGATTACTCGCACCATCGCTCGCTGTAGCTAGTTGACAGACAGAAGAAAATAGAGCGAGAGTGAACTACTTTTTTGACTTTGAAGTTGTTCGTGTGTTGCGTGGACAGGAATAGAAGAATCTTTAATTAGATTAGCTGTTAGGTTCGGTTTACCTTTTTTGCTATAAGAGATGTTGTAGTAAATGTATGTCGGTATGGCATATTATGTTATATGAAGATAAGTGAAATATTCTCAACATTCATAACTCTCTTCATACACGCTCGCCGATTTCGGAGACTTCTGACTCCACCTTCCTTCAATACATGACCAATTTGGTCTAGGTAGGTAAGTCTCGGTCTCCCCCTGCACCTACATCCTTCCACTTTCGCATTGTATATCTTCAGTCAGTCGCTCGTCCGGCATTCTTTCCACATGTCCGAACCATCGGAGCATTCCCTTTTGCATCTTTACACCAATACTCTCTTTCATAACTACTCGCTCTCTTACGTCATTGTTACGAATGCGGTCAGTCAGCCTCAGTCCACAGATTCTCCGCAGAGATCGCATTTCGACCGCATTGATTTTGCTCTCATGCTCCTTTTTACATACCCAACTCTCACTTCCATATAATAACGTTGGGACAAGCACTGCGTTGTGTATTGCGACACGTGCCTTCTGGCTGAGGTGGTGGCTGCCGAGAAGTGGTCCCAATGCTCTGTTCACTCTATTTCCCGCATTCACTCTTCTTTCTACATCAGTGGTGTACCTTCCATCCCGACTGAATCCACATCCAAGATATAAAAATTCATCCACTTGTTCTAGCACATCATTTCCTATTGCTACTCTAACATCTGTTCTGGCTTCTTCTCTTTCAAAAACCATTACTTTGGTTTTGCTCACATTCACACGTAGGCCCCTTTTCTTACAATCTTCTTCCATTACGTCGACTAGGGTTTGCAGGTCAGTCGCAGACTGCGCTAATAGTACCGCATCATCTGCATATAGCAGCGAGTTAACCACTGAGTCGCCCATCTGAACTCCTGATGTAGTTTATATACAACCATATAAAGTATTTATGTCTTTGTCACACCTTGCGACAGGAAAATTGACGCCTATTAAGCTGCCTGAAGAAGAACTGCCCCACAAAGATACTGTAAAATACCTTGGCATGCATCTAGACCGAAAACTAAAGTGGAGACACCAAACATAATCTAAAAGAGACAAATTCAATCTTAAAATGAGATAACTGCAGTGGCTTCCGGGAAAAACTCTGTACTCAGTACTGACAATAAATTGCTGGTATATAAGACAATTTTAATGCCAGTATGGAACTCTGGGGCTCTGCCGCTGTCTCTAACATAAACGTCATATAGAGAATGCAAAATGCCAACTTCAAAAACATTGCAAATGCACCGTGGTTTATCAAAAACTTGGAGGTTCATGAGCAACTTAAAATTAACACAGTCAAAGAGGAAGTAGCCTCATTTGCCGAACGTTACAAATAAAGACTAGTAAGACACTCAAATCATCTGGCCACCAGTCTAGACAAGCACAAGACCAAGAAGACAGACAAGACGAGACAAGACAGCTCATAAAAAGCGTCTGAAAAAAACTGCTATAATGGATTTAGCAAATGACAATGACAGCTGAAGCGTCAATTCTGAAAGAGTGAAGGCTACCAATGGGTCCACCTCGACAAGCCAACCTTACTTAAGTTAGTCTAAGGACTGATTCCAAGATTATGAATTGGAAAAAAGAAAATAATGTCTTTGCATCAGGAGTCTAGCATAATCCGTCTCATCATAGAGAAGATGCTAGAGAAAGTGTCAGAAGCGGTTCCCTTAACAAATGACAGCTATAAAATATTTCTAACAATTGTTACGGCTTACGTATTTTTGTATATTGTAGTAAACAAACAATTACGTTGTAAAATAGCTTTTCTATTTGATTTATTTCGGGTTTATTTCGGGTTTATTTTAATCTGTTATAGGCTGAATCGAATAATCTGTTATAGGCTGAATCGAATAGTTTCGCAATGCTTGTTTTTAATTTGCCAATAAAAACATTACTTAAAGATTTGAGTATTTCTTAGAACGAAATCAATTTAATTTAAAATCGAATATCTTGGGGAAGTTTTATTGGTTTCGAGTTTATATGTAAACGCAAACAACTCGAAATATATATTACTGACAACTTTCTAAGTTTAAACATTATCAAAAGGTATTTCACTTAAGATTAAACATTTAATCGTAAATTCACTTAAGTTGTGGAAGTAGCGTAACAAGAGGTTTTGGCGATTTATCTGTTACAATTTTATGGAGCTCTGGTTTTTTTTTAAGATACTCTTGGAATAATGGTGGCGAAATGTTAATATTGTTTTTTAAAACATTGTTGTTTTCTGTATGTATTTACAAAAAAAGTATTATAATATGTATTATATCCGTAATCTGGTATCCATAGCACAAGCGTTAAGCTTAGCTTGGGACCAGAGGACGTCGTGTGAAAATGTCCATGAATATTTTAACTAATATAAGTATATATCCCTCTTTGTCTATTTAGGACGTAGCGTGCTGCTTAGATCTGCACAGTGCCCCGAGAATTCGAGTTAATGATTAAGTTCCATCTAATAATACTGCTGAAAACGGATAGATTAGCATGCAACTGCACAGATGGTGAAGTGGTTTAGATACCGGGCTCCCGCCCGAGTGTTGTGGGTTTGATTTTTTCTTTTTGTGTGATCCACAAAAGTTGTTCTGAGTCTGGGTGTCTGTGAAATTGTATGTTTGTAAAGTCCTTTACGATACAAAGATTATTCCTTAAAGAACGGTTATATATAAGTATTTGAATGTTGAGTATTCCAGTTATTGCTACCAAATTTCTAATAAATACTCCATCCATCCATCCATCCTTCATCCTTTCGATGTCTACTGCTGGACATGGGCCTCCCCAAGAGAATGCCACAACGAGCGGTCCTGTGCGCTCATATGAGGGATAGTGCTGTAATTGCCACGCTTGGCAGGCGGATTGGCGATCGCAGTGGATGTTTTTAATACTCGAAGGAGTGCTGCTACCCACTCTCCCGGTATTCCCTCAGTCGGCTCTTACGACTCCATGGGTGGAGAGGGGTGGGACAATTCTAAAGCCGGCCTCACACGGCTAATACTACTCACTGTGAATATAATACAATCTGAGCTATAATATATTGAACTTCTTTGAGGGGTACTATGCACATAATCTGATGAAGATGGACAGGTAAACTATAGGTAAAATATTATATTATTTAACTGTGAAACGTAGAACATAAATGTCGCCAAATATGATTCACCTCGTTTGTGTACGTAACATGAAACTATTAAAATATTTTAACAGGTGACGCCACAAGCGGTATCCGACGCCTATTCACGAACATTATTAATGAGCTTGCATGTTTATAGTTAATTACGACATTAAATTGAGCTGCCTCACAATCCACACATTAATAACAGCGAACATTTCACATTAACAAGGAGTGGGTGACATTAAATCGAAAAGTTTGACTTTATTTAGGATCGATTTAAAAATATGTCTGGATACTTCAAAGGTAAAATAAGCTTTTTTTTTGCTACGTAGGTGGCATATAAGCATACGGCCCACCTGATGGTAAGCGGTTATCGTAGTCTATAGACGCTAGCAACACCAGAGACATCACTCACGCGTCTTCATATCCAAGCAAGGGCATAGTATGTTGATAGAAAGTATATTAAAGTGAGGATACTAAGGAGAGGATAGGGAGGGGAGTTTGGGCCTCCGGCACTCTCACTCAACCATACAAAACACAACATTAGGTACTTTTTTTTTGTTTATGCGGGCAAATATGTACTTAACCGCACACCCCGTTCGGGGTTCAGGGTAGTGTGGGGTCCTCACCCACTAAAGAAACCCGCCGAATGCCGTCGGAGTAGAGGTGGATAGATAGTATAATAAGGAGAGGATAGGGAGGTGGTTTGGGTCTCGGGCGCTCTCGAACACACGAAACACAACGGTAGCAGTAACTACCATTGTTACACGCTGATCTTTTGTGAGAGAGTGGTACTTCCCCGATCGAGCCCGCCCATTTGTGTTGGGATAAGCAATGCCCTACTTCTAGAAGATATTCTAAAGACGAACTTTAATCTCGTGGTGACGCGTCTTTCCTACGGGAGTCGTACGAGTGTGTGTGAGACTAAAACGAGTAAGCAGTGATCACCCACTGCATTCCTGGTGGTAGGGTTGGAGCCCGAGCAGGTTGCTACTGCCGTCTGCTATGACTAGACGTGAAGCACCTCAGTATTTTGATCGTAGCGGGAGATAGCCGTTCATTTATTTCCCCTTGAGGTTATTTTATTAGTCAACTAGATGGCTTCGTATCACCGACTATTTATTTTATTAGTAATTATCAATCCTAATAAATCTGGATCGTTTCAGGTTTTTCATTGGTTATTAAATGGAACGTTCTTGTAATTCATATGAACTAGTGGTCGTCCAGTCCAATGTTGACCACATTAGACCATACACCGACCGTACATACAATGAATCCTATAAAATGTATATTTATTGAATTAATTTATCTCTAATGCATCTATACTATTATAAAGCTATAACAGAGCTGTGTCTGTACATTTAAGATATTGAAGAAAAAATTACTTTATTAGGGTATATAAACGACACAAAACATATTTTATTTTAGATTTTTTGTCTGTTTGTCTGTTCTCGCATCACGCAAAAACTGCTGAACGGATTTTGATGCAACTTTTTTTATTTGGTAGCTCTTGATTAGAATTAAAAACTGGTATACATTTTATCTCGCTACTATATCAGGAACCTAAGATATAACCGAAAAACTAGCTTTTGGCTGCGGCGAAGCCTCGGGCAAAGGCTAGTGTTATATAAAAATATTATTTCTATTGCATATTATATAAAACATTATGTTTATGCACTCCTTCTCCATATAAACTTTAACTGTGCTCACATTCCCCGTGCACGCAATGTGCTAAAAAAGGGGTACAATTTTTTCTCTTCACGCATTATTATTTATTTATTTGTAAGAAAACCAACAGCAGTTATATTATAAAATATTGTACATGAGAAGTTAACTTAACATAAACCAATTACAAGTTTTCCTGGAGTTGGTTACTCCAGGAAAACTTACACATGATAATACATAGCTAGGTTGTCGGAAGGACATGAATATCAATACAGTAGAAGTGGATATGAGAAAAAGAGAGTAATTATGTTATGCTATTAAACAACGTAGAATGATAAAGATTGTGGGTACAAGTACTAATGCGCTTCTTGCATATGAGTGAGTTGTGTGGGGTATGTGTGTATATTGGGAATGAGGGGGAGGTGTTGGTGTGTTTGTTTGTGTGGTGTATGTGTGTGAGGTGGAGTATATGAGAGTGAATGTGATAAGTGTACACATCTTACACTTATAGAATCCACTCTCACGTTTTTGTTCACATACAAGTACCTACATATTTGGGGTGTGTGTTATGTCGTGTGTGTTTGTCTGTATGATTGTGTGGTCTATGTGTATGAGGTGGAGTATATGAGTGCGAATGTGATAAGTGTGAGTGTAAGTGTATAGTTTATCAAGTGCTATGTATGAAACTATCTAATAGTTTCCCGAACACTTGTTTCTTGAAAGTGTGTTTGCTATTGCTGAATAATTCTATGTCTGAACTTACGTTTGAAGAGATGCGGTTGTATGTGGAGCACATGCGATTAATAGGTGAGTTGCTTGCATACCTAGTATGACTGAAGGTAGTAGAAAACAATTTAGTCTGTCTGGTTCGATAAGAGGGAGCAGAAAATTTGACTTGTGCAAGTAAAAAGGGATTATCGATGTGACCCTGAATGAGGTCAAAAAGTATCATTTGATCAAGCAAAGTTCTGCGATCTTTAAGCGTTAGGAATTTATGATGTATGCACCGATCCTTGTATGACTCATGATACTTTTTAGTATTATAGTTTAGAAACTTAAGGTATTTTTTTTGAAGTCTTTCTATTTTGTCAACGTAAACTTGATATTGTGGTCACCATACAACGCTACCATATTCCAAAGAGCTGCGTACATAGGAGTAGTACAATAAATGTGTGCATGCCAGGTTGTTAAAGGGTTGGCATGTTCGCAGTACAAAACCTAAGTTCTTATAAGCTTTATTGGTAATAAAATCAATGTGAGAACTGAAAGTGAGTTTTTTGTCAAGTAGGATACCTAAATCTCTGACAACATCTTGTTTTTCAATGATAGTACCATTCATTCTATATAAGAATTCGACAGGTTTAGATTTACGAGTGAAAGTTATGGATTGGCATTTCTGAACGTTGATGGTAATACGGTTAAGTTCATAATAGGATACTAATCTTCTTAAGTCATTTTGTAGTTTGTAACAGTCAGATATGTCATTAATTTTAAGAACAATTTTTTTGTCATCTGCATACATCATGAAAGAGGAATGTCTAAAGCAAGTGTAGATGTCGTAGAGATAAGCATTGTAGAGAAGAGGGCCTAAATGGGACCCTTGGGGCACGCCCGAAGTTATATCAACAAAATCAGATCGATGCCCACCCATAACCACAGCTTGACTTCGGTTTTTGAGGTAAGATTCGATCCATCTCAAGAGGTCTCCGTGAATTCCAAGCATTTCAAGCTTTCGGAGCAGAATGACGTGATCCACACGATCAAAAACTTTTTCGAAGTCCGTGTAGATCACGTCAACCTGTCCGCCACCGTCCATGTTATGAAGAGTATCTGTTACGAATTGTGCCATGTTACTAATAATTGATCGACCCTTAAGAAACCCATGTTTACAGCTAGGAATACCGTGATGTATAGTTGGATAAATATAGTTATAAATAATCTTTTCAAAAACTTTTGCAAATACATTAAGTACGGTAATTGGTCTGTAGTTTTCTGCTTTGATGCGTGCACCCTTTTTAAATATTGGCACGATATGAGCTTCTTTCCATATCCTGGAAAACTGATTTTCACTAAGAGAGCGATTAAATATTATAGATAAAGGAGTGACTAGGGATTTGGCACATTTCGAAATGAAAATAGGGGGTATTTTGTCACTGCCAGGACCCTTTGTGACTTTAATTTGTTTTAGGGCTTTAAAAACCTGGTCTTTAGATACCTGGAGATGGTGTATGTGCCTCACGTTACGACTTGCCGGGGCAGGAAGTTCGACTTCGGGGTATGAGGTAGCGGGTGAGGAGAAAATACTTTTAAAGAATGAGTTAAATGCATCTACTATTGCAGGGCCGTTGTGATAGATATTATTATTATAAGATATTTTAATTGGGTAGGTAGATGTATGTCCACGCTTAGATTTAATGTATGTCCAAAAATATTTCGGATTACTTAAAATACTTTGTTGAGTTTTTTCTAAATACCTGTTATAGCACTCATCACGAAACATAGATGCGCGTCTACGCAGCAACGAAAAGGTATTATAGTCTGCCATATTACCATTTTTTTTCCAATTTTTATATCCTTTAGCTTTCTCATTTAACATTTTAATAAGGGTTTTATTGTACCAAGGAGGTTTATTATTATTGTTATTTGATACGATGAGTGGTACATTTTTTCTATATTGATATTTATCTGTTTATAAAAATAATATTTTGCCGTATCAATGCTGCCCAAGTTTAAGTGAGTGCTCCAATCTATTTCACTGAGATATTTATTTATTTGATCAAAATCTGCTCGTCGGTAATTGTATCTATTTATATGTAAACTTTCTAGTGGAGAAACAGCTATGTTAAGTTCAAAATTAAGAGGGGATGGAAGATATCAACTGTCGTTAAGGGCCTAACACATTGTATAACTTCAATATCAGTATTAGAAAATATTAAGTCCAGTGCATTATTACAGTTATATTTTAGATAAGAGTATTGTCGCATACCGTGTAAGGCCAATTCGTTAATAAGATATTCACCCGCGTTTTGAAGTGCTAAGGACCCCCGTTTTAAAAAAGTTGGACCATCAATTTTCCATTGGATATTGAAAAGATTAAAATCGCCGGCTATAACGTAAACATAATTCGAAGTAATTTTATTAGATCCATCCATCCATCAGCATTTTAACGTCCACTGCTGGACATAGACCTCCCCAAGAATGGGGGCTAGTGCCGTAATCGCCACGCTTGGCAAGCGGGTTGGCGATCGCAGTGGATGTTGTTAATACTCGAAGGAGTGCTGCTGCCCACTCCCCCGGAATGCCTCAGTCGGCTCTTACGACTCCCATGGGTGGAGAGGGGTGGTACAATTCTAAAGCCAGCCCCACACGGCAAATTTATTAGATAACGAGTTTAAAAAAGATTTGATATCCCGTGCGTGCGTATCGTCAGTGCGATTATATTTCGAAGATTTATCTGGGATGTATGCAGCTATTACGTGGAGACTACCGTGTTACGCGGGGTACAGTGTGAGCGGCGAGAAGTAATCACCCAGCTTGGAATAGTTACCCAGAGTGTCTCGATGGGAGTGCCTGACGTTCGCTGCCATGAGTCATTAATAGTCGGACATAGTGATCGGCGAATGATAATAGCCTCACCGCCACCTGTCGATTTCCCCGTCTCTGATAACACTCGATGCTGGCGAAATACTATGTATCGATTGTCGCAGATTTCAGCGTCAAGTATACCATCATGAAACCATGTTTCCGTGATTATAATCATATCATAACTATTATTCAGAATTTCCAGGTACAAGTTATTAACTTTTGTGCGAAGTCCCCGTGCATTTTGGTACTAAGGTTTCAGATTTAATTTCGTAGCAAGTCTATATACCATGTTAATATAACCATTGTGTCGGTAATATAATAATATAGGTATTAGGTAGTATATAATCTGTATGGTTGATGTATTATTATATGATTTAAATGTGAATGCACAGAACAGTCAAAATATATATGTATGAGTATTGTGATGATAAAACACTTGACGTTTATTTTATATGTAGACGGTAAGTACGACAGGGAATTTGTGTATGATGTGTGAATGAAATAAGTACAACAGGGATATTGAGTTACGTATAATGTTCTGTTAGCAGAAAGGAAGTAAACGTGTACAATATGATTTATTAGCAATAAGTATAAAAGTAAAGGGTGATTGTGAGTGAAATTTAGGTTAGTGATTGTGAATATGTGTGTAGGTAAGTAATATAATTCTGCGCAATTAAATAATGTGGTATCCTGAAAATTACAAAAAATATTAGCGAACAATTGACATATTCTTAGAGCAACACGACAAATATATAACAACAAAAGTAAAAATAATAATATTAGTAGTATACACGACATAAAATGAGTTATTTTTTTAATTGTTTTAGGTTTATTTCCGAGTCGATCAGTATGTGAGGTGACGTATCGTTTCGGCGCACATAAATCTTGCAGTTTTTTAGCCATATATACTTATATCCGAGCTCGGCGGCCCTCGTGCGGCACATTTTATATAATTTCTTGTTGTTGGGTGTGAGATGTTCATTAACGTAGATTTTCTTAGACTCGCCAGAATACCCTAGATCACGAGTTGTAATACGTCCATGTTTTTTAACACCCGCCATGAAGTTATCCTTGAATATGCGCGCATTCATTTTGACAATGATATTTCGTGGTCGTTCTTTGTCAGGGTTCATAGCTTGCACTCTTGTACCTATATCGCTACTACTACTACTACTACTACTAGCTACCTATATCGTTGGGAGTCAGAGTGAGCCCTACTTTGTCTGCGATACGTAGAATGATGCCACTCAGATTCTCGTTTTTATTTTCCGGGATGCCAATCAATTCCACATTTAACTGACGGGCCCATTGTTGTTGTCTATTACTTTCCATTGTAAGTTCAGAAATTTGTTTTTTATGTTGCTTAAGTGTCTCATCCGTATTAGTGGCACGTTTTTCAAGAGTATCAATACTGGTGGATGAAAACTCGATCGAGGTTTGTATGGCCGTAATAATGACCGCTGTGTCCTGCTGTGTAGTACGAATCGATGCTAGCGAGTTCTTAATGGCTGATTGGTCTACAGACATATCCTGAAACGTTGTTTTTAGGTTGTGTACCTTGTCAGTAATGGATGAGACTTCATCGCATATCTTTTTGATGTTTGCGTCTTGGGACTTTCTAAATTCAGTTAGGAATGTCATCATTTCCGTCCTTAACTCTGAGATTTCAGCTTTTATTGGGTCATCTGGGTGTTTTCTTTTTGAACCTCTGAGGGTAGTAGTAATATTATTATACAGTTGAGTTGTGCTATCTAGTTTCGATAAGTCAGGCGCGAACCCCATGATCAGTTCTACCGCCGGGTGGGGATCGTTGAACACTCATTATTATATTGTTAAACGAAATAATTAATTAGACCGCCGCAAAGAATGTGTAGTTGATGAACAGGATGAAAAATAAGAGCCCGTCCTGTTTACTCGAGGGGGTGAAGTGCAGAGCGGAGCGCCGCCTGCGCTTCTACTGTTACAATATCGTCACTTTCACTGAGTTTATAATGTATTAAAAGACACACGCTTTGCAGGTAAATTATTGACTCTAAAACTTGGTGGATAAGATGTAATTTCTTTTCCGCACGGTAATTAGTGATAATTAAAATAGCAATAAACACGTCCACCCAGTTCAAACACAAGATTTAAAAAAAAAAAGAAAAAGAAAGTACGAGTATAGATTAGAAAGAATGCCAGCTGTAATTTTGTCGCCTTCAGCCAAATACCCAAATATACAAAGTAAAAAATATATAGAAATATAACCGTATATTAGGCGATTACCACACTGCCACGCACCACGCAGCGTAGCGCGTGAATTCGTGTTTTAACGTTGTTTGTAAGTATCTCCGTTTGTATAGAAAACACACACAGTTCAACACACAGAAAATGCATCCACGCTCGTTCATGCAGATCGCGCGCCTACAAGCGGAAAAAACAACCCCGCGTGTAGGTGCGGGGCGAGACGCAAGGTATGGCACACCGAGTCCCGCCCGCCGCAGTGCCGTGCTCTGCACTGCACTATCACCACAGCCAACAGCATTGAATGAAATGAGTCAGAGCCGCCATGAAGCCACAAAACGCAAAAACGCGCGTGAGTGCGTAAAAAACCCGCACTATAATGCAGATCTGCACTCCCGCAAGTACGCGCGTAGATGCGTCGACATATAACATGCAACGTGGTGCGGAGCAGTGTGTTAATCGCCTTAGAGCAGAAAAGAATTAATTAAATTGGTTAAGTCAGTTTTAAGTTTTAGCGAGACTAATGAATAGCAATTGATTTATATATATATATAAAATTATATATATATATATATATATATATATATATATATATACGAGCAGACACAGCCACGCGACAAACTTATAATTCGTTCAATATTATGTATGCACTTATATTAAAATAACATTGATGGGGTAACCGCTTCCCAGGCTCCCACTCTGGGCATAAAATCGTTAATGTTGCAATAAAAAAGAAAATAATCGGGAAAGAACAATCCTACCTCTCAAGTTGGACCAAACTGCACATAGTGTGCAAAATTTCGTTAAATTGGTCTATTAGTTTAGGAGCTCATCGCGAACAAAAAAAGTGAAATGAAATTTTTATATATAAAGATATAAGTTATTATTTTGGTAATGTGCTGTTGTATCCGTGATGTCAACAAAACGTACCAACGGAAGACCCTCGCAGAATATTTAATTATAATCTGCGAATAATAATTATGCTGAGTTTTTTTGACGAACAGTTTCTATGTTTAAATTGTTTTCTCTATTTTTGTACATGTTGTTTTTCATGATAAACATTTCTTTTGATTTCATTTCATTACGATCACGAAATGCTGAACTTTTTGCAGTATTCTTAGTTTTTGAGTCCACTAGCCCTCAGGTAGCCCTGACTTGTCTCAAAACAGTTGTTCCGTGTAAAACGGGAGTAGAACACACCTCAACGTTTCGCTTATGAGGCGTGCAATAGAGACATTTTAAGTTAGAAAAATCAGTTTTTCTGCGTGATGCGAGGATAGTACACACCTCAACGCTTCGCTTATGAGGCGTGCAATAAAATCCATACCAGACCAATCCATGCCTATTAAATTTAATTTACCTGCTAAGTCGTTACAAAAAGTTCAAGAATTACTTAGAATCGTAGGTATATAACGGTAATTCACAAAAAAATAAGTAACATAATTCAAAAGATAATGGTTTAGATATTTTGATAGACTCACGTTTCATCTCGAATGTAATTTCGTGAACACATTCACACATGCTCTACAATTGGCACAAACGAGCTAGAAAACTTTGGCATGAGTTTTCCTTAGCGTCGGAAACGCTGTGTGACAATTTGTCAAGGAAGTTAGCTGAATGCGGTTTTGAACATCTGCAGTATACTCGATCTTATTGCTACTTACGACAGTTCATATATGAAGGAAGCACAGGTTTTGTTAAGATAATTATCTCTCAGATACAGTGTTACTAAATAACAGTATTTTACTAAATGCATATAAAAGTTTTTCTAATCTACCCACCAAAAGTGGTCTCCATGATTAAAATTTATTGAAATAAAAGGTTCTATAGGAAGGTTTGGATAGAGAGTAAATTTATTTATGTCGTCATCGACATGGTCACGTGACGTGTTAACGATGAAGTGAAAACTTGATAGTTAACGTCACGTATATAATTGCTCAGAGTGCCGATAGATGTCAAAACCGGATAAATGTAAACAGTTTTGATTTACAAGTTTTAATTTAAGATCAAACAAATAATTTGGATATCCAAAAATAACAACTGTTTTTATATAGTTTATAGGGATGGGCCGAAGTTCGTTTTACATTCGGTTTAACCGAATTTCGGTGGCTTGAACCAAACTTCGGCATTCGGCCGAAGTTTGGTTTAAAAAGCCGAACATTGGGTATAAGGTAAAGTTTATACTAAAATTTAGAGAAATCACATCTGTCATAGCTGCAAAATAATTCACATATGCCACTACTCGAAAGCCATTTAAGCATGGTCAGTTGTTTGTTAAACTATAATTATTATAGATAAATTAAAATGTATAAATGAATTTAGTTATCACAATCCAGGAGTCTATGAATCAATACACCTAATAATTTGAAATAAGGTGTCACCCTTACACTGACTGTTTTTATATTGCTTTATGGCGTTGTCTTTGATAAAAAATACATATAGAATATGACTTGTTACTCCCAAGAAGGCACACACCGAAGTTCGGCTGAACTTCGGCCGAATTTTGTATATTTACCGAATGTTCGGCCGAAGTTCGTATTCGGTTAAAATCACATTCGGCCCATCTCTAATAGTTTATAGTTCACTTCTGTCGGCAGTCCTCAAGACTGCTTTTTTTTTATTTACGTTACACGTT
Organism: Leucoma salicis; assembly: GCA_948253155.1. NCBI lineage: Eukaryota > Metazoa > Arthropoda > Insecta > Lepidoptera > Erebidae > Leucoma > Leucoma salicis. The sequence goes on from OX411814.1 coordinate 9,023,272, forward strand.
TATGTTTTTGCCGTGTGGTACCGGCTTTAGAATTGACATGGGAGTCGTAAGAGCCGACTGAGGGAATACCGAGGGAGTGGGCAGCAGCACTCCTTCGAGTATTAACAACATCCACTGCGATCGCCAATCCGCCTGCCAAGCGTAGCGATTCTTTTTTTTTTATTGCAGGTAGTGGCAGACGAGCCACGGTCCATCTGATGGTAAATGGTAACCGTCGCCCATGGACTCGACTATACCAAGAGTATTGTCAAGCCGCTGCTCACCAATTCATTTCTCAGATATGAAATGAAATATAAACGGCTATCTCCTGCTACAGCCAAAAGGGCTATCAAAGGGCGCTATCCCCCATTCTTGGGCAGGCCTATGTCCAGCAGTGGACTATAAAAGGCTGATGGATGAAGATGGATGGTTCATGTTTTGGTCCTCAACTTTCATAATGTGTACCAAATTTCAAGTCAACCGGTATAGTAGTTTCGGAGCAAATTGGCTGTGAAAGACGGACGGACAGAAGAAGAGAGAATTCGTCCTTTACGGCGGCAGGTACGCGTGCTTGTTGCTTTCTCTGTTCATTAGACTCGCGCCTGTGACCCACACTTAATAATAATTCAACAAAAATAGTGATGCGACATATCATTATCGATGTCTGGTCGATAACCGACTTTTCGACTAATGGATAAATATGTATCAAGATCGTCTTCCGCCAGTAGTTTGAACTCCAAGAGATTAGCTGAAGAGGACCCTGAACAATGGCAGATTCCTAAAAGGACAGCCAAAAATCATAAAAAGTACGACAGTACTCGAGAACTCTCTACGAGCAATAAATTCCAAGATTTAGAAACTGATGCAGCTGAAAGTCAGACTACCAAGAACTATGTCTCTGCAACTACTTCTGAAAAGAAATCTGGGCATATCCCACCAATTATTATAGATTTAAAACAGGACTGGACACATGAAGATGTCAAAAATATGATTGCCCTTTTCTCAAATCGTTTTCATCTGCAATACCGTAATGGCGGAAAAGTTGCCATTATAAGCTATTCTACCGAAGATCATCAGGCTATCAAAGATGGATTACGCAAACATGGAGCACCATTTCTCACCTATACCCGCAAGGATGAAAGGATTCCGAAAGTTGTTATCAAAGGACTACCTACTTATGTCGAGTCTGAACTTCCATGCGAGCTTGCTAAGCTCGGTTTCGAATGTACCACAGTATCTATGATGAAATCTCGCAATGTACGCAACGCTGTTTGTCCACCTTATCTAGTTCAACTGGCGCCTGGCACTGATATCCTCAAGTTTCGACAGTTAAAATATTTATTCAACTGCGTTATCACCGTGCAAAAGTACAAGCCTAAAAGTACATTAGGCACTCAATGCTTTCGGTGTCAAGGCTTCGGCCATTCTTCCAAGAACTGCAATATGCCTCCCAGATGTGTGAAATGCACTGAACCACATCCTACGTCAGAGTGCGCTAAAAAAGACCGCGACCAGCCAGCTCGATGTTGCAACTGCAATGAAGACCACCCAGCCAACTATCACCAGTGTACTGTCCGGACTGCTTATCTTCGGCGTATCCACCAGAGGAAAAATAATCGGCGAAAGCCACCTCAAATACAATTTCCTCCAAGGGAGCCAAAGGTTGTCGATGGAAGACCATGGGCATCGCTCTTCAAAGAAACACCCGTAGTTACTAGGGCTCCTCCACTCTTAAGTACTTCCACAAATAGTGACCCGACTACTACGGAAATACTAGAAATCTTGCAGACTATCGAAACGATGAAAAGCGAATTCATGAAATGTGGATCGATGCTGGCCAAGGTCACGCTCGTGCTGACTCATCTGGGTAAATATATTTGAATCTTCTATCTGAACGATTTGCGTTTACTGTCCTGGAACTCTGACGGAGTACGTTCTAAAATAGTTGAATTACTCGATCTCGCGGCTGGCCCTCTTTCAGTAGACATTATTGCTTTATGTGAAACCAAACTGACATCCAATGCTCGGCTATCAACACTTGGTTTTACCTGTTATCGCCAAGACAAACACCACAGTGGACGAGGCCAAGGCGTGGCCATTCTTGTCAATAATAGGGTTAATCATTCAGTCATCACCGTGCCCAATACTGTTAACATCGAGGTAGTTGGTATTTCTGTGAACATCTCAGGTATGGACCATATACTTTTATCGGTTTATCAGTCTCCTAATTTACCTTTAGTTCCCAGTGATATTGATATATTGGTCAACTTAGGTACTCGTGTGATAATGATGGGTGACTTTAACGCTAATCATTCTTACTGGCATAGTAGCTACACCAACACTCGGGGCAGAGTGTTGTTTAATCATATGCTACAACGCGATTATATAATACACTGCCCTAACATGGCCACTCAGGTCAATTATGGTCTCAAATTGAAGTCGACAAATCCTGATCTGATACTTTCGTTGAACGTTAGCCATGTTAAAAACATTAGAGGTATAGTAGCACTGTCATCTAACCATTATCCCGTTTATTTTACAATACACGGCCAAGTAGTAACGAAAACTGAGCCTCAGTACTTTCGCTATGACCGTGCAAACTGGAAAGGGTTTCGTTCATTTTTGAATGGTAACATTGTCTTGGAACCTCGTACATTTAAGACTTTTCAAGAAATTGATGATGCAGTAGATTTTCTCCAAAAGTGTATCATTGCAGGCAGGGATAAATTTGTCCCTAAAGGCGTTATCAGTGCAAATATAATTAAATTACCCAAAAATATAACTAAAATGATCCGATACAAGAACTATTTACGCCGCATTGACCAACGCCTGTCTTCTGGTAGCAATGCCAAGAGAACAGTTAGACATAATATTAATATTCTTCAAAAATTAGTAAATATTCACATAAAAACCCATAAGGATAAAATTTGGAATGAGAGATTAAATAAAGTCGATAACCCTGGTTCAGATTTATGGCGTGTCATTAGGTCTCTCAATCGGCAATCTAGCAAGATACCACCTCTTAAATTATCAGATGGTTCACTTACAACTAACGCTACTCAACAATGTAATATTTTAGCTGAAACTTTTGGTGAAAACATGAACCTCACTGTAAACTGGCCAAGCAGAGATTTCAATGACGCCGTTCAAAGCTCCATCAAAAAGCTTAATGATATTGGTGTAGTCGACCACCCAAGCCTTATTCGTCCGTTCGAAATACGCAGAGCATTAAACAGGTTAAAAAATCGTAAGTCACCCGGTGATGATGGAATCCACAACTTACTTTTGAAAAATTTGTCTATAAAGACCGTAGTATTTGTCAATAGAATCTTTAATGGTTGCTTACTCCTAGGCTATTTTCCTAAGTCCTGGAAAACTGCTAAGGTCATCCCACTAAAGAAGCCTGGTAAAGACGAAACAGTACCAAGTAGCTATCGACCCATCAGCCTATTGCCATGCATAGGTAAATTATTTGAATCCATCATATATGATAAATTACAGCGGACTACCGGTCACATCCTTATTAACGAACAATTTGGTTTTAGAGCATCTCATTCTACCACTCATCAATTAGCTAGAGTTTCCAATCATATTTCTCATCATCTAAACTTGCGTGAGTCTACTGGCATGTTTTTATTAGATATTGAGAAGGCATTTGATACAGTCTGGCACGAGGGCCTGCTACATAAACTTATGTCCATCAATGTTCCTATTGCTTTAGTAAAATTATTACAATCTTATCTTGCTAATCGTAATTTTATGGTCAAAATTGACGACTCTTCGTCTTTGCCACAACCGACTCCCGCAGGGGTGCCTCAGGGTTCGATCCTTGGTCCGTATTTGTTCTTGCTGTTTGTAAATGATGTACCTATTCAGGCACGTACTAAACTTGCATGTTTTGCCGATGACACAGCATCCTATACATCATCCAATGACGTAGACCTAATTGTTGCCCGCCTGCAAATGGCGTTAGATCTCCTTCATGACCACTTCACTCAATGGAAACTCAAACTGAACGAAGCTAAGACAGAAGCGATAATGTTTTCACGTTCACGATTACCTCCAAAGCGTACACTCAAATTTGCTGGACACACCGTGCCTTGGAGTACTTCTGTCCGCTATTTGGGGGTAATCATGGATAATAAACTCAACTGGACCAAGAATGTTGCTAGCCTACGAGTAAAAGGCGCGCAAGCACTTGGTGCTCTCAGTCCTATACTTAACCGTAAAAGTAACTTAAGTAGTGTTACTAAGTTACGAATATACACATATCTTGTTAGACCATGTCTAACTTACGCTTGCCCTGTGTGGAGCAGCACCTGTCGTTCAAACTACCAAATTTTACAAGTAATTCAAAATAAAGCCCTAAAAACTGCTTATAATACTCCATTTAAAACTAACCTTATAAAACTCCACAATAAAATTAATTTTCCGTTGCTTTTTAACTTTATTATAAAACTCACACGCAATTTTTATGCTAAAAACAAGTTACACGTTGTTAATCCCTTAATTGCTGACTTGTGTAGTTTTGATACAAGCAGCCTACCGTATATCGATAATTACGGAACATTAAAGCTACCCCATCACTATGCCTTGTTTCCCCCAGTGACAGCAAGCGCAGTCGACAGTGATAAGTGACCAGTGTAGTGACCCATGAGGGCCGCTTGACCGCCCCGCTCTAGCCTGAATGGCGTAGGAGCGCGGGCGGCGGGACGGATCTTCCCCTTAGTACACTGGTCGAGTTACCGATTTTGCATTCGATGCAGTGCCTTCGCAATACCCACATTTCATGTTATAAACGAAAATATCAACTGAATTTTTCGTACTTATTTAATATAATGTTTTATAATTAAATATTACTTAGTGTTATGGTGTTAATAGTTGTTATAGTGTATTTATGTTTGTTAAACTTTTATAGACGTTCCCAGTCTGAAAAAGTGCTTGTAATTTATCGATTAGTGTTTCTATTTTTGTAAGTATGTTACACTTATGTATCTTTTATTATTATTATTATGTTTAAATAAAGACTTTTAAAAAGAAAAAAGAAAGTCACACGAGTAACCCTATTAGAATTCCATTTACCTTTTGAGGTACGGAACCCTAAAAACACGGGTATTTAAAGTTAGGCTAACCTAAAAATAAGGGTGTACATTATCTACACGAGAATATAGCTTTTTACATCCATTATGTACAATTTAATTTACAGCAAATATTTCGTAAATTACACCTAGTAACTAGTATTTTCTATTCTACGTTCCTGCAATTATTCTTAATGTTATTACTTCGTGCTACCGACTGCGGGAGATTAAATATTTTAATTTTGTAATTGCATTTTATAATTATACCGTTGCCGTTGGTGTAAAGCATAGCCTACTCCAGCATTAACGGCCTATCCTATCAAAAAGGTGAAAGGAACAGTATTAGTAACAGGGCAATAGTAAGGCACCGGTAGGTACTCTTAGTATTACCACTGAAGTAATGTCACACACTTCCAGTGGTCCGCCAGTACAAGCGGAGAGACGGCACACGACGGGTTTATTTAGTGAGTGCCCCACACTACCCTGTTCGTTGTCCCGAAAGACGGGGTGTGCAGTTTGGTACATTTTTTCCTGCCTTAAAAACAGGCAATAAAATGTATACTTAGTATTGTTTTTTTCAGTGAGTGAGAGCGTCAGAAGGCAATACAACCTTCTCATATCTATTATTCTTCATATTCACTTTTCTCTCATCTGCTCTTTTTAATATGCTCTCTATTATCTGTCCTCCCAAACTCCTATCAATTGCTATGGCAACGCGCGGGTTATATAATGCGCCCCTGGGTCTATAGGATACAGTAACCACTTTCTATTAGGCGGACTACCCTTGCTTTAAATAGGTTTTTCAACAAGAACTTTGTTTTTTAAATCTAAATAAAACAATAAATTCAGATGATAATGATACATTTTTTTATTGTATTACAATAAGTAAGGTTTGGCAATAATTAATGACAAATAATATCTGATAAATGCCCATCACGACCACGGTTAGAAATGTCGATTCTTTCATCAGTTTTTACTCACTTTTTGACAAAATGGTGGTTTATTTCGTTAATCACTTCACGAGTTTTGAGTTTTAAGGCTGCAATCGATTCGATTGGCTTCGTATAGACTCTGTTTTTAACAAAAATAATCCAGCAGTGTTAAATCGAGTTGGAGCTGGCCACTTAACAGTTGAATTTCGTGAAATTATGCGATCGGCAAATTTAGTTTGCAAAAAATTCATTGTTTCGGTGGCTGGTCGTGGTGGACATTTATCAGATATTATTCAGAAGATATTATGTCATTCATAATTGCCAAACCTTACTTATTGTAGTACAATAAAAACATGAATCATTAATTTTTTATTGTACTACAATTTTTATAAAAAAAAACAAAAAAAGAAATAAACATTGATCATCTAAATTTATTGTTTTATTTTGATTTAAAAAACACAGTTCTTTAAAAAAAAGGTTGTCTTATATTCAAATCTTCTCGACCATAAAGCGTCGATCTTCATGCTAGCCAGAGGCATTGATATGCTCCTGCTAAGATCATTCAGTTACTTCTTGCCAACAGGAGGGCAGTGAGTCTTCTGCCACAGCCAGTAATTAACAAATGGAACGCTGCCAAAAAATCTACTATGTATAATATTAATCTGCTTATTAAAACATGTAAAACATACAACATGTAAACGTAACTCCATTTTTCTTTCCTCGAACGCAGTAATTAAATAAATTGCGGCCTCTCGGACTGCTTCAAACATGATAGAGCCCGCCCTTAGCGGCTCACGTGGAAGCTCCGTATAAATCGAATTAACGAGCCCTCTCTGTATCATTACCACATTATTTATTTGTATAGTTCAGAGGAACATCCTGCATTTGAACATTATTCCAAACATCGTGAAAAGTGTCTGCTTATAAAACATTCATATAAGGTGTTTTACATACACTGAAGGCATGATGACTGCACATGAAATGTTAAGTGATTATTTACATACAAACTGGATTTTTAAAAACTGTACAAAGTTCTAGCAACATTTTAAAGATAGATAAACAGATAGATGCACTCTTTATTATACATAGAACATTCAATTTATGAAAAAAGTAAAGATAATAAATATTATAAAATTACTAAAAATTTTGAAAAAATTTGATCAGTTTTATTAGCTACCAGCGTGGGATTGTAATTATATTTTTTGTTTGTTTATACTAATTACTTATTAATAATTATAATGCCAATTAATAATTTAGTAAATAGTTTACTATAATATTAAATAAAAAAAATATAAAAGAAAAATGTTAAGTAAGTAAAATTAATGTAGTGTAACTGGTTGCCTTATCATAAATAGCAATTTCTCCCAGACCAGCATTGCATGGCTACTATAAATACTACGGCTTAACCCGCACCATAGTGAACGTAGATATGATATAATGCAGGATATGTGGGACACATCTGATGGTAGATGAAAAATCAATTTTGGATAGAATTCATACTACTCTGTCAAGAAAGTACCGGAAATGGATGATTTGTGTATGGTTCCAAATTCAATTTTTTGTATTTTTTGTTATTGTTAGATTGGCACAACTGTTATCCATTTTGGCGCGGAGATTGAGTTGCATCTGTTATTTATATTAAATACAGTGCTGTTTTTAGTTATATCATATCTAGTGTGTATTGCGAATTTCATATAATGGACAAAAACATCGAACAAAGAGTTTGTCTTAAATTTTGCATCGCCAATGGAATTTCGTGTACGGAGTCACTAAAAATGTTACAGAAGACTTACGGTGAATCGATTTTATCAAAAACACGTGCTTATGAGTGGTACAAAGCCTTTAAAAGCGGTCGAGATGTGATAGAAGATTTGCCTCGCTCTGGTAGGCCATCAACGTCTGCAACTGAAGTTAACATTGCAAAAGTGAAGGAAATAGTGACTGAAAATCCTCATTCAACTTTGAGACAGATAGCCGCCGAACTTTCTGTGCACACATTTTAAATAATCACTTGGGTACGAAACATGTTTCCGCTCGGCTAGTCCCAAAAGACCTGAATTTTCTCCAAAAACTCAAAATCGCATGAGAGTCGCTGAGGACATGCTAGAACGAATCAATTCCGACCCAACATTCATGAAACGTATTGTTACTGGTGACGAGACGTGGGTTTACAAGTTTGACATGCAAACTAGTCAACGAGCTTCGGAGTGGCGACTTCCAACTGAACCGAAACCGAAAAAACCACGCCAAAGTCGATCAAAAGTCAAAGTCATGTTGACTGTTTTCTTTGACTATCGCAGTGTTGTGCACTCAGAATTCTTGTCAGAAGGTCAAACGGTAAATAAATAATATTATTTGAGCGTTATGCGGTGTTTATGAGATCAAATCGACGAAAAAGGCCAGATTTGGGAAAAGAAAATTCTTGGATTTTGCATCACGATAATGCGCCTTCGCACAAGGCCATCATTGTGAAAGAATTTTTGTCCAAACACTTAACAAATACTATCGAGCAACCACCATATTCACCAGATATGGCTCCAGCCGACTTCTTTCTTTTTCCTAAACTCAATTTACCACTTCGTGGCACCCGTTTTCAATCAGTAGAAGACATAAAGGAGAATTAGCGGCGAGAACTGAACTCAATTCCGGAAACAGCGTTTAAAAAATGTTTTGATGATTGGATTATTCGTTGGCGTAAATCTATCGTTTCTGAAGGAGCATACTTTGAAGGTGATAAAATAAATTTGAATGAATAACAAAAATTTTGTGTATTATTGATCTTTTCCCGGTACTTTCTTGACAGAGTAGTATAATCTTTTCTAAATACTCACTTTTCGTTTTTCGTTTTGCCATGTGGGGTTGGCACCAAGAATAGCTCCACCCCGTCTCTTCCTATGGGAGTTGTAAAACCCGACTAAGGCAATACCGCGGGACCGGGCAGCAGCGTTCCCCTGTCTACTCGTACTAAAAACATCCACTGCGATCGCCAACCCGCCTGCTAAGCGTGGCGATTATGGTAAAACTACCCATTTTGGGGAGGCTTATGTCCAGCAGTGGACGATGAAAGGCTGATGGATGGAATTACTCACTTACAGGATCTATCAAATATTATATTAAACTTAATCTATAACTACAGAAAAATAACGATTATTAAAGTTACTGTTATCAAATGATTTTATTTTAAATTCTTCTTGTATTCTACAACGAGTCTTAGATTTATTATTTTCTTAGATTTAAATTGGCCATGTTATCAACCTCAGGTTTTATGTAGATTAAGGCCGTTACGTATTCAAAAAGAACGGTCTAGTAACAGGTCCCTTGTTCAATATTGCAACCCTACTTATATCGTTACAATCCTGTATTGCTAAGGTGAGCCTTATCTTCAATACAATTTCAATACTATGAACTGGCTTAATATTGAAATAAATGAATACTACCAAACCGCAAATCTTGTTAAAAGTAAGTTTTAGCATTATCTATACTATTATTAAAACTATATCTATATATTTAAGATATTTGAGATAAAATTGATGTATTGCTTTATATATTACTTAGGCATTTCTGAACACAAAATCAATTTTTTTTAGAACTTTTGTCTCTTTGTTTCTTAGATTTTCACGCAAAACGACATCGTTATCATTCACGCATTCTGATGAACCTTCTTGTTTGATAGTTTTTGATTATACTTATAAACTGGTATACATTTTATCCTGCTATTACATCGGGAACCTGAGATATAACCTAAAAAAGAGCTTTTGGCTGCGGAGCCGCAGGTAAAGGCTAGCTTTTGCTAATGTAGAGTACCTTAACCTGGCCCCCTTTTTTTTTTTTGATTTAGGCTGGAAAAAATGTTCCTAACCGCACACCCCGTCGCTCGGGGCAACGAACAGGTTAGTGTGGGGCCTTCACCCACTAAAGAAACTCGCCGTGTACCGTCTCTCCGCCTTTATTGGCGGGCCACTGGAACTATGTTACATTCCTTCGGTGGTCCGCCGGCGGCTTACCCTTTCGGGTACCCTCATCTGAGCAACGCATCCGTACACGGAGCGTCGCATCTTCGCGGGAGGCCTTGCGGGTGGCGGACGTTCCCCGGTCCATCCACCCGCAGCCCCAGCTAGGGCGGCATTAGGCGCAAATATTCACGCCTGCGCCGCCCCAGTCACTGGCGGCGGTTTGGGTCTGCGGAAGGATCAGCTTCCCTGGCCCTCTCCGCCGCTTCCTTCCGCGAGATGACCTCCTCGCAGAAGGCAGCGACCGCGGCCCAATTCCTGTCGCTGCCAAGCATCGCTCTGACGACGCTCGGCAGCGAGAGGTCCCCCCTATTGCTGCGACAAGTTCACGACGCTGCTCGGCCCAAGCCGGGCACGACTCGAGCGTGTGCTGCGCCGTGTCCTCGTCGCAGCCGCAATGGTGACAGCCCGGAGTCGCTTCCCTCCTTGCGACAATATGCAGATATCTGCTGAAGCAACCGTGCCCCGACAGCACCTGCACCAGTCGGAAGGTAAGGACTCCGTGCCGTCGCCCTGCCCACTCTTCCAGCACTGGCTGGAGCGCCCCTACGGTCCAAAGACCGGCCCGGGGCGCCTCCAGCCGCGCCCTCCAGTTGGCCATGGCAGCTCAGCGGGCGTCGCCCTGCCATCTGGCCACCACGCTGGGTGGGGGACGTCCACCCCCGCTCCCCCGCTCCCGATCTTGCGACGCCCGCCGGTACACCTCGGCGAGCACCTCCGCCTCCAAGTCCCACGGAGGGGTTCCGGCCAACACGCAGGCCGCCTCCGTCGACACCGTTCGGTATCCACGTATGACCCTGGACGCGACGACTCTCTGTGGCCTCCACAGAAGAGCCCTGTTTAGTGCGTCCAGGGACTCCGCCCACACGGGTGCGCCGTACAGCGCCATCGACCGGACCACCCCCGCGTAAAGCCGTCGACACGCCTTGTTGGGTCCGCCCATATTCGGCATGAGCCGTGCAAGGGCGGACGCCGCACCGACGAGCCTCGGAGACAGTTGACGGAAGTGCTCGCGAAAGCGCCACCGCCCGTCCAGCACCAGGCCCAGATACTTAATCCGGGCCTGCACTCCAATTCGGACCCCGTCCACCGTGATCGAGGCGCCAGCAGGTGGCCGACGTCGGGACCCATGGAAAAGCAGGGCCTCCGACTTGTTCAGGGCCACCCTAAGACCCAGCACCCCGATCCTCCTGACCACCTCCGAGGTCCCTAAGGTGGCCAGGAACGCCGCTTCCTCAAAGTTTCCGCCCCGGGCCACGACCAGCGTGTCATCCGCATAGCAGATGACCGCCAGCCCGGGGGGGAGCCGACAGCGTAGCACCCAGTCGTAACCGATGTCCCACAGGAGCGGCCCTAGAACCGAACCCTGCAGGACACCGCACGACATAGGTCTCCTCACAACGTCCCCTATGCGGCTCTCATAGAGAACGAGGCGGCCCTCAAGATAGTCTGCCACTAGCCGCCTCAGGTATGCAGGCACCCCGTGATACCGGAGCGCCTCCCTGATACAGCTGAATGGCAGACTATTGAATGCGTTGGAGATATCAAGCGACACCGCACACAGCACTCCACCGCCGACGACAACTGCCGTGGCCGCGGCTCTCAGGCGCATGATTGCGCCGACCGTCGAACGACCAGTCCGAAAACCGAACTGGGCGTCCGACAGGTCAGGTCCGAAGTCGCGCAGGTGCCAGATGATGCGGGCAGCGAGGATTCTCTCCAGCAACTTACCCGCCTCGTCCAGCAGCACGATGGGCCTGAAGGCCCCGACCAAATCCGGCGTTCGCCCCGGTTTCGGCAAGTGTACCAGCCTCCCCTCCTTCCAGCAGTCAGGGAACCGTCCGGACGCCAGGCACGCGTCGAACAGTCCCCTGAGGCGGGGCTCCATGTGGTCCAGAGTCAGGGCCAGTACCCGGGCGGGTATCCCGTCTGGGCCGGGGGCGGTGTTCTTGGAACGAATCCGCGAAATTGCCGCCCCCATTTCCGACGCGGTGACGGGCGGTACACTGAGATCGGCCTCCCGGTCGCTACGGCGGTGTCATGACTGGGGGCGTGTGCTCCGCCCGTCGTGGGAATAGACCCTCGACCACCTCGGTGAGGAGGCTGGGCTGAAGGGTCTCTGTGAGGGGGGGGGCCTGAGTGTGGAGCTTGTTAAGCGCCTAACATTAAATAGCAACTTCCTTGCCTTATAAATAGAAAATTAAATGTTGATATATTAATTAATTTAGCATATCATTAACAAAATTAATATAAAATTGCAACATTTAAACCTGAGTTTTAAGTAGTGAGAGTAGAGAGTTTTGAATCACTCTACAAAGTGTTAGCAGCAAGAAGTTTATACAGAACGAAAGAAAAATACTGTCCTCATTTAACTTTAACAGTTTAATTACGGTCAAAAGTTAGCTTCTGTATATAAAATAAATATAAAAAAAAAACAAGAAACGTTTACGATTCCGAAGTAAAAGTAGTTTAAATAAGTTATGAGAATTGTGTGCGATTTTCCCTAGCACTAATTCAAAAGTAAAGAAACCTTTGGAGTATCAAGTTTTCATTAAAGTCCTGTGAAGTTTAATAACTTTACGACAATATGAAAGACAAACAATGATTTAGCTGTGGGCTAAGATAGTCAAAAAGATGCTAAATTAGCTACGAGCGCGGTGCCCGTATTGCAGTTAAAAACTTTCCATTTGTAAAGTTAAGCCATTGTTATATTTACCGTTTTGCCTCGTTTTGAGGATTTTTAATATGGTAGCCTAATTTAATTCAATCTATCATAAAATCTGATTGCATGAGCCATGCAGACACAAACTTATATAATATAAATAGTCCTAATCCATCCATCAGCCTTTCGACGTCCATTGCTGGACATAGGCCTCCCCAAATTGGAGGTATAGTGCCGTAATTGCCACGCTTGGCAGGCGGGTTGGCGATCGCAGTGGATGTTGTTAATACTCGAGGGAGTACTGCTGCCCACTCCCCCCGGTACTCCCTCCGTCGGCTTTTACGACTCCCATGGGTGGAGAGGGGTGGGACAATTCTAAAGCCGGCCCCACACGGCCAAAGTAAAGTGAAGAATATTGTCAAATTTTATAAGTAGATTGAATAGATAGTTTTTTTAAAATATTTATTCTCTAATTCTAAACTATTTGAATACTTGACTACTTGCCTGCACAGGATGACGGAGTGATTTAAACACCGACCTCCCGCCTGAGTGTCGTGGGTTCGATTCCCACACAGGACAACTCTTAGTGTGATCCATAAATGGTTGTTCTGAGACTGGGTGTAATTTAAGTCCGTGAAATTTTGTAAAGTTGTAAAGTCTCACGCAATACAAGGATTATTCCTTAGTGCAGGGTGTGGTCTTTTAATAAAAAATATGTTTCATATTTATATTTTTAGTCCCGTCGATTAATTAATTCAAATTGTCCCTCTGGCCGTACAACACTACTATATACTAAAATATAGATCAAAAATATCTAAAGGATAGATATTTTTGATCTATATTTTAGCATTTGACATGCTCCGCCACTTTTTAAAGACAAAATGTGATAAGTAGGTTGGGATGATCGAAAGATCTGTATTATAGCTCAGTGGTTCAGAGCACTTCCCCGGATTGGAAAAGGCGTGGGTTCGATTCCCGCTAGTACAAAAAATCTCTTTTTTCCTTATTCACAAATAATTTGTACTTTAACATCCTTTAGTTTAGTATATGTAATTTTTATCTTTAATCTTTATTACAGTTCATAAATTTTTTTTTGACTGCCGCGTAATATTGCAGCGTTAATTTGTTTTCGCGGACCACGATTTCTATCGTGAAGAAATGTTGTTGTTCTCGTTGTCATTCATGTGCATAATCAATTGTTGGAAGTGATTTGATTATATGAAAAATGAATGTTTGTCGAAATGTTTTCGAAGAAAGCTACAGCGAAACGTGGCGCTAACGCTAACTCATAAAAAGTACCAAAGAATCTACATTTATATAGTATGTCAAGTCATGAGCAACGAACTCAGATTTTAAATGCAGTGCTGACCGAGTTCTAATAAAACTTCCTAATGTGGCGAAAGTGCTCGGTATAGCCATATTAAATGGGCCATCAACCCTATAGGTACAGCTTCTTAAAAGACTTTCAGATTACCGGATTCTTTCAATTGATTGATGTAACAATTTACTTGTATTTTTTTAGTTCTAAATATTAAATTTTATAATGTTTTTACTGTTATAACATTTTAGTACTTAAAGATAAAAAAAGGATTTTTTAGAATTTTAATATCGTATAAATTTATTGTTTATTATTCCTGAGAGAATCCGCAACACCGTTATGTCGTCATATCGGTCTACAAAAATAGTTACCCTATCTACTGATGGAGAGATTGTATACAGTAAAATGAAAAAAAAAATATTATTTTGCAGTTTATTTTAGTACCGAAGATATTTACACGCGTAGAAAATATAAATATTTTTCTGTACACAGATATTTTATTTATATACATAAATATTTTTCCATAGCTATACTTAAAATTTGCCCTAAAAGAAATTCTCAATTTTGGTTGGAGTTATATTTCAAATTCCATACCACTATCTTTGCAGGCCTTGGTTACCGCTAGGCTATCATTGCAATGATGATGAAAGATGGTTGCAATAGAGTAATGCCCTATTGAACGGTGGGTTTGATTGTTATAGAAGAAAGCAAGAAAGAAAGAAATCTATTTTTATTGTACACAACTAATAAACTAAAACAACTGAAAAACTTAAAATAGATAATTTGAGTAGAAGTGACAATAGGGCTCCCATTCGCAACGATGCCACAGCGCACCAACTATGATACACTGCGACGCTGATTTTCAATGGGAGCCTTCGTGACATCCAAATGGCAACTCAGTAGCTATGTGTGCTAAATCGTATCTAATTAGATTGCAATATAAAGAAATTAAGATACTGTTACAAAAAACAAACATGAATAAAACGCGATAAATATAAACAAAACAGAACAATAATATGAAGTCATCCACAGTATAGGTATATATATTAAATAAATATTGTTGACCTTACTAACTACTTGAACCTTAAAATAAAATAAAAATAATAATAAAAAATTATAAAAAAATGTAAAATTGAGAGTATGAGATCAAAATATTGCAGCCCACCATTTGATTTTGGCTAGAAATTAATAGATAAGTTATATGTAATGAAATAATATAACTCGCTATAAAATATATTTTTGTTCTGAGAGTAGATATATTTTTAATGCCGACTTAAATGAGAGTTTGGTTGTTTTAGGTTGACACGGCGGTGGTATATTATTCCAACATTTGGTGGCGGCATATTTAAAACAGCCTTTGAACGCAGCTGTCTTATGTTTTGGTATGGACAGAGGAATTGTCATTGAACGGGGGCTGTACCTCGAATGATCCCGGTGCCAGGTGAGTTTGTCGTATAGGTATTTGGGTTGTGAGCATTTAACGAGTCCGAACAACAATATTGCTAAATGAAGTTTTCGTCTGGCTTCCGTTTTTAAAATCTTAGCATCGTTGAGATAAGGCGTGACATGGTTACGACGCGGCATGCGAAAGCAAAACCTTGCGCACGCATTCTGAACGCGTTGAATAAGTTTTTTTACTTCGTGAGTATATGCACGGTCCATAATATATACTATGTCACAGTAGTTAAATTTAGCAAGTACGAGGCTGTCTACCAACACTTTCCTTGTATCTACGCTAAGGTACTTCCTGACATTGTATAATATTTTTAATCTGTAAAAACAATTTTTAACTATATTATTGATGTGCTCTTCAAACCGCAAATCGGGGTCAATAATTACTCCCAGACTATTAGCTAAAACTACCCGGTCGACAGATTTACCCATCAGTTCAATCGTAGGATTTGCAGCTAAGATATCTCTTACTTGATTCTTGATTCCGAGAACAAGAAACTTGGTCTTGTCAGGGTTCAGAACTAGTGCGTTTTGCTCGGACCAGGCGGTAATTTTTTCCAACTGCCTGTTTATTACTTGTACCGATATTGACGTATCACTTGGCCTAAACGACAGATATAGCTGTATGTCGTATGCGTACATATGGTACTTACAGTCTGGAATACTATTGGTCACATCGGCCGTATACAGAATAAACAGCAGGGGCCCGAGCAACGATCCCTGGGGAATACCACACGTAACGGGTTGGACTGAAGAACAGATTATGGAACCATCATCTGTGGGTAACTCAACATATTGCGTTCTGTTTTGAAGATAGCTCTGAAACCATTGGACGGTTTTCACATCAAAACCATAGTATGACAACTTCGCTAACAATAGAGGAATACTAATACTATCGAAAGCCCTGGAGTAATCAAGTAGCGTCAGTATTGTACCCTCACCACGATCCCTAGCTTCCAGGATATTGCCTACGACATCTGCCAGAGCTGTTGTAGCAGTAGCTGTTCCTTATCCTGAACGAAAGCCCGATTGCAAGTCAGGTAACAACCTATTAATCTCTAAGGGTGCGAGCACTTGCAGGTACACCACTCGCTCGAGGATTTTAGACAGACAGGGCAGTATGCTGATCGGTCTCAAGTCTTTAAAACTATGGGGATTACTGTTCTTTGCTAGAGGCCGAACTATTGCGCAACGCCATAAGCTGGGAAACGAATAAGTGCTAATAGAATTATTTACAATGGCAGTTATTGCACTCAAAGAATATGGAAGAGTTAACAGAACCATGTCTTTTGTGACGCCGTCCACGCCTTGCGCATTAGATGAAATATTATTTATTATACTCAATATCGTCTCTTTATCTACACATTTTAGACTGAATACTGCTGGGCTGTATCAATGGTGTTCCAAATATGATAGTTGAGAAATAGTGACAATAGGATTGCCGGGTACGTTTAAAAATGCCATATTGATACCTTCTGGATCGCGGAGGAGCATAGGTAACGTTTCATTTACATTTTTTGTAATGACATGCTGTTTTAAATTTCGCCAAAGGGTCTTGGTATCATTTAAATTATAATTGATATAGTGTGTGAAATACACTCTTTTCTCATTATGCAAGGCATTTTTGGCATAATTCTTGAGTTGAATATAATATTATTTGTGACGATCTAATTTTGTGGACTGATACCGCGACCTTGCTTCATTACGTAGCTTGAACATTAATTTGACATTGTCAGTAATCCAGGGGGTTCGCTGATTTACGATGTTTTATGCCTAATAGGAGCATGAGCGTCGAAAAGCTCTAATAAAGTATTTGACAGAACGTTCACCATGAGGTCAACATTGTGACAACTTACTATGGAGAACCATGAAATTAAATTTAAGTCTCTTTCGAAATTATGTTATTCAATGGACGATATTTTACTCTCGTAGGCTTAATTTTGTCCTTTTTGACTAATAACTCACAAGTTAAAAATGAGTGGTGACCAAGATCGCTATTAAAGTCCACAGTGAGATTCCTAAACTTAGCGTCAGTACATATCACGTCGATAAGAGTACAACTATTGCCGCGGAGAAACGACGCGGTTCCCGTGATCCGCCGTAGCAAGGGCGGGTGAGGGCGCACGGTGGGGTCGGTCTATCGACCACTTGATTTAAGTTACAGTGGTTGAGAAACTGTAAAAGTTTTTTCGTTTTAAAGTTGCTTAGATCTAAAAGATTAGCATTAAAATCTCCGAGAAGAGCTATATAATCATATGGTGCAAGGGCGTTCACACTTTCAGTCAGCGCATCGAGGAACTTGTCTATAGGAATGCCATGGAATTTAACACAATAAAAAATATATTTTCTTTAATAAACATATTCAATAAAGTCCAACTTAGACTTTGCCAAAAATCTTGTCCACTTCCTCGTCGCTCGTAACATGTTCGACTTTTAATCCTACATCTTTTCGTGCAAGTATTCGTCCCTCCTTTGTCCACACATATCGCCACTTATGCACCATGGCTGCCCTTCGCGCGGAGTAAAACAGGCGCTGGTTGGTGCGCGTGAGGCGCTCGTTGATGTACACGGGCAGCTCTTGATCGCGCTCGTTCAACTGGCGAGGCAATTGGGTGATAGTAGCTTCTAACGGAGTTCTAACCAACGTAGTTTATAGGATAGGTAACACCATGAGTCTTCGAGAATTAATAATATGGAAACCCAGGAAAGCACGCAACGCTCGTTCTGCACTATAATTCACAAAAGTTTATGAAAGCTTATTATAATAAAACACTACGGGTAGAATAGAGTACAATCGTTTTTAATTGATGTTCTTTTATCGACTATTAGAAGTGCATACACTATTTATATCACTTTATGTTGTTTGTAACACTTTTATAATTGTTCCCAATTACACTAAATACTCATATGTAACGTTTATTTATTTTTTTACAACAGTATAAGCGCGACGAACTAGCACTGGGTTGACATCCGTGACGTCACCCCATCGTCGTCATCACGTATTATACAGCTTACAAACACTGATCCAAAGATTGCTTTGAGAGTCTGTATAAATACCGATAAACCGTTAATGGCATGATCTGTGGAGTGAGGCTGAATGACCGCATTCATAGTGATGACGTAAGGAGCGAGTAGGTATGAAAGAGAGTATTGGTGTAAAGATGCGAAAGGGAATGCTACGATGTGGAAAGAATGCCGGACGAGCGACTGGTTAAGAAGATACACAATGCGAAAGTGGAAGGATGTAGATACAAGGGGAGATCGAGACTCATCTACTTAGACCAAATCGGTCATGCATTGAAGGAAGGTGGAGTCAGGAGTTTACAAAACCGGCGAGCGTTTATGAAGAGAATTATGAATGTTGAGAAAGTGAGAGATGTGCAAGAATAGAGCTTCTTGGCATTCTGTTCTCTCTGCCTACTCTGCAAGGGAAATGGCGTGATGATAAGTAAGTAGTAGTGGCGTGAATATATAGTACTTATACCCGCATAGAAATTTTGTATTTAGAACATAGGTAGATACATGAAAAATAAGAAAAATAATAAATTGTAGGTGTTAAAAAATTATCTAGTGGTAAGCCTTGCTTATCCCAACATGTATGAGCCAGCTCGATCGGAGAAGTACCAGTCTCTCACAGAAGATTGGCGTGAAACAGCGGTACTACTACCGTTGCGTTTCCTATGGTGAGTGAGAGCGCCGAAGGCCAAAATCCCCTCCCTATCCTCTGCTTATTATCCTTCCTATCTTCTCCTTAGTATCCATACAATCCTCTCCTTATTATCCTTTCTTTCCACCTCCTATCCCTTTCCTTGGATATGGCGTGTGAGTGATCCCTCTAGTGTTGCGGGCGTCTATAAAGTATGGTAACCGCTTACCATCAGGTAGGCCGTATGCTTGTTTGCCACCTATGTTGTATATATATAAAAAAAATAATAGACATCGCCGGACGTCTACCAGATGTGAAACATCTAAATTATTTTGTAGGAATAATGAGTAGATATAAAATAATCATAACTTTTTCAATGTGTGCTTGCATAAAATTATGACATGTGTAAAATAGCGGAAATGGACATAAATCATCATCATCAGGCCCTGGAAATCATCTAGGACCAAAGTACTCGTCAAGATGAAACAAACAATTCCAAACTCGATAAGGTTGAGTCGTTTCATTACAAAGTTACTGTGGCCACCTTTTAGCTCCATCATCAGACCCTGGATACCACCTAGAGACAAAGTACTCGTCAAGACGAATCATACGAGCCCAAACTCGATGGGGTTATGTCTTTTTATAATGGAGTTCCTATGGCCACCTTCTAGCTCCATCATCAGATCCTGGATTTTATCTAAAGAAAAAGTACTCGTCAAGACGAATCAAACGAGTCCAAACTCGATAGTGTTGCGCCGTTTCATTATGAAGTTCCTATATCTACCTTCCAGCTCCATCGTCAGATCAGCTCCATGTCATCATAATATTGTATTATCACGCAATATACATAATATGCTCGTAAAATTTCAGCTCAATAAGAAATCGGGAGGTGTGTCTAATTTAACTTGCAAGATTTGAACGGAATAAGTAAAAAAGCGTCACCACGCTAACAGACGACTTTACCCTCCCTCCGCGTTAGATGTTTCACATCAAAAATAAACAAATGTTTTAGTCGTTTTTCCTAAAAATGTGATTGTGTTTTTACTATAATTAAGGTAAATTAATTTATGTGTATGGTAGTCTTCAACTTCTTTTCATTCCAAATTGAAGTAAATTATGTTATTCGAAGCCACACTTTAACAAAACGACTAATGATACGCATTACGTTGCCGAGCTGAATAATAAAACATTTTCCTTGTCGGTACGTAATTTGCGAGGTACGATAGCAACAGAAGCTCCCTATGCTTATTTTTTAAATTTAAATGTTAGGGTTGTCACATCGCCACTGACGTAATGTAACATAGTTCCAGTGGCCCGCCAATACAGGTGGAGAAATGGCACACGGCGGGTTTATTTAGTTGGTGAGGGCCCCACTATACCCTTTTTTTTTTCATGTGAAACATCTAATGCGGAGAGAGGGTAAAATTGGCTGTTAGCGTGGCGACGCTTTTATTTTACTTGTCCCGTTCAAATCTTGCAAGATAAATTTGACACACTTCCCGGTTTCAGATTGAGCTGAAATTTTACGCGCATATGTATATCGCGTGACAATGCAATATTATGATGACATGGAGCTGATTTGATGATGGAGTTAGAAGGTGGACATAGGTACTCTATAATGAAATGGCGCAACCCCATTAAGTTTGGGCTCGTATGATTCGTCTTGACGAGTACTTTGCCTCTAGATGGTATCCAGGGGCTGATGATGAAACTGGAAGGTGGCCACAGTAACTCTGTAATGAAACAACGCAACCCCATCAAGTTTAGAATCGTTTGAATCGTCTTGACGGTACTTTGTCTTTAGATGGTATCCAGGGTCTGATGATGGAGCTAGAAGGTGGCATTAGGAACTCCGTTATAAAACGACATAACTCCATCGAGTTTGGGCTCGAATGATTTTTCTTGATGAGTACTTTGTCTCTAGATGGTATCCAGGGTCTGACGATGAAGCTGGAAGGTGGTCACAGTAACTCTATAATGAAACGACGAAACCTTATCGAGTTTATACTCGTTTGATTCGTCTTGAGGAGTACTTTGTCAAGTTATGATCATTTTATTTGTACAAAATAATTTCGATGTTTTCACATCTGGTAGACGTCCCACGACGTCTAGTTTTTTTCTTGTTTAGGTGGGAAAAAATGTTCCTATCCGCACACCCTATCGTTCGGGGCAACGACCAGGGTAGTGTGCCCTCACCCACTAAAGAAACCCGCTGTGTGCCATCTCTCCGCCGTTATTGGCAGGCCACTGGAACTATGTTACATTCCTTCGGTGGTGGCCCCACAATACCCTTTTTTTTTTGTTTTTTTTTTTTGTCCGCTGCTCCGAACGACGGGGTGTGCGGTAGTTAGTTATATTTTTTCCCACCTCAACAAAAAAAAGAATTGTCATGTCACCACTGAAGTATTGTCACACAGTTCCAATGGTCCGCCAGTAAAGGCGGAGGGACGGCATACGGCGGGTTTCTTTAGTGGGTGAGGTCCCCACTGCCTTGTTCGTTGCTCTGACAAACAGAGTGTGCTGTTAGGTACATTTTTCCCCGCCTTAACAAAAAACAATGGAAGATTGCCTCCATCTTAATTTATTTGACTAATATTATTATTTATTATACGAATTGCTTTGTTTTTAACATTTTTAGCTTTTTCAGGAAACTCTAAAATAAAATATTTCCTCACTAGTCTAGGCTCGGTAAAGAATAAATGAGTCAAAAACTGTGATACCTGGAGAATATAAAGCGAAGTAGGGACATTTTCATTTCAGATTGTATTACTCAGGCTTAGAGATGAGGATAGCTTTGCCGTAAATGAACCTCGAATTGCCTCTATTACAGGGAAAAATAGTGAGTTTGGATAAGAAATTCAGCAGTATAAAATTAAATAGCACCGAAATCTATCGCAAGAGTAAATTGTTTATAGCGATTTTATAGCGTAATCTTATTATAACTATTATAAAGCTGTAACAGAGCTGTTTATATATTTAAGATATTTGAGAAAAATAACTGTATGGTGTGTTTGAACACAAAACATTTGTTTAATCGATTTGTTTTTTTATCTGCTTGTTTATTCGCGCATCACGGAAAAACTACTGAACGGATTTTGATTTGATGCAACTTTTTTTATTTAATAGACTTAAAAACTGGTATACATTTTATTCCGATACCTACTATATCGGGAACCTAAGATATAACTTAAAAACTTGCTTTTGGCCATATTGGTATGGCCGTCGGTCACTGCCATGGCTTAGCAGTCTAGAGCACTTCGCCGGATTGGAAGGGACGCAAGTTCGAATTTCGCTTGTAGTAAAATTATCTTTTTCTACGTTTTCATAAATAATTTGTTATTTTATGTAGCTGAGCATGTTAAGTGTTAAAATACAGATCAAAACACCAAACCTATAAGATTCTATACATATAGTACAATGTGTATTGTAATGTAACGTGTGATATGACATGCGTAGGATTGTACCTGTCAACTGTTGAAATACCAGCAGGATTCCTTTCAGTGAGTGAATTTAAGCTGATAATACGAGTACCATAAATACTGTTTCAGTGACTCAGTTTGTATTGTAGCATTGTTTGTATTCATAGATGTACTGGTTTAGATATAAACTTAATGTGGGTTGAAATATTACAAAGGACAGATAGCTGTGGTATTCTAATATTGACGGGCCTCGTGGCGTTGTCGGTAGTGTAACCGATTTCCGTGCACGAGGTCGTGGGTTTGATTTTTTTTTTATTGCAGGTAGTGGCAGACGAGTCACGGTCCATCTGATGGTAAATGGTAACCGTCGCCCATGGACTCGACTATACTGAGACTATTGTCAAGCCGCTGCTCACTAATTCATTTCACAGATGAAATGAAATATAAACGGCTATCTCCTGCTACAGCCAAAACGCAACGATGTGCTTCATGGCCGGTCACACGGGAGATGGTGGTACCAACCCGCTCGGGCCGGATACCAAGTGAGTACTCCCACTTGGTACCCAGCCCTACCACCAGTCATGCAATGGATGACAATTGCTTACTTCTCTTAGTCGCCTCATACGTCACCCGTGGGAAAGGATGGGGTGGTGACACTTGTATTCTTAATCCGTCACCACACGGATTCCCACTCAGGACAATTATTTGTGTGATGAACACAGATATTTGTACAGCGTCTGGGTGTTTGCTATCTATTATGTGTATTTACAAAAAAAAGTAATATAATATGTATTATATCCGTAATCTGGTACCCATAGCACAAGCATTAAGCTTAGTTTGGGATGATGACGTTGTGTGAAAATGTCCGTGAATATTATTATTATTCTATTAAAAATTGAATATTATTGTTATTATATAGTTCACAGTCAAACTCTACTTAATATAGGAACTCTATTTTTCTCTCATGCTGTTAAAATATAAAATGCTGGCACCAAAGTTGATAGAGTGTTTTATTACAGTTTCCATGGGTGGTCAGGGGAACGGCTCCATCAAGAGATCAGCACCGCCTTATAATTATATACCAATTGCACGCCTAATAAGCGAAGCGTTTAGGTGGGTACTGCTCTCGTTTTACATAGAAGAACTGATTTTTCAAACTTAATATGTCTCTATTTATCATATATTGCACTTGTAAAAGATACACACACATATATATCAAGAAAAAACACTATTTTTAATACTCATGATATTTTATGTGCCATTTTTGTTATTTAAACTAGTTAAAAACTGTTTAAAAAAGTTATGTCTTGGACGTGCGTTTGTTGTAGGTTATGTATGTTAACACGATAACGACCAAAATACTTTACTAATCGAGTTTTTTTTTCGTTTACGAGTTACATGATTACGAATAGAGCCCTATCACTTTTCACGGTCTGATTCGATGTGGTTTAATTGTTATTAAATAAACAAAAAAACAGTGAATATTTACGCTCGGCGCGTCACTAAAATCAGTGCTATCCTTATTTCGTGAGAACTATTTCTATGTATAGACCAATGCAGAAGTACTTCTTAAAATTAGCGCTAGATGGCGTATAAAACATGAGAAGGTTCTTTTTGAAATTAGCGCTATCTATGTGATTTATTGAAAACTACTTAGTAAGACCAATACATTATTAGTTACTTATCAAATAATCAATTTTATTGTGAAAAATGAAGATTATGAGGTGTGCACTTTTGGATTTTCCAAAGTATTTTCATATGCATGTAAAATTTCAGCTCAGTCGGAGACTGGAAAGTGGGTCAAAATTAACTTGCAAGATTTGATTGCAGACAGGTCAAAGTAATTAAAAGCTTATGTAAATGCGACTGTTTGGTAGTATAAAAAAAATTGGAATGCCGGGAATTGTTTTATCCGTGTGGTGACGGATTAAGAATACAAGTGTCACTACCCCATTCTTTCCCACGGGTGTCGTATGAGGCGACTAAGGGAAGTAAGCAATTATCATCCATTGCATGACTGGTGATAGGGCTGGGTACCAAGTGGGAGTAGGTACTCACTTGGTATCTGGCCCGAGCGGGTTGGTACCACTATCTCCTGTGTGACCGGCTATGAAGCACATCGTTGCGTTTTGGCTGTAGCAGGAGATAGCCGTTCATATTTCATTTCATCTGTGAAATTAATTGGTGAGCAGCGGCTTGACAATACTCTCGGTATAGTCGAGTCCATGGGCGACGGTTACCATTTACCATCAGATGGACCGTGGCTCGTCTGCCACTACAAGCAAGAAAAAAAAATGTAAGAGTTCACCCATACAAATCAAACATTCTTACGTCTTCTTCAGCTATGGTGCAATTTTATTATCTAGAATATTATTAAAAAGGAAGTAGCACTTGCAGTTCGGACGATTGGAAATGTTAAGCAACTTTCGCTCGGCTGGTAATCAGATGGCTGGCCAAAAAGTGACACCTATTTGCAGAAACATGACCTCTGTGCTTTAGAAGGTGCGTGAAGCAGTGGATCCCGGCTGTCAAATCACATTCTGGCAGTTGTTACAGGTTGTCAAGAGTCTTGAATAAAAAAATCTAACTCCAGCTTTGTTCTAAGTTGTCCCATTAATTGGGTCGTGGAGGGATGGGAGGATAGTCAGTCACTCTGTGTATACTCCGGTGGATCGCTTAAAATCTGGTTGTTTTCTCACCCCAATTTAGTTTGGTATAAAGCTAGGAAGATGATGATGAATAGTATTAAACCTTAGAGCGTCTTCGATCTAATTTTATATCGCGTTATGAGCACACCTACCCACATATTATACTTGAGGGGAAATATCTAGAGGAATCAGATTTAAAAATAAAATATATTATGATACTAGCTGACCCAGCAAACATTGTTTTGCCATATAAATTATTTCTACATCGGCAGTAGAAGGGTGAAAATTTAAGGTTGTATGTATTTTTTAACGCCGAATCATAATAAAATACAATAAAAAAAATTGTCCAAATAATTAAAAAAAAAATTACGGGTGGGCACCCTTATCATTTATGGGTATGATGAATATATGTTGTCTGATTCTCAACCTACTCGATATGCACAAAAAATTTCATACAAATCGGTCCAGCCGTTTCGGAGGAGTTTGGTAACAAACACCACGACACGAGAATTTTATATTTATGATATAATATACTAACGTTTTCTAGCCAGTGTCAACTATACTGATGTTAAAGTACAAATAATAATTTGTGAATAAGGAAAAAGAGTATTTTAGTACGAGCGGGAATCGAACCTGCGTCCCTTCCTTTCCGGGGAAGTGCTCTAATCCATTGAGCTATCGTACCATTTCTAGAAATACCGAATTTCCTCATCACATTTGTCTTAACGACCAACGCCCTCTATCGGCAATGCATTTACATGCATTGATCCAATGTAGTAAGTTTAATTTTGCAATTAAAATTCATACTATTTGATGGCGTGATTTTTCAAACATTGTGATCTATATTTTAGCACTTGACGTGCTCAGCTACTCTTAAAGTACAAATAATAATTTGTAAATAAGGAAAAAGAGTATTTTAGTACGAGCGGGAATCTAACCTGCGTCTGATGTTGATACTGGTGTCTTTATGTATTTGCGGTAACATTATGTACGATACAATCTTGTATTGAAATACAGGACATTTCCTGACTATAACAGAGATCTTGGCCTACTATACAAGTATAATGTGAAATCTGATATTCCGTCCTATATCTAACTTTCAAGTGTACAACCAAGTCATAATTAACAAAGGCCTGGGACACCGGCCTATGCATAACTAAAGTTGCCACCCCAAGACCTCTATAAACTGTGGAGCTTTAAACATTGATACAGGATTTTCTTTCTGTCATCAATTGAACGTAATTTTACTTAGCTAACATTTATTAGTAGACCAAATACATTTTAATTTAATTCCATTCCTTTAATATGTCATAGAATATTGTTAAACGGAAAACAAAGAGGTTTTAATCTCGTATTAAGTGTTTTTTTTTTAATTTATGTTTTGTGCTAACAAAACTTTTCTGAACGGATTATCTAATTGAATTTTTTTTTATTTCTCTCTTTTGTTTTGGGTTTAATGTGGTCCGACCTTTATTTAGAATTGGAGTATAGTTAATGATACCAACAGAACTCCGTAAATAAAGATCATAATATGGGTATTCTTTGAAGACTAAATAATTTCTTAGAATTTATCTATATGCCTATATATAAACTGCCTCTGTGGTGCAGCGGTAATGTGAGCGACTGCAGTTGATCATGAGGTTTCGCGTTCGAACCCTCGGGTCGGGCAGTGTTATTGAGCATTTTCGCAAAATAAAAAAATCTCAGTAGTTTATTTTTTAGGCCCGGAGTTTGGATGATGTGCCCAGTAGACGCCAATAGGCTCGCCCCCTATTACGTGGGACTTAAACATAGCTGGACAACCGTGTGTGTGTAATATACCTTTGCCTACCCTTTCGAGGAATACAGGCGTGATGCTATGTTATGTTTTATGTATGTATGTATATATAAAAATCAATTTCTTTTCGTTAGTCTCGCTAGAACTCAAAACCGGCTTGACCTATTTGAATAATTGTTTTTTTTTTGTTTTCTTCGCTCTAATACAGGAGTAGTTTAAAAGTAAAACAAAATGGAGAAACCCAAAAAAAAAAGTAGAATATTTCAATATTGATAACTATGGGTATGGGTATGTATGGGTATGGTATCTGTATTTGGCTAACAGACGACAAAATGAATTCATTTCCACTACAAGCAAGTTTCATTTAAAAACATTTAAAAATCTAAATTCAAACCTGAGACGATGCAGATTGATTAGGATTGATATAATCGCTGATAAAATAAATTGCAGGTGATACGAAGTTCACCGGGTCATCTAGTCTAACATATAGAATTCTCTTGTCGCGGTGTTTGCTACCAAACTCCTTCGAAACGGCTGGACCGATTTGTATGAAATTATGTGTGCATATCCGGTAGGTCTGAGAATCGGCCAACATCAATTTTTGATACCCCTAAATGATAAGGGTGACCCACCCCTAAATATTTATTTTTTATTTTAGGGACAACATTTTTTATTTTTATTTTATTATTTCGGCATTAAAAAATACGTATAACCCTAAATTTTCACTCTTCTGCTGCCGATGTAGAAATAATTTATATGGCAAAACAACGTTTGCTGGGTCAGCTATCTTATAAAAATAATAATCTGGATGACCTGGTTGAATTTCGGCCGCGGCCGCCCATGTTGGAGCCTCCCTGAATTTAAGCTACATTGGATAGCGTTGCAGTACCTAAGTCTTCTCTAATTCCTAATTTAATGAGACCGTAATCCTATTCGACCTAATAGTGAAGTGGTGCAGGATCAATGAATTTAAGTACGTTTAGATCAAATACAACTTAATCTGTGTTTTTACTAGCATATTTTACCATAACTACTACTTATTAATATTAGTGAGAAGGAACAATCTAAGCGCTCATCTCAAATGAGCCTCTCAGCATTTGAATGTACCTAGTATATAGATAGTTATCTCCAATACAATGCATGTGATTAATTTAGGCGTCGTTATCAGTACAGATAACACATCCCGGGTTAAAGCCGATATTATAATCGGCTATTGTTTCAGTTATATATATATATCGATAAAACATTATGGAAATCTGAGTTCGTAGCTAGGGACTGTGTCTTTATTCTAATGCTACTTGACTTTTGGGTATAAAGTACCAGTAAATACAGCTTATACGATAATTGCATTATAGGATGGTATTTTTATTGATTTTGATCACGTGAAATCTTGTTTTATGTTAATATGTTTTTTGAAAACGCAATGTGGATTTATATAACGATCATCCGAAGGGCATCGGTGCGGTCACTTTACTTGACATAAGTAGGTATCATTAACACGGGGCAAAAAGTGGGCAGCGGAAGGTCGTTTGTTATACAATTGTCAATCCAATATCTCTGCCTACTCAACAAACTCAACCTTATATATCTGTGTATCGTCTTATGATGTCTTCCTATATTCTGCTCCAAGCCAAACTATCCACCCATGAAAACCGCATTAAAATCCCTCCCGTTATTTCAGAGATATGTATGCACCAATGTATAGACAACACTCGTTTCTACTGTTTCAATATAACAGAGGATACCCTATTTATCTTCATATAGACCAAAACATATCTATACTATTATAAAGCTGTAACATAGTTATGATTTTCAAATACAAATACGAAATAAAGTATTGGTTTATTTAGGCGTCTGAATAATTTCTTTTTATAATATCGTCTATTTCTTTGTTCTGACATCACGCAAAAACCACAGAACGTATTTTGCTGAAACTGTTTAGTTTGATAGCTCTTCATTAGATTTAAAAAGTATTTTATCCCGCTACTATACCGGGAACCTGAGATATAACCTAAAAAATCCTTTGGCTGCGGTTGCGCCGCGGGAAAAAACCAGTACTCGTATAAAACTAAACATAACAACGGTACTTAAATCAAAATGGACATTTAATTTATATTTAGTATTTTTCATTTTCAACACGAGACTACTACTTACGTAAATGCTTAATAATATTTATTTTTGAATGCACACTTTTAATTTGAATAATTTGTCTATTACCTACAACGACTGTGTGTAATTATAATTCGTATACAAAACGCACTGGGGTTAAACGTAATTGGGTCAGTAGCTTTCAACCATCTAAGTAATATTGGTTCCTTTGTCTATGAAATACAGTCGGATGCAAAAGACAAGGGCAGGATTTGTGGCTCTCGTAATTGTAGCATCTAAACTGTAATAGTTTCTCTATTGTGTTTCCTTACAAACATGTATAGATGGAAATTCTCTAGACGTTAGTTCAACCCATAAACTTCTAGTAAATTCGAAGTCTATGGTTCTACCCGGACTTAAAGTAAAACATATGACCATCGATTTATGAAATCTGTATATATTCTGGAGTCATACATTGTAAGCCATTACTTATAATAAACTAAAAGAGAGGTAGTGGATATATCTGTTCCGAAGTTTTATGTTTAACAAAGCCCTCAATATTTTATTGGTTTAAAAAATCTAAATTTGTACTCATGTTAGCATCTTTACGTTTGTTCCGGCACAACTTAATTTTTTATTATATTCCTTAGGTTGGCGGACTAGCCATGGCCCACATGATGGTAAGTAGTATCAACCGAAATCCGCGGTCTACCTCCTAGTTCCATCACCCCAATATACCAAATTATATACCCTATTCACTTTAGATTTAGACAAAATGTAAACAAAAAAACCAATGTTTCTCCGAAAATGAAATTTTATTCACATTTTAACACTACGAAAACGTCAACGTCAGTATCGTCGAAGATGAAACGTCACTTTATGACTGATATTATCAGCCTTGGACGTCTATCATCTAATTCCATCCGTGATTATGAATGCTGTAAAGTTATTCGAAACGTCGGGATAGTAGTAAAATCAAGTAAACGCGATAGATTCCGTAAACGTAGTTTTATTTCAAAATGTGTAACATTCGCGTAAATATCAGAAAGTATTAAATTCATCATCAATCAAATTCAAAATAATTACAAAATACTTTGGAAAATCCAAAACAGCACGCCTCCTAATCTTCATATTTCACAATAAAATTGATTATTTAATAAGTAACTAATAATGTATTGGTCTTACTAAGTAGTTTTCAATAAATCACATAGATAGCGCTAATTTCAAAAAATACTAATGTGTTTCTCATGTCTTATACGCCATCTAGTGCTAATTTTAAGAAGTACTAATATATTGGTCTATAGAAGTAGTTCTACGAAATAAGGTATAGGCTATAGCATTGGTTTTAGTTAGTGTATCACTGTGCCATTGAGTCGAGCGTAAATATTCACTATTTTTTAAAGTATTTCGGTTGTTATCGTGTTAACATACATTACCTACAACAAACGGACGTCCAAGACAGAACTTTTTTAAACAGTTTTTTGAGTTTATGAAAAAGAAAGAAGTTGGCTGGAGCCACATCTGGTGAATATGGTGGTTGCTCGATGGTATTTCTTGAGTGTTTGGATAAAAATTCATTCACAATGATGACCTTGTGCGAAGGCGCATTATCGTGGCGCGAAATTTAAGAATTTTCTTTCCACAAATCTGGCCTTTTTCGTCGAAATGCTCTCTTAAACGCCGCATAACGCTCAAATAATATTCTTTATTTACCGTTTGACCTTCTGGTAAGAATTCCGAGTGCACAACACCGCGATAGTCAACAAAAACCGTTAACATGACTTTGACTTTTGATCGACTTTGGCGTGGTTTTTTCGGTTTCGGTTCAGTTAGAAGTCGCCACTCCGAAGCTTGTTGACTAGTTTGCATGTCAAACTCGTAAGCCCACATTTCGTCACCAGCAACAATGCGTTTCATGAATGTAGGGTCGGAAATTACTCGTTCTAGCATGTCCTCAGCGACTCTCATGCGATTTAGTTTTTGGAGAAAATTCAGGTCTTTTGGGACTAGCCGAGCGGAAACATGTTTCATACCCAAGTGATTATTTAAAATGTGTGAGACACAGAAAGTTCGGCGGCTATCTCTCTCAAAGTTGAATGAGGATTTTCAGTCACTATTTCCTTCACTTTTGCAATGTTAACTTCAGTTGCAGACGTTGATGGCCTGCCAGAGCGAGGCAAATCTTCCATCACATCTCGACCGCTTTTAAAGGTTTTGTACCACTCATAAGCACGTGTTTTTGATAAAGTCGATTTACCGCAAGCCTTCTGTAACGTTTTTAGTGATTTCGAACACGAAATTCCATTGGCGATGCAAAAAAACAACAAACTCTTTGTTCGATATTTTGGTTCATTATGAAATTCGCAATACACGCTAGATATGATATAACTAAAATTGCACTGTATTTAATATAAATAATAGATGCAACTCAAACTCCGTGCCAAAATGGATAACAGTTATGCCAATCTAACAACAACAAAAAAAAACAAAAATTTGAATTCGGAACCATAAACAAATCATCCATTCCCAATACTTTCTTGACTGAATGTACATACAGTGTTCGCGAAACGCCTAATAGAAATCTCAGCGCGAGACGCTTGTACCTATAAGTTAGCATGCTAGTAAGTTGCCTCTGTTAAGGTTAAGCTTTAAAATATTGCATTGCATTGACATCATTGTAACAGGGCAATGTGCGCTGTTACAATGATAAACATTTTATTTTCCTAACAACATGTTCTTAACATATAAACCGCAGTTTAATTTACGTATTACCTGAACTATAAATCTCTTTATCACAAATTTTCATTTTTATACGACATTAATCCACATTATCTTAATAGAAGAATTATATTTATTAGAAGTATATCTACATATTTTAATAGAAGAATTATGTTTATTAGAAGTATGTTCAAATTGATTGTTACCTATTCCAAATAAAGCAAAATAAGTTTGTTAAAAAAGAGTAACATACGTTAGATGTATAAGAATATTGATAATGAAAATATAAATATAAATACTTATAATAATTCAAAAGTCTTATGCAAAGCTAATGTTAAAATAAAGTTTGGCATACTTTAAATTGGAGTTAAGTTAGTGATAATAATGTACCCATATAAATCGTATTGCCGTGTGGGGCCGGCTTTAGAATTGTCCCACCCCTCTCCACCCATGGGAGTCGTAAGAGCCGACTGAGGGAATACCAGGGGAGTGGGCAGCAGCACTCCCTCGAGTATTAACAACATCCACTGCGATCGCCAACCCGCCTGTCAAGCGTGGCGATTACGGCACTATCATATATATGAGCGAAACACACATGTTGTGGCGTTCTCTTGGGGAGGCCTATGTCCAGCAGTGGACTTTGAAAGGCTGATGGATGGATGGATGGATGGATAAAACGTATGAATCTACACTGGTAGTAAGTTTTATACTTACCATACGTACGAGTATAATAACATATTTTAATTTATCTAGATTTATATTATACTAATATAAGTTTGTGTTGATATCAAGAGACTACATATTCTTTTGAATATGGAATTTGCCTATTTTTTGTTGGAGATAATTTAGATAAATATATTTTAGTTTCTCAAAATATTCTTAAAGATACCGTTACAAAATATTGGGGGTGTATTTGATAGAAATTAAATGTGTAAAATACAGAAATAGACTGTATGGAATACAAAGTTGTCAATTCATACAAAACATTGTCAATACAATATATTTGTCAATACAATACTATGTAAGTTAAACGACCCGCTATATAGCCGGAACGCAGCACATCTATAGCTACTCCCAACTGAAAGGAAATTGACAACTATACATTTTGTAAGATATAAAAATCACATAAAATATTTTGATTCAATTTAGTTATTTTGATAAAAACGTATTGTTGGTCCGTATTCCGTATATTTACGCTGCGCGTTGTGTTTTATGTCACGCGTAAAATCCAGCATCTATATTTTATAAAACTTATCTAAGTAGTATTAAATAAGGGTTATTGCACGTGTTACTAAATACATAATCATCACGTAAGTAATCCGCAGATGTTCCAGGCAGTGTAGTGAAAAGCTGGTTGACCGTACCTATCTATACAGGGTATTTTTTTAACCAGTGCGCAATTTTTGAGAAATTAAACTTAAGCAAATTTTAATAAACACGTATTTTTTATTTTGATATGTCTTAGTACTAAAAAATAAAGTTATTCCTGACGCAAGGTTTTACTTTTGAAACAGATTTTATTGTCACACTACGCGCGCGCTTCCGTAGATACCTACATCGGCGCTTGGTCAATCCGCCGAGGCGTAGATGCGAGTTACTGACCGCTAATTTTATCGGATTCGAACTAAACTTTCTAAGTTTAGGTCGTGACCTGAAGTTATTTGTAAGAGTAGTTCCAAATTTTCCTTTATACTTTCATGGGTTTAGGACCATCAAAATGCAGAAAATAAAGCTTCTAGCTGCTCGTAAGATTGGTGTCCATATTTTACTGCTTTCAAGTCGGATAAAAAAATAAAAAAATCGGATTAAGCAATTAATGGAAATGTGTTCTATTACTGATATATAATAACCACCAAAAAAAAAAAAAATTGCGCACTGTTTAAAAAACTATCCTGTATATTATGTTGCTAGTGGTAGGGTTGGGTGCCAAGTGGCAGTACTCACTTGTTACCTGACCCGCTCACACTGGTGAGTTTTGGAGGTAGCGGGAGATATATATATAGCCCTTAATTCATTTATTTCCGATTTTGTTAAGTAGATCTCAACTAAGATATATGTTACACGTGTCTTAACGTAGGCGCGTAAACATTAGAATAAGCCCTGCGCCACACGTTGGAGCCAACGTACGCACCAACATTGATCTCCCAACGTGTGGAAAGCTAAAATTACGTTGGGGCGAGCGTTGACAATTGGCAGTTGGCATAACGTTTACAAAATTATTTTAATAAAATTTATATAATGTATGGTTTTATGGTGTGTCATCATACACCACCTCTTTTGGCCTAGTTGTTTTTTCTATTTTTCATTTCGGAGTAAATCTCGCTGTCGGATTGGAGCAGTGCGCTTATAATAACAAATAATAATAATAACATGTACTTAACGTAGCAGCATATAGAGCAACTTCGGTCGGACATCTTTACTGGCTCTGACAGGACAAAGCTAATCTAACTCCTAACGTGTGGAAGCCTAACAAATTATCCCCCCAACCTTGGTATCGCAGTTGGCTCCAACATGTAAAACCGCGGTAAGAAAATCCAGCACTACTTTTTTTATTTATAAATATTTGACTGCCTATGTGATGCAGCGGTAGTGTAAGCGACTGCTGATCATGAGGTCTCGGGTTCAATCCTCGGGTCGCAGTGTCATCGAGAATTTTTTAAAAAAAAAGGAAATATTCTCAGTAGCAGCCCGGAGTTTGGAAATGTGCCCGGTAGACGTCAATGGGCTCACCCCCTATTACGTGGGACTTAAACATAGCTGGTGGGTGTGTAATACGCCTCTGCCTACCCCTTTGGGGAAAACAGGCGTGATGCTATGTAGGTATGTTGTTTTATGTTTTTAAGAAAAAAGCGCAGGGAAGTTTATAAACATGAAATCCTGCGTGGGATCCGAACAATACGCGTCACTTACGGGTTGGTATTTAAGCTACTTCACCATCTATGCAGTTACTTTGAAACACAGATTTATATGATCTCTCAAAATAGAAATATAGATCAGGGAAACTTAGTCAATATCACTATGTCAATGTTAGGGATGCAACGTTTGTTGTCCAAAGAGATTAACTGTCCTTCAGATGTGACTAATTGCTTCACGATCGCACGCCGGTAATTTTGTCATGATTGACTTTTCCAATTAATCTAGTTAAGTGACAGTAAGCAGGTTAATCTGGAACTGTAAACAGATTTGAAACCAAAATGTGAAATAAAACTACGTTTGCGGAATCTATCGCGTTTATATGATTTTCTACTATCCCAACGTTTCGAATACTTTACAGCATTCATAATCACGGGTCCACCCGTGATTACATGGTAGACGACCAACGCTGATATATCAGCCGCGATAGATTCCGTAAACGTAGTTTTATTTCAAAATGTGTAACATTCGCGTAAATATCAGAAAGTATTATACCAAAATGTGAATCTATCGATTTGAAATCAAAATCTTTGGACAACATTCTAAGTTCTAAAAACTTATCAGTCCAATAAAATCATTGTTATATGAAAAGTGATTATTTGTTACGGTCTTTTGAGATCGTATGTACTTCTAGATACTTATTAGATATTAAGAGTTTGGAACCTGAGACACACTCGCAATTAGAAACTTTTTAACAATACGTGCATACTAATGAATACCTATACCTATATTAAAATTGTCACTTGCTTGTTGATTGTATTTTGATTACATATGAATTTTTTTAAGGATTATTGGTAGCCCTTATACAACTTTAAAAAATGTCTCAGGCATGCAGGTTTCTTTAGGATGTTTACCTTAACAGGGCAGCAATAATTTAAGAACAAATACACGTATCCTAATATTCAATTCAATTCATTTATTAAACACAAAGTGAAAAATGTGAAATCGAAAATAACAGTCAGGAGCAGGATTTTAACCTGCATCTTCTGGATACCGTCCAGATGCTTTACCAATTCTTCAAATCTGGACGGTATCCAGAAGATGCAGGTTCAAATCCTGCTCCTGACTGTTATTTTCGATTTCACATTTTTCACTTTGTGTTTAATGTATAGTGCTAAGCATGTCAAATGCTAAAAATATATATAAAAATATCTAAAATCAATTCATTTATTCATTCAGTCAACACATGGACCAATAACAGATAATAACTAACAAATTTTCTAACATAACAATTTAAATGAAATAGAATAATATTAAATAAAATAAATTAATTTAAAATTAAAATAATATTTTTACATTAGCCCGTACGTACATGTACCATGTTACAGTGATACATGTACTGGCAGTCAAAACGCTTGGCGAAAGCGCTCAGGATACTGTCCGGGCTAGGAGGATTCTTCCGCTGACCCTAACCGCCGCCAGCGACCGGGGCGGCGCAGGCGCAGGTACTTGCGCCTCATGCCGCCCTAGCTGAGGCTGCGGGTGGATGGACCGGGGAACATCCGCCACCCGCAAGGCCTCCCGCGAAGGTGCGACGCTCCGTGTGCGGATGCGTCGCTCAGTAGAGGGTACCCGAAAGGGTAAGCCACCGGCGGACCACCGAAGGAATGTAACATAGTTCCAGTGGCCCGCCAATAAAGGCGGAGAGACGGCACAAGGCGGGTTTCTTTAGTGGGTGCAGGCCCCACACTACCCTGGTCGTTGCCCCGAACGATAGGGTGTGCGGTTAGGAACATTTTTTCCCGCCTTAACTAAAAAAAAAAAAGATACTGTCCGGGCTGACCCGTACCCTGCGCACCAGGGATGTTCACCGCTTGCGCATGATTGTATAAAAACAGTCCACGCGCGCTTCGTCAAATATGTACGTAGTTTTGAGCTTAAACCATGTATCAAACTCGATACGTATGTCTTTGCAGTGCTTGGTTCATTGTATAATTTGATTATAAACTATGCCTAATTTAGTTTCTTCTTTTTTAGTCTCAAAACAGCATCAAAAGTACTTTTACTTAAAAGAATTAGAAATTAGAAATAGAAATTTCTTTTATCATCGTAGGTGTGACGATAGTAGCGGTTTGTAATATTAAAATAAAACAAAAAAAAAGACGACAAATTTCTTAAATTATTGTACTGTCACCGGTCTTGATAATTGTGCAGTTTTAATTCAATTGGATGTTTTGAAGTCAAAGATTCAGTTCCTTAGATAGATAGATATATACCTACAGGCGAAGCTAATATAAAGCATGTCAACAAAATAATTTTTAGGCTTGTCTTGCGTGTCTTTATCTATCTATACGAATGTCGATATCCAAGGGAATGTGGAGTTTTATATTGATATGGCTAAAGATAAAATTATTTGTGAATGTGGAAAAAAAGAACTTTACTGCAAGCGGGATTCGAACCAGGATCCCTTCCAATCCAGGCAGGGAAGAGCACTTCCCACTAAGGCATCACAGTGACCGACGGCTATTCCCAATCTCCATGTCACATTTGTCTTTGCGACCCGATTGGAAGGGTTCAAATCCCGCTCGCAGTAAAGTTCCCTTTTTCCACATTCACAAATGATTTGTTGTTTAAAGTAGCTGAGCATATTAAGTGCTAAAATACAGATCAAAATATGACTAAAGATATTCACATATCATACACCTTTTATATAATTGTACATAAGAAGGTATTTTGGATTAAAATAGCTAAAAACGGTATACGGGTGAGTTAACACATTGTAAGTATGTGTCTGGGGAACAATTGAAAGTGAAAGCTGAAAGCAGGCTTGTTACGAGTGTCAGCTGGGATCACATTTTGGTATTATTTTCTTAGTTTGAAAATCGAATATGAAAATATAATATGGGCTCAATCGTAATAATCATTTTAACATTTTTTTTATTGCGTATGGTGGCAGACTAGCCACGGCCCACCTGATGGTAAATTGTAACCGTCGCTCATGGACCCAACTATACCGGGAGTATTGTCAAGCTGCTGCTCACCATTTAATTTCACAGATATGAAATGAAAGAATAAACGGCTATCTCCTGCTACAACCAAAACACACTGATGTGCTTCATGGCCGGTCACACGGGATACAGTGGTACCAATCCGTTCGGGCCCGATAGTAAGTGAGCACTCCCACTTGGTATCCAACCCTACCACCAGTAATGCAATGGGTGATAATTGCTTACTTCCCTTTGTCGCCTCGTACGATACCCGTGGGAAAGAATGTCTCTCGAATTTCAATATCTGTATGTTATCATTTCGAGCAGAGGTCAATAAAATCCCGGAAGTCATTTCAGGGCAAGGGTTTCCTCGTTAGTTTTTTATGTAAGGCATAGATTTTTATTTGATAGTACTTTTTATGAGCAATATCTCAAAAACTGAATCACTGAATACTCTTTCTCCAATTAAATGAACAATATACATACATAGAAATGGCTAACATTTTCTGAAAATCTTAAAATGAGCAAAAATATAATATGGATAACATTATAAAAAGCTTTTCTAAAATTCTATTCCATAGAGAGTCATGCCGTAGCAATTCAATCAATCAAAGCAAAGGCACTGGCTTTGAATTCTTGATGTAGAATGCAGAACCGATGAATTGACATTGCAGATGTGAAATTGATTTGTTGCATACAATCTTCAATGCCAATAAAAAATCCCTTTATGTTGTCAGTGTGCCTAGCCAAGTTACATTCTATGATCGCTAACGCTATAGAAAACTATTAAAATGTAGGTATAGAAATTTTACATCTCTAACATTGACGTTGTTTGGCGAGACCGCAAGGTAGTACGATAGCTCAGTGGATTAGAGCACTTCCCCAGATAAGAAGGGACGCAGGTTCGGTTCCCACTCGTACTAAAGTTCTCTTTTTCCTCATTCACAAATAATAATTTGTACTCTAACAAAATTTTTTTATGATAGTTTCTGTGAGAATAAAATAATGTGCCGTAGAGTCACGTATTAATATTCTGAAGTCCACGCAGGCGGAACTGCAGACAAAATCTAGTCTTAAAATATGTCCTGAGACCAAATTTACCAAAATTCTTTACAAAGGAATGAAGGGAAGGCTTTGTCTAATTTTGTTTAGCATTTCCAACACACCTGTGAGTACTTTCAGAAATATTAAAGTGTAATTGTAACCCTTACTGTGAACCTTTTGAATAAATCCTAGGGCTGGGTCACTCAAGTTGACAGCGATATTTGCAGTGATAATTGTTTAAAGTACTGTATCTGTACACCAGTTGGGATACAGGGTGTAAGTGAAATCGTACCGATAATTGATAACAGGG
Source organism: Leucoma salicis (assembly GCA_948253155.1). NCBI lineage: Eukaryota > Metazoa > Arthropoda > Insecta > Lepidoptera > Erebidae > Leucoma > Leucoma salicis. The sequence continues at coordinate 9,062,193 of OX411814.1, forward strand.
GTTCAGAACTCGATTCTGAACACCCCAGGTAGTGGAAATTTGCATCAATCTTTTCATAAAAAAATCTCAATTTCTGACAAATGCGTCCTTCTTTGCAGTGAACGCGCAAACCTGTATTTTCGTGGGGTTGAATTGAACTATGTTCTTTTCACCCCATTCCGAGACCCGCCCAAGAGAGCGCTCGACTTCAGACACAAGTTCGGTCCGTCACTCCTCCAGCATGTTCCGAGGGACTTTCTGACGGCTGGTATATCGCGCATCACCCGTACTGTCATCCGCATAGCAATGTATATTCTCTATTGAGAGCAAGTCATTGATATGCAGGATGAACAGTGTTGGGGACAGCACCGAGCCTTCTGGTACGCTAGCATTAACCCCCATGGTATCGGAGCAGCAGCCGTCTACAACGACTTTGATGCTCCGACCATCTAGGAAGCTGGCGATCCATTTTCAGAGTCCCTCGGGGATTCCATAAGATGGTAACTTCGATAGAAGGGCCCTATGCCAGACCCTGTCGAACGCCTTTCCGATATCCAGGCTGAATGCCAAAGCTTCACCTCCACCCTCCAAGGCCTCCGCCCAACGGTGGGTAAGATACACGAGAAGATCACCAGCAGACCGACCGTGACGAAAGCCGTATTTGCGATCATTGATCAGCTAGTGATCCTCTAGGTACTGCAAAAGTCGGCGGTGTATGACTTTCTCAAGAACCTTGGAGAGCAGAGATGTCATCGCGATTGGCCTGTAATTCGACGGGTCCGACCGATCACCCCTTTTGGGAATCGGGTGAACATGGGCTACCTTCCACGAAGTAGGAACCCTGCCGGTACTGTATGAGAGACGGTACAGGCGCGTTAGGACGGGGGTCAACTCAGGGGCGCACGTTCGAAGAACCACTGCAGGGATGCCATTCGGCCCGCTCGACTTATGGACGTCCAGCAGCCGCAGCTCCCTCCTGACCGCACGTTTCAGGCAAGGAGCTTTCACATCGCGGGATGGTAGGCGGTGTGGCTGCTCCGGCGTCCAAAGTCGAGTTAGAGGCAAAGAGTTGGTCCAAAAGATCGGCCTTCTCCTTGGCACTGTGGGCTAAATTGCCATCCTGTTTCTGCAATGGTGGAAGACTAGACTGGCAGAAGTTGCCCTGTGCTGCCTTGGCGAGCAACCAGAAAACACGACTCCCTGCGGGATAGCTTCCGAGCCACCCGCCAAGTCTGGCAAAGTGTTCTGCCTTGGCTTCGGCAATAGCCCTCTTGTTGGACCTGGAAGCAGCATTAAATTTACACTTCTCCTCTTTGGCGTTCGGATCCCGACTTTTCCTGGCCCTATTCCAGGCTAGGTTACTACTGAACAGATTTTGATGCAACTATTTTTATTTTAAAGGCCTTGATTAGACTTAAAAACTGGTATACATTTTATCCCGCTACTATATCGGGAATCTGAGATATAACCGAAAAACTAGAAAATTATTTAATCTAGATTTTTTTTAAAATTTATTTAAATGATCTACTAGATGGATTTTGATGCATCTTTTTTTATTTAAAAGGACTTGATTTGACTTAAAAACTGGTAGACATTTTGTCCCGTTACTATATCGGGCACCTGAGATATAACCGAAAAACTAGCTTTTGGCTGCGGCGAAGGCGCTGGCTAAGGCTAGTACTATTATAAAGCTTTAACAGAGCTATGTCCTGTACATTTAAGATATATGAGAAAAAATGTCTGAATTAGGCTATATAGGCGTGTCTAAACACAAAACGATTTTTTTTAGATTTTTTGTCGGTTTGTCTGTCTATCTGTTTGTTTGTTCGCGCATCACGCAAAAACTACTAGACGGATTTTGAAGCAACTCTTATTATTTGAAAGGCCTTGATTAGACTTAAAAACTGGTATACCTTTTATCCCGCTACTATATTGGGAACCTGTGATATAACCGAAAAACTAGAAAATTATTTAAACTAGATTTTTTAGAATTTATTAAAAAAAAACTACTAGACGGATATTGATGAAACTATTTTTATTTGAAAGGCCTTGATTATATTTAAAAGCTGGTATACATTTTATTCCGCTACTATATCGGGAACCTGAGATATAACCGCAAAACTAGCTTTTGGCTGCGGCGAAGCCGCGGGCAAAGGCTAGTATTTATCTAAATTCGATTTTAGGTAATAAACCCATTAATCACCGATATACTCAAAAAACTACAATTGATTGGAATCTTCGTCACGTTTTTTAATCGCGTTGTTAATGATTCGATGGCGGCTGAAAAATGGTTAACTTTGTAACCCGTCGTTATCAACAAAAATGGTATGAATCATATTATTACAATTATTTGGTGTAATTTTTGCCCAGAGTAATTAGTATGAGGTCAGTTACTGTAAGTGTTACATGTCGTTAAACTAACATTACCTAATATTGCAATGCTGACCACGCATTTTCACTCGAGGGAGGAATCAGGTCATTGCTCATTATATGTGTTAGGTACATTGTCAAACTATTGTGCTGTATATTATAACTATAAATGATGCTCTTTTTAATTATCTGAACGGCGGATGTTATTGCCACTTTTAGGTTAATTTTTTTTGCTCTTATTGAACTCAATACCTTTGTATTTGCAATCCTTAGTTTTAGCTTGGTGACCGGGGAACGGCGAACTCAATTTTCTACGCTCCGGTGCCCGGAGGGTACCCGAAAGGGTAAGCCGCCGGCGGACCACTGTAGTATTGTTTTCCAGTTCCAGTAGTCCGCCAATACAAGCATAAAAGCGTAACAAATAAACAAACTCATATTCGCATTCATAATATTAGTAAGGACTAGCCTTTGCCCGCGGCTCCGCCGCAACCAAAAGCTAGTTTTGTTGGTTATTAAGTCTAATCAAGGCCTTTCAAATAAAAAGAGTTGCGCGAACAAACAAACAGATAAACAGACAAACCGACAAAAAATCTAAAAAAATATCGTTTTGTGTTTAGACACGCCTATATAGCCTAATTCAGACATTTTTTCTCATATATCTTAAATGTACAGGACATAGCTCTGTTACAGCTTTATAATAGTACTAGCCTTTGCCAGCGGCTTCGCCGCAGCCAAAAGCTAGTTTTTCGGTTATATCTCAGGTTCCCGGTATAGTAACGGGATAAAATGTCTACCAGTTTTTAAGTCAAAATAAGGCCTTTTAAATAAAAAAAAGTTGCATCAAAATCCATCTGGTAGTTATTTTAAATAAATTCTAAAAAAAATCTAGTTTAAATAATTTTCTAGTTTTTCGGTTATATCTCAGGTTCCCGATATTGTAGCGGGATAAAATGTATAACAGTTTTTTAAATCTAATCAAGGCCTTTAAAATAAAAAAAGTTGCATCAAAATCCGTTCAGTAGTTTTTGCGTCATGCGCGTACAAACAAACAGATAAACAGACACACAGACAAAAATTCTAAAAAAAATCGTTTTGTGTTTAGACACGCCTATATAGTATATTACACAAATTTTTTCTCAAATATCTTAAATGTACAGACACAGCTCTGTTACAATTTTATAATAGTATAGATATAGAATAGATAATAGATATAAATATATTGTTTTATATTTTTAGGTTATATCTCAGGTTCCCGATATAGTAGCGGGATAAAGTGTATACCAGTTTTTAAGTCTAATCAAGTACTATCAAATTAAAAAAGTTGCATCAAAATTTGTTCAGTAGTTTTTGCGTGATGTGCGAACGAACAAACAGACAAAAACGCTAAAAAAATGTTTTGTGTTTAGACTCGCCTATATGTATAGCCTATTACCGACTTTTTCTCTCAAATATCTTAAATGTACAGACACAGCTCTGTTACAGCTTTATAATAGTATAGGTATAGGTAGCATCTTGTTTCTCAAATTATAGTCATAAAAAGTAATTGAGTGAAAGCTCAATTTTCTATGAAAGTTAGTAAGTTTTAATAGAAATTTAATAAGTTTGTAAAGCAAAGTCACGTTCGCGAATACTTCTCGTCCATTATTGATGCTTTTAAAAACTTTCGTACTTAATAGAGACAAACAACATTAATACCTACTTTTATAAAAATCAGTAAAATCTAGTGTATTTTATAATTATCAAAGCAATATAATCGCGACATAACGATAACCATACCGTAAGCATTGTCTGTGTAGTGATGGATTAAGAATACGATAAGTCACCACCCCCTACTTGCCCGCGGATATCGTAAAAACCGACTAAGGGAGCACCAGGGGAATGGGCAGCAGTATACTCCTGGGAAACGTTTGGAATGGTGTTCATTCTGCGATCGCCAACCCGCCTGCCAAGCGTGGCTATTATAGCAATTCCCCCTCTTCGTGTGGAGGCCTATGTCCAACAGTGGATGTTTATGGGCTGATGGATGGATGGAGCATTGTCTGCGAATATGGGCATGAAAACGGTAAATATAAATATTTTTTTATGTATCTCTCAACTATGTAAACACAGAGCGATAATAGGATAAATGCATATATTTTGGTCAATAAACACGAGATGCCTTAAACACGCAACAACAACTGCCTAGGTGGTGCAGCGGTAGTGTGTGTGACTGCTGATCATGAGGTCTCGGGTTCGATCCCCGGCTCGGGCAATTTTTATTGAGCTTTTTCGTAAAAAGAATAATTCACAGTTTTTCAGCAGCCCGGAGTTTGGAAATGTGCCTGGTAGACGGCAATAGGCTCGCAATATTACGTGGGACTTAAACATAGCTGGCGAAACGTGGGTGTTTAATACAACTCTGCCTACCCCTTCGGGGATACAGGCGTGATGCTATGTTTTTATATTTTATGTTTTTATGCCTTAACACAAAAGATCTAATATAACTTTGAAAAAGTTAAAATGTAATAAATAAAAAACTCTACGGTCTGTAGTTCGCTGAAGGTATGCCCTAACTACACATAAAAGAAATATCTTTACTATAAAAATACTAGATTGTGTGCCTTCAACGTCATGATTTCTTTATGTTTTAAAATTAATCATCGTTATTTCTGGCTAGACACATTTTCCTTAAAGTGACTGCTGACTTCGATATTCCAAGATTAGAGTAGTTAGAACAAAACATGTCCGTGTTTTGACAAACTTAACAACCTAGCCTTATCCCGCAGCTCCGCCGCAGCCAAAAGCTAGATTTTAGATAAGCTAGATTTTGTCATGTTTCCGGTGTCATAACGATATAAAATATATACTAGTTTTAAAGCCTAATCACGAGATATCAAACAAAAAACATTTTATTAAAACCCGTTCAGCAGTTTTTGTATGGTGCCCGAACAAGCAAACAGATAAACAAACAGACTCCTAGAATCCTAAAAAAATTTTTGTCCAGAGCCGCCTAAAATGTAATATATTTTTATATACCTATATCATAAATATACAGACTTAGCTCTGTTACAACTTTATAATATTAAACACAAAGTGAAAAATGTGAAATCGAAAATAACAGTCACGAGCAGGATTCGAACCTGCATCTCCTGGATACCGTCCAGATGCTTTGACAATTCAGCAACCGTGACCCTTGCTCCTGACTGCTAATCTCGATAACACATTTATACTTAACGTCTTTGGGTGACGCCTGCATCATCTGTCGGAAGTACTTTCATACATTATACCGACCAGGTAAACTTAACTTTACAATTAAGATTTTAAAATAAAACTTCGTTTACGGAATCTATAAGCTGGACTGTGATTGTGGTCTCTCCTACATTGGGCAAACAAAGAGATCCATAACAACTCGGATCAAAGAACACATAGCTGATGTGAAGCACCGTCGCTATACAAAGTCTGCAATTTGTGAGCACACACAGGACCACACCCGCCATTACATTAGGTTTGACAAACCTCAAATCCTCGCAAAAGAACATCGATATCGCCCTAGAATGATACGTGAGGCTATTGAAATTAAGAAACATCCCAATTTCAATAGAGAAGACGGCTGGGTCTTACCATCAAGCTGGAATCCTGTGATAGGCCTCACCAAACAGAACACAAGAAGGCACACTACAAGATTGCAAGACACAGTTAGCGCTTATTGTGTAGACAAAACCCACAGTAGTGATTAGTTTTAGTTATTGCCTTTTTAAAAAAATTTAAATTTAATTAGCTTTCAGCCGTACAAAAATTTAATAATCCATAACAGTTGTTGCCTACTGAGTTTTCTGGCCGGATCTTTCTCAGTCAGGCCGCGTTCCGATCCGGTGGTAGCTTTTTAGACTTAGCTTTTGGCAAAATCAATATATTTAATAATATAAACTAATAACCAAGATTGTCTTCTTACTGGTAGTAATTGGTAGTTTATGGTAGAATTTTTGAGCACTAAATAAAAACAAAAAATTTTAGTTTAAAGAGGAGTATTATACTCATTTTAATATCCTAACTTAGTCTCATACATTGTAAGCATAAAAAATTTGAAGTAAATATTTGAATTGTGTTTCTAAACGAATATTAGGTGGGTTAAAATAAATAAACCAAAAAAATTTTGTAAAATCATATACTGTGGGTAGACGAGACCGTTGAAATAACATATCAGCTTTGGACGTCTATCATCTAAGTCCACCCGTGATCATGAATGCTGTAAAGTATTCGAAACGTCGGGATAGTAGTAAAACTAGGTAGTTCGTCTAGGTAGGTAAGTCTCGGTCTCCCCCTATACCTACATCCTTCCACTTTCGCATTGTATATCTTCTTAGCCAGTCGCTCGTCCGGCATTCTTTTAAGTAAACGCGATAGATTCCGTAAACGAAGTATTATTTCAAAATGTGTAACATTCGCGTAAATATCAGAAAGTATTATAATTAAGATTTTACCTAATAATGACGCAAACCCTATAAATATTTAGATATTTTCATATATATTTTTACTCCCATCATATATTATCAGATCTGGACGGTATCCAGGAGTTGAAGGTTCGAATCCTGCTCGTGACTGTTATTTTCGATTTCACATTTTTCACTTTGTGTTTAATATATGTTGCTAAGCATGTCAAATGCTAAAAATATATATAAAAATATCTAAATAACTTTATAATAGTATAGATTCTGCCTTCACTACCCTGTTCGTTGCCCCGAACAACGCGGTGTGCGGTTAGGTACATGATTTCCCGCCTCAACAAAAAAAGGTTCCAAGCGTTAAACTTCATGGTGGCAAGTGGCGATGCTCTTACTGATTACGTGAGCTGCGTTTACCAACAACAGGTAAAAATAATCATAATATATTTTGGTACATAATACTGACGTATAAGTATATGAGTAATCCTAACAACCTCCTAATAGAACTAGAATATTACCTAATTATAATATACTTACACAAACTACTACTTACAGCAAGCTCTGTTAAAAATGTGGTAATGCGATTCAATTTTAAAAAATTGCGCAATGCGGTAGTTTAGAAATATTATCTATAGTTCTTGTAGGTACTTATATGCCTCAGATATTGACAATTTCGCCGGCGGCACATACAAATTGCCACTTTTGTTGCTTGTGTATTTTGTGTTGAGATAAGCGTGAGAATTTTAGTGACTAGATTAGATACAAATTTGTTAGTATTAAAAATCACCTCGGCGTATTAGTTTTGAAAACATTATATGCTAATATAAAATACCAGCCTAAAGCAATGTTTACAAACAAGAAAGAATGTCAATTTTTAATTAGAAGTATATCTACTTGAGGTATTAATTTCATTTAGTAATTTGAAAGTTTTAAAAAAGTTTTCGCGTTGTCCTTTATCCAGGCTTCCTCCTTCCATATTTATTATTATTATTGTTTTCATTATTTACTTTTACGAGCCATTGCCCGCGACGCCGCCGCCGGAAAAAGCTATTTTTAGGTTATATCTCAGATTCATGTTAGTTATAACCAAAATGCTAGTTACTAATAAAAGCAAATTCCTAAAAAGACCAAGGACTGCAAAGACAGTTAATAGTTAGTATCAAGTTCGATCTTCTTCTCATGGCACGGACTGGCTTTTCGAGGTTTTTCAAATTATTATTTGCTTACAAATTACCACTGCTCGGTGAAGGTAAATATCGTGAATCCTGCATGCCTGAGAGACGTTTTTGACGGCTTCTTAAGTCTTTAGGCTTTGCACATCCTCATTTACTCTTTGATTGCCCGTGTTAAATACTTTCCATAGTCATCCCTTTGTCCGTGTGGTGACGGACTAAGAATACAAGTGTCACCACCCCGTTCTTTCTCACGGGTGTCGTATGAGGCGACTAAGGGAAGTAAGCAATTATCATCCATTGCATGACTGGTAGTAGGGCTGGGCATCAAGTGGGAGTACTCACTTGGTATCGGGCCCGAGCGGGTTAGTACCACCATCTCCCGTGTGACCGGCCATGAATCACATCGCTGCGTTTTGGCTGTAGCAGGAGATAGCCGTTTATATTTAATTTCATATCTGTGAAATGAATTGGTGAGCAGCGGCTTGACAATACTCTCGGTATAGTCAAGTCCATGGGCGACGGTTTCCATTTACTACTATAAAATCAAATAATATTTTTCAAATTGAACTGATATTTCCAGGGATTAATTCAATCACATTAAAAAAGCCTGGCCTTTTAATAATATATCATTTATCACAGTGCTAAAGTAAAAATGCTGTTTATGAAACCTTTCGCATAAGAGTTCTAAAGTTGTAATGTGTAAAAATGTTATAGTTATTACGACCAAAGTTTCACTGTGGCTTGAGACTTAAGCAGGTGACTATCAAGTGCAATACTGCAGCGGCGAAGTTGAGGTACTGTGGCTATTATGAGCACAATTAAGCAATGATACTCTTAGTCGGCTCTTAGTATAACGGCACAATGAACCAACTTCAGGTACGTGTAAATCTAAGCAATACAGTTTACACAATTTAATTAACATCAGTACAATTTTACTTACTTACTTATCATCACGCAATCTCCCTTGCGGGGTAGGCAGAGAGAACAGAGTGCCAAGAGGCTCTATTCTTGCATACATCTCTCGCTTCCTCAACATTCATAATTCTCTTCATACACGCTCGCCGGTTTCGGAGACTCCTGACTCCAGCTTTCTTCAATACGTGACCGATTTGGTCTAGGTAGGTGAGTCTCGGTCTCCCCCTATACCTACATCCTTCCACTTTCACATTGTATATCTTCTTAATCATAAGCACGTCCGGCATTCTTCTCACATGTCCGAATCATCGGAGCATTCCCTTTCGCATCTTTCGACTGTGCCAATACTCTCTTTCATACCTACTCTCTTACGTCGTAGTTACGAATAGGTAATGTATATTAAGTTAGTAACTTTAATAAGTTAGTAATGTTAATAAATTAGTTTGAAATTTTAAAATTCGCTAATAAGACATAATTTGTTGTGCAGATTTGGAGCACTCTTATATGACTACTTTATCTTTAATGTTCCCAAACGTATTGGGGTCAGCTTTTAGTCTAACAAGAATAATGCGGAAAATCAATTTACGAAGCGACTGTCATATTAATTCTGCATGTCATAATGATATTTGTACGTTATACTAGTTGTCAGAATATCAAAGGACCTTACTCTACCTTCTCATATTGACTGTAATAGATATTCATGATGCCTGAGATCGACGGCTTATGTCATTACTTAACTCATTTTAAAAAGACAATTGATCTTTAACATTGTTAAATAATGATTACATTTTGCAGAATCCTTTATCACTAAAAACGATTTACTAATAGTATAAATGCGAAAGTATACAATGGTTTTTGGATGTTTATATGCTTGTTCGTCAATCACGCCAATAAGCAACTAAATAGAATTTAATTAAATAGCAAAGGTAGATTTATACTCGATTAATATAGGATTGATTTACAAGTGGATGAATTTGTATATCTTGGATGTGGATTTAGTCGGGATGGAAGGTACACCACTGATGTAGAGAGAAGAGTGAATGCGGGAAATAGATTGAACGGAGCATTAATTTCTCAAAATAGATAGAACGGAGGACAACTTCTCGGCAGCCACCACCTCAGTCAGAAGACACGTGTCGCAATACACAACGCAGTGCTTGTCCCAACATTATTATATGGAAGCAAGAGTTGGGTATGTAAAAAAGAGCATGAGAGTAAAATCAATGCGGTGGAAATGCGATCTCTGCGGAGAATCTGTGGTATGAAGCTGACTGACTGTATTCGTAACAATGACGTAAGAGAGCGAGTAGGTATGAAAGAGAGTATTGGTGTAAAGATGCGAAAGGGAATGCTCAGATGGTTCGGGCATGTGGAAAGAATGCCGGACGAGCGACTGGCTAAGAAGATATACTATGTGAAAGTGGAAGGATGTAGGTACAGGGGGAGACCAAGACTTACCTACCTAGACCAAATTGGTCATGTATTAAAGGAAGGTGGAGTCAGGAGTCAGGCGAGCGTGTATGAAGAGAGCTATGAATGTCGAGGAAGCGAGAGATGTATGCAAGAATAGAGCCTCTTGGCACTCTGTTCTCTCTGCCTACCCCGCAAGGGAAATGGCGTGATGGTAAGTTAGTTAGTTAGTGATTTACTATTTTTGGCATATAGCTCTAAAGATTTAAAGAATTTGAATGAATTTGGTATATCCATCTATCCATCCATCCATCAGCCTTTCATCGTCCACTGCTAGACACAGACCTCCCCAAGAGAACGCCACAGCGATCGGTCCCGTGCCACCTGCATCCAACAACTGCATGCGACTTTGACCAGGTCATCGGTCCACCTGGTGGGAGGCCGTCCTACACTGTGCCGTCCGTTACGCGTTCGCCACTTGAGAACCTTTCTTCCCCAACGGTTGTCGGTTCGTCGAGCGATGTAGCCTGCCCATTGCCACTTCAGCATGACCCAGCGGGCTACGTCGGTCACTCCCGTTCTCCTACAGATTTCCGTATTACGGATCTTATCACGTAGAGATATCCCAAGCATAGCCCGCTCCATAGCATGCTGAGCGACTTTAAGCCTTGATATAAGGCCAACATTCAGAGACCACGCCTCTGTGCCGTAAGTCATCACTGGTAACACACACTGTTCGTAGACCTTCGTCTTTAGACACTGTGGAATATTGGACAAGAAGATCTCCGTCAGCTTCGCGAATGCTGCCCAGCCGAGCTGGATTCGTCGATCGACCTCTTTCTCGAAGTTGTGTCTGCCTAACTGGACAGTTTGTCCCAGGTATACATAGTCGTCGACAACTTCGAGAAGCGCACTCCCGACCAAGACCGGTGCTGAAAAGACATGGACATTAGACATGACTTTCGTCTTGTTTATGTTCATTTTTAGATCCACTAGTCGGGAGACACGGCTGAGGTCGCTGAGCATGGTATCAAGGTCCTCCAGCGGTTCTGCCATGACCACGATATCATCTGCAAATCGAAGGTAAGTGATGTATTCGCCATTTATGGTGATGCCGAATCCGGTCCAGTCCAAGAGCTTGAAAATATCTTCCAATGCAGTGGTGGAGAGTTTCGGGGACATGACGTCTCCCTGTCTAACACCTTTCTGCAGTTGGATCGGTTTTGTGCTCTTGTCCTGAACTTGGACATACATAGTGGCGTTTCTATACAAACACTTCAACACTTCGATGTATCGATAGTCAATTTGGCACCGCTGAAGGGACTGCAGCACCGCCCAAGTTTGATCGAATCGAAGGGTTTCTCGTAGTCCACAAACGCTAGACACAGAGGCCGATTATACTCCTCGGTCTTCTGTATAATCTGTGGTCTACGGTACTATAGCCTTTTCGGTAACCGGCTTGTTCGAGAGGCTGGTAGTCGTCGAGCCAGCGCGTGAGTTGATTAGTAATGGCCCTCGAGAACAACTTATAGACATGGCTCAAGAGCGAGATGCATCTGTAATTCTTCAAGAGGGTTCTGTCACCTTTCTTGAAGAGCAGCACCACCACGCTCCTGGTCCACGACTCTGGAACGTCGCTCCCGAGAACGACGGAATTGAACAGCCTCTGGAGGGCTTTGAGGACCGGCTTTCCGCCTGCCCTCAGAAGCTCTATAGTAATTCCGTCGTCTCTCGGTGCCTTTCCGTCCTTTAGCTGTTTGAGAGCTGATTCTGATCTCGTACAGGCTGACGTCCGGGATATCTTCGATATAGTGCCGAGTTAACTTGGATCTGGGCTCATGGACCAAGCTGACAACAGGGTTCTGGGATCTGTATAACTATCCATAGAACTCGTGGACCTCTCTTAATATCTCAAAGTTGGAAGAACAAAATCGCCTCTTTAATACGAAAGGTATTAAATCGGCTAATGTCTCGTCGCATAGACTTGGAGATCTGCCTGTTTAGTCGCCTCTGATTGGACCAATCAGCCGAAGACTGCACCGTCATTACTGTCCGTCTCGCCATGAGAAAAAAAAGAAAGCTTTTGAGTTCTATTGTCGCGACTGATCTTAAAAAAGTTCAAGTTTTCATTGAACCATCAGGGCTAATCTAGGTCCATTTTCGCTAGGGCTATTTCCTGAAGAAGGAATTCATCATAAAGAGGCCTTCCTTCTCCAGAAAATCAGGCAGCATCTGGCCCCTGTGCTTCCTCTGCCCAAATCCATATTGCCCCACTTTCAGCTCATCGTCTATCCCTATGCCTAGTTTTGCGTTGAAATTTACCATAACCACCGTGAAGTGGCTTTTAGACGCGTGAATGGCTTTCGAGATGTCCTCGTAAAGGGCCTCCACTTCGTCGTCGGAATGTGTCGAGGTCGGTGCGTAAGCCTGTATGACCTTCAGCGAATACCTTTTGGTTATTCAGAGTATAAGGTACGCTACCCTACTCGACACACTCTCAATCTTCTCCACGTTACCTATGAGAGACTTGCGAACGATAAACCCGACACCACCCTGAGACCAACAGGGTCGCCCTCACGGTGGAAGAGCAAGTTTCCGGACTGGAGGATTATCGTGCCCACACCCTGTCTTCGCACTTCTGATAATCCTACAACGTCCCATCGGATATTGGTCAGTTCCTCTTCCAGCGCGATGATCCTCTCGTCAGTCCTCAGTGGCCTGACGTTGTGCGTTACCAGGGCCAGAAGTCGTTTCTGGTAGCCGGATCGCGACCGGAGATTCTTAGCACCCCCTGCTCCGCCGTTACCAGGCCCGCTACCGTTAGGCCACGGAATAGTGGAGCTGCCGTGACTGGGGGCCGATGTATGTGTATGGGGGGTATTACCATAATCGCCACGCTTGGCAGGCGGGTTGGCGATTGCAGTGGATGTTTTTAGTACACAGGGGAACGCTGCTGCCCGGTCCCCCGGTAATCAAAAGCCCCCGGTAATTAAATAATTTGGTGTATAAATAAATTATAACTTGGACAAAGACTTTGAATTTAGAAGTACACACGAATGATTTTGTAGACAGAAGCTAGTTTAGATGAACTCACACGCATATATTTTGAAAAAGTCAATGGATTGGGCCATAGTCTCGAAACATATCTTTTGCGCAGTCGTCTCATTGATGTCCCGTTAAAGTACCAGTGAAAAATTAAGAAGTTAGTAAGTGGTAGAGCCTTGCTTATCCCAGCATGAATGGGTTGACACGATCGGGGAAGTACCACCCTCTCACAAAAAACAATGGTAGGTCCCCTTACCGTTGTGTTGAATATGGTGATTGAGAGTGCCGGAGGCCCAAACCCTCTACATACCATCTCCTTAAATCCTTCCTATCATCTCCTTAGTATCCTATGTATCCTCTCCTTATTATCCTATGCCTATTAACCTCCTATCCTTTTTCCTTAGAGATGGCGACACGCGAGTGATGCCTTTGGTGTTGCTAGTGTGTATAGGCTACAGTAACCGTTTACCATCAGCTGGGAAGTATGTTTTTTTGTCACCATGTAGTATAAAAAAGGTATTGAGATTATTAAAACTTTTAATAACAGACTATTGCAGAATCACAGTTCTATACAAAATGATTTAAGAGTTCTCCTTTACAGTTAATCAGACCACTATTGTTCATTTCTACCTTTTAAATCAGCTCACGTAGTATGGATTGGAGACAGTCCAACTGGATACCTAGCACTAAATCATTTAGAAATGCTTCGGAACTAAGATATTATTCAGAAGCAAAACCCTTTCAGGTGCAGCGCAGACGACACACGTTTTGTGCGATCGAATCTGCGGTGCACAAAAAGTCTGCATGGCGCGCTAAAAGTCCGTCGCGGATTTTTCGCAGACTTAACGCACACGACGCACATCTACGATCATTTTGTCGGCAGAACTGTAGAGACATACACGCTGTGGAAATGCAGAGATCGCGATATATTATTTTATACTTGAAGTTGTGGGGATAATAGTATTTTCCATTCAACCTCCTCACATAGATATATTTACTGTCGTGAATCGATTGATATATATTATTAATTGATGTTCTATGATTCCTGTGAGGACCCCTCTGGTCTGGTACAAAAGTAATCTCTCTATCAGTTTGTGTTGTTGTGTTCAACAGTGTTTACATAGGGAGCCATTTTATAACAGATATTGTTGTGAATTTATATAATAATCGTGCGATCACTACAGCACACTTCAGCCCACATTTTTCTCTTTAAATGTCTATCATGATATTCTGGCTTAGAAGTTAGTATTTATCATAAATAAATTGTTGGGCTGTTTTGTACTTCTTGTATTAACATCGATACATCGATCTCTAGCGCCATACTTTACCTCCACCACTTAACGAGTGCAGATTGCAGATAAGGTGTGCGCCGTCTGCGTTAACGCTCGTTGAAGCAAACGTTCTATTTTTTTCACGCACTTTTTGTACGGCGCGGCGCTGCGCGGTCTGCAAGAATCACGCGGATTTTTTATCTGCCGGACTTTTTGTGCGTCGTATGTGTTACTGCATATAATTACATAGGTTCTATTTTTACAGACTAAAAAGTATGCCGCGGATAGTACGTCGTCTGCGCCGCACCTTAGAAGTCATCATATTTAGGGTAATATATATATAATATACCTCAAAAGCCGTGTGGGGCCGGCTTTAGAATTGTCCCACCCCTTTCTACTCACGGGAGTCGTAAGGGCCGACTGAGGGAATACCGGAGGAGTGGGCAGCAGCACTCCCTCGAGTATTAACAACATCCACTGCGATCGCCAACCCACCTGCCAAGCGTGGCGATTACCATGACGGGACCGCTCGTTGTGGCGTTCTCTTGGGGAGGCCTACGTCCAGCAGTGGACGTTGAAAGGCTGATGAATGGATGGATACCTCAAAAGGAAATGCGGAATCCTTGATGGATTACTCATGTGTCTGTCTGTCTGTCCGTCTGTCACAGCCCATTGGCAAATATGGGATAATATTATGTGTGTGCCTATCTTTTTTTAAATACAGTAACTTGAAAAGTGGACTTTGACTGCCTCTGTGGTGCAGCGGTAGTGTAAGCGACTGCTGATCATGAGGTCTCGGGTATGATTCCCGAGTCGGGCAGTGTTATAGAGATTTTTCATAAAAAAATTCTCAGTAGCAGCCCGGAGTTTGGAAATGTGCCCGGTAAATGTCAATAGGCTCGCCCCCTTTTACGTGGGACTTAAACATAGCCGGCAAATCGTGGGCGTGTAATACACCTATGCCTACCCTTTCGGGGAATACAAGAGTGATGCTATGTATTTTTTTTTTGAAAAGTGGAATTTCAGGAAAACATCGTTAGGAAACTCGATTGCCCGAGAGATTTTCTTGACAGCGTGTGAAGTCTGCCAACCCGCATTAAGTGGCGTGGTGGACTGTGGCCTGAATCTCTCTCTAAGAGGAGACCCGTCTGTGGTACAGTAAGGCCTCGAAAAAAAGTAACTTTTTACTTGCTAATGACTAGTAGCCTCTTTGTAGTTAAGTTTATAATAACCTTAACTACGCCACTACAAACCCTTACCCTATTTTAATTTACATAAATAATAAACTTTCTGTATCAAAACATATACTGTATGAAGTGTAACGAAAAGCAAGTACCTTAAAAAATAGCTTTCTTTATTGTAACATCATATAAAAGAAATCTATACTATCATAAAGCTGTAACATAATTATTTCTATATCTGTCATTTAAGATATTTGAGAAAAAAAAAGCTACTTATGGGAGGACTATATAGGCGTGTCTGAACCGTAGATATAGTAACGTATAGATCACTAAAGCGTGTAGGCGAGAAGAAAATCTTATACGGCAACATAGCAAGATGGAAGAGGAAAGCAAATCTAATGTCATCGTAACCCATTTGAATGACAGGTATTCTACAGTCTTCTAGCTTGAAATTAGCTTCGCAATATTTTGATTTATTTGTGTTATAAATCTTGTTTATTATATGATTATAACTATTAAATACAACGGTTGTTTGTTCCGTGAGTGCCTGTGATGTAAATCATGTAAACAATCCTGATAATTGCATGTTTCACAGGTAAGTTCTCAGAATGTTATCACAACTTAAATGCTTTTATTTTAGGTCATAATTACTGATATTTTCTGTTTTAGTTACAGATTAATTTCAATTTCGTTGTTACTGTTTATATTTTACATATAAATATGTCGCATTGTTACATATTTTCAAGATTTTAGTAGAAATGTTTTTAGGTACATATACACTAGGGCTTGACTTTATCGACAAGGTATATTGTCGATATTTATCCTAAATGTTTGGAACATTTTCTCCTAACACATTTATGGAAAAAATGCAATAAAAGTTCTACAGCAGATATTGTTAGTCAAGTCGATTTAGTTAATTTAAAAATTATAAGTAGGTTTATGTTGCTAAAAGCTGAGTGTATAATTCCGTTATAAAATGCATAGTATCGTTGACTGACGTTGCTGGTGAAATAAATAAAAACGAATTAATTATGTTTGTTTTAATTTATTATGTCTGTTTTGTTTCATTAGTTGAAGATGATTATTTGAATGAGCGAGTTCGTTAAAGAAACTGATTTGTTTTATCATTTTATCCATAGTCAGTCTTACTCTTAAAACTTACGTCACTATCCACACACACATTGACAAATCAAAATTGGTTACGCGTTATCCAGCTGTCAGGTCATCTATACGTTACTATATTTATGGTCTGACGTTGTACGTTGTGTGGCTACTCTGTTGAGAACCCGGTATATAACTAAAAACTATATAGCTTTTGCCTAGAGACGTGGGAATAGGCTAGTTAATCGATATTTAACTAAGATACATTCGTAATAATTCGTTATATTTGTCATATATACAAGCGTTTAAGAATTGCAAATTCACGTACACCTTCAAAGAGAAAACTAAATTCAAATTCTCAGCTCATGAGCAAATTCTCAAATAATTTTCTTTTCAGAACTCATTAGAGTAAAAAGTATTGTTGTTACTCGTATCCGCGAATAAAAGTCAAATGATAGATCATCAATCATGTTTATGCACGAATCATTAGACGTTATACATTCTTTTTTGGCTTGTGAAGACGGGAAGTGCTACTTTTCCCCGTAAATATAATAGCAAGGAATTTAGGTACGCTGCATTAAATATTGTTTAAAAATCAAAGAGTAGATATAAAAAAATATCTACAGAATTACTAAATAATACTGTGATAATGTTTTGTTTAATATGGCACTTTTAAATTGTTTTACTTTTAAGAAGAGTTATTTACAGCCAAGTATTGTTCGCAGCATGCCTAGTAAAAGTAAAAGAAAAAAATAACTCATATCATTTGTTTGTTGCTTGTGCTGGCAAATGAGCATTGCCCTACCTTTTTTTTATTACGACGGGAATAAATGTACCTAACCGCACACCCCGGCGTTCGGGCCAACGAACAGGGTAGTGTGGGGACCTCACCCATTAAATAAACCCGCTGCGTGCCGTTTCTCCGCATTTATTGGCGAGCCACTGGAACTATGTCACATTGCATCAGTGGTCCGCCGGCGGCGTACCCTTTCGGGTACCCACTTACATATCTTCAGTGGTAGCATCGCCCTACCTAATGGTAATTGGTAACCTCTGCTCTTGGACTTAACAGTACCTACTGCTAAGATGATATTTAACTGTGTTTACTTCCCTTAGTCCTCGTACCACCTTAGTCTAGTACCATACAGACAATTTCTTAAAAACATTTGAGTAAAAATTACGAAGTATTATAATAACTCTGAAGTACGAGCATGAAAGCATACTGAAAATTACAGTTTTGTACAACACACTCAAGATTTCGTTGCTAGGTCTACTAATCTAGCATTTTCATGCTGCTCACATTTTCACGTGACACAAACTTGTAGAATAAAAGAAACCTCTGTAGACTAAATAGTTAAATACGGACATTAAGCGCACAATCCAAGGTTTAGGTCCGCACGAAATGTGTCTAAATAAATAATTTACACTTCTGAGACCTAAGTGTAAAACTGCGTACAATTTATTATTCACGACACGCGATTTATGTTATACCAACTTAAGCCGTGTCAATACGTTTTTATGACTTGCTGAAAAATAATTAAAGTAACTCACCGATGTATCTACTAGCACTCTTGGCCACGGTTTCCGCGATCTGACAGCAGAAAGATATAGAGAAGAAGCTTAGAAACAGGCATTGATAACTTTTCTTGATCATTTCTTCACACTTTTATTGCTTCGAAACTAAATCGAAAACTCTTGCATTGTTATCAGTTAAAATATTACGAAAATAAACATTCACTTATCACATTATATTTATGTTTACGCGGGTTAAAATGTATTTCTTTTTCGCGACGAAAGCGCTGTATGAGAATAGTGTCGATTACTGTTTCGGCAAAGGTCGAGAGCTCTCGACACGTGAGCGCCGACTGAACAAGGTCCCTCTAACTAGAACGGGAGGAATGGACCAATGCGCAGTACCGGCGTACAGCTGTATTATTTTAAAAATTTACAAATTTGATGCAACTTTACACGATTTTTATTTGTTTTACTGAAAATTATGAACGAGCAATACAAATGCAATTTTGTTATATATGCTGCATGATAAAAGGGCTTGTGTAAGTTGAATGAAATCGAAAGTGAGTGCATCAGTTGCATCATCGTCCAGGTGTACTCTAAAGATAAAATCGATAAAACATTCTAATACATAGCTTGAAGCTTGTATCTACAGTTGCAGTACTAGCGAAAGTGATATAAATTAGCGAGGTTATTTTGTTTATATTAAAGACGTTAGACTACTTACTTGGATTACCTACACACAGTTAAGTTTATGAAACTTGATTGACTGTCGGTAACATTTGAACAAAATAAGTGATATCTATACTTTTTGATTTGTATTTTAGCACTTGACATTCTCAGGTACTTTAAAGTACAAATTATTTGTGAATGTGGAAAAAGTGAATTTTAGTGCGAGCGGGAATCGAACCTGCGACCCTTCCAATCCAGGGAAGTGCTCTATGCTGTTGAGCTAACGCAATGATGTGGAGAGAGAAAAAATCGCGCCATCAAATGGTATGAATTTTAATTTCAAAATTAAACTTACTATATAATTTGTACTTTAAAAATATCTATACTATTATAAAACTGTAATAGAGCTGTGTATATTAAATATATTTCAGAAAAAATAATGTATAAGCCTATTTAGGCGTCTTTGAACACATTTTTTAGAATTTAGTCTGATTGTTTGTTTTTGCATCGAAAGGTAGCAGCTCGGCCGCAAGCAAAACCTGGTTTTTAGGATAATTTAAAAACTATATATGGTATAAACCTCAGGTTACCGATATAGTAGCAAGATTAATTAATGTATACCAGTTTTAAAGTCAAATCAAGAGCTATCAAATCAAAAAATGCATCGACAGCTGTACATAAACCTTGATTTGTGTCGCGTAGTATAATATAAATGGTTGATCGTCGCTCAATGACGTTATTACTTACATCTCAACTATATAACATTTACTTACATACTTATTATATTATTGTAGCTACCTTCTAAGTACTAAAATCTATTTTCATATTATTTAATACGCTTAGTTGAGTATTTATGGTATAATCACAACAGCTTGTTCATTATCACCCTAATGACGAATATTGATAGGGTGTGACCGTACCGGATCTTGTATACGTTAACTCTACTCAGGACAACATTTGGGAGAGACACGTTCTCCAGATAGCCCTGGTTAGGAGTACCGTAAAGCGATATCTATGTGTGAGTAATGTAATGAGAGCGAGTGAGGCAAAACAGCTGAACGAGGATCGTAGCAAGTGAAAACCTGTGTCTCCATTTGGAAAACATGTGTGTGTCTCTGTGCCTATGTACCTGGTTAGGATAAAAATTTTTTGAAGTTATACTTCTTTTGGCGTGTTAGGGAAAAATGATGAGAGTAAATTTTTACGATGCGCGCGCACACCGTCACGAAAAACCGACACCCTGAAGTTAGCTTTAGTCAACATTTTAGTTTTTTCTATTGTGTGTCGTTTTTTCTACAAACGTAGAATAAGGCGAAATATTTTTTTTTGTATTACGTAGGTCTTCTTCAAAAATTTACCAACAACGGCTTGCTGTTCATCCTAATCAACTGGCAACCCAACTTTAAAACCAAACGCATCCTAGGCGCCTGAAGAGGCATGATGTATTACAACTGCATGAGAGGGTGTAGCACCCTAGTAACAAGAGTAGTGCTCTCGATGGAGGACGCACTCATCCCGCCAATGAGGACTGATTGCAGATGAATCCACAAAAAACAAATATTACGAGCGTGGCAAACAAGCATACATACTGCTGGTAAAAGGCTACGCTACGGTAAGTAGCCTATAAACGCTAACAACACCAGAGGCATCACTCGCGCATCATCTCCAAGGAAAGTGATAGGCGATGGATAGGTAGCATTATACATTATATATTCATACATATATTTATTAATATATACCTACACATAATGTTATATATTACATTGTAAGCGACAATAAGAGGGAATAACAGTAAAATTTAATTCAGCCTTTAGCAAAAGCAGCAGCAGTTCGTTTAAAATTCAGTGTTTGTGTTTGTAATAAGGTTGCCGCTTGAACAAGTTTATGTGCTATTTATTTGAATGTGCTTATAATCATAAGCTTATTAATAAACCAGATAATATATACATTATTATTAATGAAAAAAAAATATTGTAAATATGATTGTGTACTATAAAATATGATAGTTTATGATGAGTAATTCCTGGATAAAAATTGACTACGTTAACTGTTTTCAAAATTTTGTCCATAATATTACAATTGAATACTTTAAACGACTAGCGTCTGATCGATACAGGTGCAGTGATAGCCTTCTTTTCTTTTTGTTAAGGCGGGAAAAATGTTCCTAACCGTACACCCTGTCGTTTGGGGCAACGAACAGGGTAGTGTGGGGCCCTCACCCACTAAAGAAAACCGTCGCGCGCCGTCTCTCCGCCTTTTTTGGCGGACCACCGGAACTATATTACATTCCTTCAGTGGTGGTAAGTGCAGTGATAGCCTAGTAGTAAAGCCAAAAGACTATAAGTATATTATTATTGATTTCAAACCCCAATCCGGGATCCAGACCTAGTTAAGCACTCTCATTGTTTAAAATGATACCTATGTGCTCACAAATTATATTATAACTGCGCCGTGAAGTATACTTTTCTCAACCGTTTGTGAAATCTGTCAAACCAAATTGAGTCATTATGGTGGATGATGGTCTAAATGCCTTTTAGAATAAAAGGATATATCTTTTTGATGTGAAACATCTAATGCGGAGGGTGGGTAAAATAGGCTGTTAGTGTGTAGTCGTGGCGACGCTTTTATTTTACTTGTCCGGTTCAAATCTTGCAAGTTAAATTTGACACACTTCCCGGTTTCCGATTGAGCTGAAATTTTACATGCATGTGTATATCACGTGACAATGCAATATTATAATAACATGTAGCTGATCTCATGATGGAGCTGGAATGTGGACATAGGAACTCTATAATGAAACGGTGCAACCCCATCGAGTTTGGGCTCGTATGATTCATCTTGCTAAGTACTTTGTGTCTAGATGGTATCCAGGGGCTGATGATGAAGCTGGAAGGAGGCCACAGGAACTCTATAATGAAACGACGCAACCCCGTCGACTTTGGAGAGGTTTGATTCGTCTTGACGAGTACTTTGCCTTTAGATGGTATCCAGAGTCTGATGATGGAGTTAGAAGATGGCCATAGGAACTCCATTATAAAACGACATAACTCTATCGAGTTTAGGCTCGTATGATTTGTCTTGACAAGTACTTTGTCTCTAGATGGTATACGGGCTCTAACGATGGAGCTAGAAGGTGGCCACAGTAACTCTTTAATGAAACGACGCAACCCTATCGAGTTTATACTCATTTGATTCGACTTGAGGTGTACTTTGTCAACTTATGATCATTTTATTTCTACAAAATAATTTCGATGTTTTCACATCTGCTAGACGTCCTGCAATGTCTAGTTTTTATTTTTAAGTAAGGCGACAAAAATTTCCTTAAACGCACAACCTGTCATTCGGGGCAACAATCACCCCTCACCCAGTAAATACTTGTAAACCCGCAGTGAACCCTCTTTCCGCCTGTATTAACGGAGACCACTGGCACTACACTACATTAATTCAGTGGTGAGAAGAGACCTCTGCTTATTAGTGCAAAAAAACATTGGCATGGGCAGTGATGGGCTATGGAGAAATTTTATGACTATTTATCGTTAAGTTAATTATCTAGCTTTGATTGTTGGTTTCAGCTATGCTTGACTCTTATCCGACTACGAACGCAATGGATGCTGCACTACTCTATACGACGGATTACACTTTCTATATAATTATTCCGCTCTTAAATATATTGTATCATGATGTTAGATAACCTGTGAGCAGATACTCTAAAAGCAAATGCAAACTTTTTTTTTAGATGTGACTGGTACTTCTAGGATGCCGTGTGGGGCCGGCTTTAGAATTATCCCATCCCTTCTCCATCCATGGGAGTCGTAAGAGCCGACTGAGGAAATACCGGGGGAGTGGGCAGCAGCACTCCTTCGCGTATTAACAACATCTACTGCGATCGCCAAACCGCCTGCCAAGCGTGGCGATTACGGCACTATCCCCCATATGAGCGAAACAGCAGAGGACCGCTCGTTGTGGCGTTCTCTTGGGGAGGCCTATGTCCAGCAGTGGACGTCGAGAGGCTTATGGTTTTTTTTTGGTACTTCTAGTGATTAAATATTCGGTTTCACACGTTTGCAAGTAAATAATCATAATAGCTTAAATTTAAAACATTGCATTCTTATTAGTCTATATTAAATTTTACAGTATCACAAAGGTAGCACTGTAAATTGAGTTATAGAATACGGCATTTCTGTTCCGCGTACGAACCTGCAAGCTGAACTAAGTTTATTTTAAAACACTGCAAGGTTAGATAGTCTAGTAATCTGGGCTCACAATGACCTTTATGTCAATCCAACGCTAGATGTAGAAGTAGTTTTGAGACGCATTAGAAGTATGTTGTTATTTTTAAATATAATATTTTAAGCACTTGAAATGCCCGGCCATTTACAGAATACAAAGTTAAAATATAAAACAGTAATTTCCACGAGCGAAGTTTGAACCCGACATCAGAAAAGGTAATCCAAAAGACGTGGAATCAAAGTCGTCGCCATAATTTTTTATTTTCACACTTTTTATTCAGACAATACTACTTTTTTTGTTAAGGTGGGAAAAAATGTACCACTCACCCCCGTCATTCCGGGCAACGAACAGGGTAGTGTGGGGCCCTCACGCACTAAATAAGCTCACCGTGTGCCATCTCTCCTGTATTGGCGGACCACTGGGACTATGTGACATTACTTTAGTGGTGTTCAGATAATACCTAGACATATATAAGTTTTGATATGTAATTAACGCCCACTGGGCCGGCACTGGGGTGTTTCATTTCATACGTGTTAAGACCTTTTTGTTTATATTATTTTTAAGGTTAACTACCTTACACGAGTCATGGCTTACCTGATAGTATATGGTAATCGTCGATAGTGAACTTAGCAATTCAAGAAATTACCTACTATACAGCCGTTGTCGAGTGGAGACAAGATTAGCTTTCTACTGCTACAAATATATGTTGATGCTTATGGCTCTATAAAATGGAGAAGCAGCAGCTAACCGTTTGGGAACTTTCACTAGGAAGCAAAAACAACCACACACATCGTGTCGACATCGTATCGTCTTATTTGTGATTGGTAGAGACAAAGACGCGTGATGACGCAATAATTGCTCACTCAATCACAATGATCTCTCAACCAATGACAATCACACAATGCGATGTCGATACGATTTAGTGACTTACATTCTACGGGCCCTGTGCTTTTGGCCTTGAGTGTTTCTTTTAGTGATATTACTTACTTATGTCCGTTAGTCTCCTCGTCTGACACCCTCGAAAATCAATAAGTTGATGACACATTAGTTCTTAGTTCATTACTATACGGACAAAATTATATCGAATAGATTTCGTATGGTGCTCGAAATTCAATCATAATTCATTAATGAACGTGGTAATGAAGCACATATGAATTTATATGTTACGAACTTTTCTTTTCCTGTTCCAAAACTGTTCTATTGATAACAGTTAAGGACGTCGTAGATGTTTAAATAAATAAAGAAGTTCGGTTAACACAGGGGTAAATAATTCTTAACCGTTTCATCCTCGCCTATTTATGCAGATATTTGGCTCTCTCTTTTAAATTTAAATAAATACTCGTATTTGTTGAAAAATGAAAAGTTCAGAAGTTAATCTGGATAATGATCGGTAAAAAGCAGTCATTACAGAATGAGTAGGCTTATGAATGTTATTTCTAAGGAGGTTCTCAATTCGACTGTATTATTTTTAGTATGCTTGTTACGCGATTATTCCGTCCATTATGAATTGATTTTAATGATTAATTTTTCGTTTGGTAGGTTCTACTTAAGAGGTGAAGCATGGAAATCGTTTTTACCTAAATCAATTATTTTTTGCTTTTTAGTTCCGGGGTGTCTTTTGAAGACGAATTTCTTTTTCAAGTGAATACTTCTTTAGGATCGTTGTGATTTGAAACTCGATGAAACGAAAAGGCGTCATGATAAAGAAACAAAAACATAAATGTATAGGATTAACAGTTAGTTGCAGAACAGTCTAATAAAGTTTTTTTAACTTTGTAATCTTTTTTTGTCACAAAAATTATTCCTTGGTAGTTGATTTGAAACCTCGGTCTCCGGTTTGCGTGATTAATACTTAAACCATATGACCACGGTGTACATTAATATTAGGTTTGAAAAAGTGATATGCATTCAATAATAAACTAATATCTCCGTTTTGCTAAGTTCACTTGGTATTCCCACGCTAGTAATAAAGTATTTTTCTCAACTAACCCCGAAGTGAATCATATACTTTTGTTATTTATGTTGC